>OX463831.1:27840090-28440090 GCA_949825045.1 Argyresthia goedartella
AAAACTGCCTTTGAAGAGATTAAAGAAAGTTACGCTATAAACAAAGCCATGAACATTCCTCTTGAAAACAACCTTATAAAACCTAAATATGGTGAAAATGTACCACAGAAAGAAGATAAAACTAAGGAATTGAAAGAAGATATTCAATTCGAAGAGGTTTTTCCTAAGACTTTTGAGCAACGGCTAAAAGATACAGAAACATCTTTACGCGAAATTAACTCTGTTCTGACTGTTAGATCTGATCAGGCGTTTGATAAGCCCGACATAATTAACGATACTCAGAGAAATCAACAGGAAAGGGATAAAAAAGAACAAAAGAGTGTTTCAGACGGAACAGCAAGTGAATCTAAAGACGTTACTCAAAGTTTCGATGAAAGAATGGAGCAGACTTTGCAAACAGCTATGGGTAATATTTTACAACTAACCCACGATACTAATATGGAAAACAAAGACACGGAAGTCTCCGAAATGAAAAATCTTGCACGCAACATAGTCGAAGGAGCCGATAACCTGAGTACGCTCATTAAAGAGGATATTACAAATAAATTGAATAGCATGAACGAACTATTGAATGACGTGAATGAAGCTTTGGAAACTTCCCGGAAATCCAATATCACTTATCAGAAAATGAAAGAAGACGGAGAGAGAGCAACTACTGATCTAAAAAGCAATAAAAAAGAGGCCAAAGAGAATATAGTTTCATCTGTGACAGATTTTCAGATCGATGAAATACACACGGCCATAAGACACATCAATTACGAAATAAAACATCATGAAGAGAGAATTTCCAAAAGCGAAGAGTCTTACAAAGCTAGAAATAAAGAGTGTAAACAATTTATCTCAGAGGTTGACGAGATTCTACAGAAATCGAAACATATACTTCATCCTACTGAATTCGCTGCTTCTTTGGATAAAAAGGATAAAATAACAGATCAAGGGAATTCTGATATTGAACATGCTACAGAAAATGAAACATCTGATGCTAGTTGTGACAACAGTTTGATGCAGCTAGACAGCAAAAATAAAGACAAAACACGCAAAGAAATATGGGACGTGGAATTTGAATATAAAGACAACCGCAACATACAACTAGCAGAATTCAAAAAGCAGGAGTTGGAGCGAAACAAACGCATAAATGATCTGCTTTATGATATAAAGGATAAAATGAAGGACAACCAAGAAGTTCTGCGGCTGGCCAATAATCTACTGAGGCGAGAAGAAAACAGGAAGAAAGTTCTCGATAGCAATACGAAGCCTGAACAAGAGTTACCCAGTCTCCCTGAGGATATCAGGGCGCAGGGAGATCATGTGACTGGTCATGGAAGTAATCCAAAAATATCTATAGTATCTGAAGTACCACCTGAGGGGCAATCTATTGGTGAGTACCATTACTGGAAATGTGTTGCCCTGAGCCGTTGTATGTATTTCATAAAATATCTAGGTGTGCCACCGTCTCTCAAAGTCAAAGCAAAGTTTCTCTTGTTCGAGAAAAGCTCGCCTTTGTACATTTATCTATTGAAACAAACATAGCGTCACCCCTTTTCCCGCACGTCGTGCCAGACCCATAATATTGTTGACGTTTAGTCCCTTGTGTGTCTGTTAAGTGTAGTAGAACATGATATAAATTACGAATTAGTTTCAGAAACTAAAGAAACACAGTATCAAGAGACTAAGCTGTTAGAAGCGGAGAAGGAGAAAGCGAGACAGAGAGAGTTCCAAATGCGGATCGAGAAAGAGATGGAAGAGCAGAATCGAGCACCCAAAATGACGAAAAAGTTCATCAGGGATCATTGCAAACAGCACAAGCTGTATTGCACACCTTACCTGAATGATATACTGTATCTGCATTTCAAGGTAAAGGGATGCATTGAGTGAGACAAACGCCACGTTTGACGGCATGACCTTTTGGGTACCCAATCCTTAAAGTCCGATTGGGTAGAAAACTTGACCTTTGCCAGATACATGTCACGCCACGTCACGTAGGTGGGCACTTAGACGAATACATTCACATTAGTCACATTACATGGTCACCGAAAGATTGTTGAAACCGTAAGTTTATAAACTAACGCGTTAGTTTGTAAACTATCGACAAATTATAAACCACACCGACAGGGTTTAGAATTTAAGTTTTTTCTGCGCTCGCCCCCTCTATTCTTCACCTAAGCTACCGCAGTGTTTGCTCTGGCATTTCGTTAGCAATTCAAGTTTATACCAGATGACAAATTACGGTTTTATTATAAACGAACGCGTCATATCGTAAGCATTACGGTACAGTTTACAATTTATCGATAGTATGTAAACTAACGGAAGAAAAAAAACTGCCAAGTGCGAGTCGGACTCGCGCACGAAGGGTTCCGTACCATTGTTAAATTGTGTGGAGTGAATAGTTTGGATTTTACATAGCAAAATGTTGTTTACATACAAGTTATTTGCAATAGCAACAAGTTATTGTTGCGGCGCGGCTACTTTCACTCTACATCTACGTAAGCAGGTGCATTCATAAGTTTTTATGTGGTATTGAAATAATTGTTGTATGGGAGCCCCCTTAAGTATTTATTTGATTCTGTTTTTTGTATTTGTTGTTATAGCGGCAACAGAAATACATCATCTGTGAAAATTTCAACTGTCTAACTATAACGGTTCCTGAGAAACAGTCTGGTGAGACGGACAGACAGACAGACAGACAGACAGATAGCGGAGTATTAGTACCCGCAAAGGGTAAAGAACCTAGAAACGTTAGATTATAAACTAACGGTTTTGATAATCTTATATACGCGTTTAAAATTTATTGCACATGAACATTGAAAGTGCAAGCTTATAGAAAAGACAAAGGCAAGCTTATCTCTAACAAGATATATCTTCCAGCAAGTCCCAAGATGGAAAAGATTAATTTAATAGCACGGACAGTATTCCTGTGTGCAGATATAACAAATAAATAATATATATGTCACCGTAAGACAGTCAAAACCGTCAGTTGATCAATTAACGGTTTTTTCTCAGAAGTCATTCAACTATCGACACATAGTAAACTGTAGCGTACTGTGTACTATATGACGCGGTAGTTGATCAACTAACGGTTAAAACCGTTAAATGCTTAACTGGTTTAAATTTAAATTTAATACCAGGCCAAACACTGCGGTAGCTTAGGTGAAGACTAGAGTCGACGACGAACAGTCTTCGTGTTAGGTTGACATGTAAGAACAAAAGAAACGTAAATTCTAAATCCTGACGGTCTGGTTTACTATCTGTCGATAGTTGATCAACTACCGCGTTAGATTATCGACTTACGGTTTTGACTATCTTCCGGTGACAAATATATAAGTGGTTTTACTTAGCTACTAAATATACTACATACACATAGATGTACATGAATACCGTATATAAAAATTAGCCGTAGCCGTAATAGCCGTAGTAGAGTAGAGTCCCACTGCTGGGCTAAGGCCTCCCCCTCTTGAGCCCACACGTCCCTGGATACATAAAAATACATATCATAAATAAACAATAATACATCCTAAAACACTAAGTTTACGAAAGAGAAAGTTAATGCTCCTTTAGACGATTCTGGAAAATAAAAAGAGACGTAGGTACTGTCCCTGATGGCGCAGGGAAGCGGGTGCCCCAGATTTCATGCCCTCATTCGGATACCATGTTCGTGAGCGACGGTATTGTGACGTGGAGTAGAGAGCAGACCTGGGCACCTCGAAGGAATGCAATATTATCTACTTAGATGACGCCGTATGACGTCACGAATTTAAAAGCACAAATATTATGACCGTATTTACAACGATGTCGTAAAACCCTTCATCAAACCACACGCGCCGCGCGGTGGAGTATGGTTCAATCTCGCGTCCGGATAAAGGCCAGTGCCTCTCGGTGGGGACATAGGGCTAATATTATTATCAACGATGCATCATTACATTATCTTCTTTCCTTATGGCAGAATCTGAACAGAAACTTAGCCTATTGCAAAAAAGCCGATTGCGTTGACTTGATAGTCGTCATATCTACATTATTTTTCGACTGGCTAAACGTGAGCACAATCCAGCCTCTGGGAAAAGGCGTGACGCTATCTATGATATTCTTCGGCAGGGTTTCTCAAAAATTGAGAACTTGGAGGAATATATCGGACTTAAGTGTATATTTCTGGAGAACAACGGGATCCAAAGAATAGAGGGCCTGGACACCCTGGCGGAACTCAAATGCCTCTACCTTCACTACAACGTGGTGAGGAAGATTGAGAACCTTCAAGGATGCCCTAAACTGGATACACTCAATCTAGACCATAACTTCATTCCGATCATTGAAAACCTGGATACAGTTCCGGATTTGCATACGCTGAGTATTGCGCATAACATGCTGACTTCGGTCGGTGAGTCCAGATTGCAGATACCTACTTACATCATCATCATAATTATTCTCATGCTAAAGATCGACGCACTGCTAGTCATATCAAATGCATCTTCTCTATAGCACAAATTTCGACGGTACTGTGTCAACCGCACACTTTTACCTGCCACACCTAAAGTACCTACATCACAACATCTTTTCTAATCTCATCTCATCAGATCATCATTATCAGTTCTTCGTCTGCTAAAATAACAACTATTAGTTATTTGTGATTCAATAATATCCATTTTAATAACTGCCTTTGTAGATAATTGACAGAACCTGGTAGATTAAAATATATTGAGGGATGAAGCTTTAAGGGAATGCTGTGGATTGTAAGAAGTTAGAGACACGGATGTAGGGCAGCTTAGATGATTAAGTCACGTTGAAAGGAAAGGAGGTTGATGAAACACATTTATATATAGGGTGTGAACGAAGCCGTCGGACGTGGACGCGCAAGAAGGTCCTACAAACACCAAACTGGCGTCTTTTATGAAGAGACTTATATATACATAAAGGAACCGAGATATGTATGCCAGGATAGTAGCAAGTGGACTTTAGTCTCTGCCTACCCCGTTTCGGGAAAAGGCAGTATGTAGTCATGTCTATGTGTATATTTGACAAACGTCTGTGTGTTATAGTCGATCTTGAGCATCTGAGGAGTTGCCGCAACCTGTCCGTGCTGGATCTCTCGTACAACCGCATCGAAGATCCCCTGATCATCGACGTGTTAGCCGATATGAACATTCTGAAGGGTAAGTCGCAGGATGTACACGCATGTGATTATCAACTAAGAAGGAACTGCCGCCTTAGGGTACGAGCTGTCTTATAGAACCCCGCCCAAATATGGGTTTTAGGTTGTGCTCTCTAGATATACTTTACATTGCTGACATAAATTGGCAAACGCAGCAGTATCTACCACTTGATAGTAAATCTACAGAACCCAACTTAAAACGAACATTATTTAGCTGTACGGGAGCACGGTCGTGTATGCTTCAATAACTCAAATCCACCATCCACAGGTGAAATTAACATTGTATGAGAATACTTTTCCATACATTTCGGTCAGTTTAAATGAGTGAATTAGGGGGCTGTCCCGAGCATCACAAACAGACGCGCGATTTTGAAGCCACGGTTCGGCTATAAACGTATGACATAAACAAACATTTATGTACAGGGACTCAAGTGCTTCTGGCAAGTTTTATATTTTTTCGTATTGATTTTGAATAAAAGGTACGAATTCAAAGTAATGCTTGACCCCACACTGAAGTACTCGACGAGTCCATAGGTAAGGAGCCCTACTAGAAGTGGCTACTAATAATATACAACTGCATGAAGACCCTTGGGAGGGCCTTATTCAAAGAGAACTAAGGATTTTCACAGACGGTTTAAAACATGAGGAAATTAACATCATTAAATGCCCACAACCCCGTCTTCCAAGCCAAGTGCAGGGGCATCATAATGGTTACTACAGCTATTGCAGAAAGAGAGGTATCCCTATCCGAATACAATCCGACAGCAAGGCAGTTCTGCAAGCCTTGCAAAGGTCACTCCAGGAAGTCGTCGGTAACATCAAGGGTTTGCTAGGCTTCCTACAGGAGCTGGGTTGGCAGTTGTAGTGCCCCCAACCCACATCACGCAAAATAGGGGCAAATTTAAATCGTTGAGTTGCGTAAAATCGGTCCGTCATTCACCATAACTATTACTATAACGTCAACCAGAACTTTATTTAAAACACCCCTTCAGAAGAAGTGGCTTAATAGCAGTAAGGGACAGCTATGCGTCAGTCTCCCTTTCCTTTTCTATGCGAAAAAAGCTCTGCCCCTAACTGACAACAGCTATTACGTCACTTCCGCTGTAGGTCCGTTTTTGCATCAAACTGTCAACTGGCAGTTTGAACCCGCGATTTTTGGCAGTAAATAAAACATTATTAAAGTAGTTTATGTGACTGATACATAATGCCTAATTATGTGGCATGCGGTCCCTGAAAACATCAAAGAGAGCTTATGATATGTGTGTAGATAAACTAGAGTATGTAATTGTACATATTTAGGCATTAAAACTCGAGTGATATTACTATGAAACTCGCCTTCGGCTCGTTTTATAAACCCACTCTCGAGTATTAATGCCCTCCATTATGTAGCAGTCACATAATCTACTATTAAGATGCTCGTGATCTAATCGACATCTTAGACGTGAAAATGAGAGTAAAAATAAACAATAATTCAAAATCACTCGATATATGGTGTAGATATTCGTATCGACTGCGCGAGACATCAGGGCCCTGGGCCTTTTTTTCTTCCTCCCCAGCCGGGATTCGACCCTGGCACTCTCGCTTAGGACGCCTACCACAGTGGTCGTCCTATGTTTAATATCTTTTCTAGTAACACGGTTGTTCCCTTCCAGTGCTAGTCCTGACCGGCAACCCGGTAGTGCGGTCGATCCCTGCGTACCGCAAGACCCTCACGCTCCGTCTGCTGGAGCTGCTGAACCTAGACAACCGGCCAGTGTTCCCGCGCGACCGCGCCTGCGCAGAGGCGTGGCAGCGCGGCGGTGTGCAGGAAGAGATCGCTGAGAGGAAGCGGTGATCACTACACTAGACTAGACTACAATATACAACACTATACTGCACTAGAATGCTCTATACTACACTAGAATACTCTATAGTACACTATAGAACTCGACACTTCACTACGTGATAGGGCGGCGGTGAACAGGAAGAGATCGCTGAGAGGAAGCAGTGAGTACTACACTAGACTTCTCTACACACTTCATTTCGTGATAGCGAAGCGGTGAACAGGAATAGATCGCTGAGAGGAAGCGGTGTGCACTTCACTAGACTTCTCTACACTATACTGCTTGGCAGCGCGGCGGCATACAAGAGGAGATCCCCGAGAGGACGCTGAGAGCACTAGTCTAGGCTACTTTACTCTACACTAGACACACTACACTGCGTGGCAGCGCAGCGGCATATAAGAGTAGATCGCCGAGAGGATGCAAGCACTACACTAGACTACTCTCTTCTACACTAGTACTACTATACACTACATCAGACTACACTACACTGCACTGCACTATACCACACGATACTACACTACTCTAGACTACGAGTAGTCTACCTTATAGTACAGCAAACTCCATTCCTGTTTACTAGAACAGAACCCAATTTTCCAGATGGATAGCCAAAGACCAGGAGAAAGTCAATCAGAGCGTCCGCTACCTTATCAAGATCAGGGATGAAAACAAGGCGAAAAGAGAGGCAAGAGAAAGAGAATTGAAAGAGAGAGAAGGAGAAGCAGTAGGAGATCTTGAGAAGGAGGTAGGTTCGTGAATAGTCTTCCTTCGTGAGAAACCTTTCTTGACTCCAATGTGGCGGCGATATTGGCTAGCCTCCTTTCGATCACAATGGCGGGTCACGACGACAATGACGATGAAGATGACAATGATGATGCTGATGACGATGACGATGACGATGACGATGACGATGACGATGACGATGACGATGACGATGACGATTGTTATTTAATTGGCTAACATTTATTTAACCCCCTTATATAACATAACATAAACATTTACATACAGGCACAATCAGTGCTTCTGGTCCCATACTAGAATACCCTGTGTCGTGGGAATCAGAAACAGCGACGTCACACACATAAACATCCAAGACCTGGTGTTAAGGCTTCTCGGCACCTAATGACCTCGTAGGGGCCCATCAGCTACGAGGTAGCGTAACGATCAGTTGCCAAGAAGTGTGAACGTCGGCGATTCACCGAGCTGAAGTAATTGGGGTCGATCAGGTTCTTCAGCCAACCTCCTATGACTGGCGGGCCAGCTTCAATGAGCACAGTGTTCCAACACAGGTTATGTTACGTGGTAAAAACCAATCGGCCACGTAAATGCGAACTTTATCTGGTTCGGGGAACCACAACACACTCAGCTATATAGACAATCCTGAGGGAAACCCGAATACATTCCAGATGGCTTGCGATTTAATTTCAATACCCTAACCAAAACGCGTTTACTTTGCGAGGGCTTTCGTCTGTCAGTTGTCAAAAAACTGCTAGGTTGGCAGCAACGTCAAATTCAAAATGGCCGTTCAGAAACCATCGATAGAATATCGATTTGGAATCGAACAATCACCCGCCCGGACAGGCACCCACCTGTCCCCTAATCTACGGGCAGCCGAGACAACGTTGCTACCGCTCGTTTTAGAACCGAGCCTCCTACTAGAACCTCTGCAGACCGGGGGGTCCCGTCCTTGCCAGGGAACAAGTTAACAATGCGCCCCCTGCGCCAACGTAGTGGCGGTAGGTTAGCATCCTTAACCAGAACGAGGTCACCAACACTAGGGGGGCTGGTTTTGTCAGTCCACTTAAGGCGCTGTTGTAAGATATGCAGATACTCGAGCGACCAACGCTTCCAGAAATTCTGAGTAAACTGCTGCAACATCTGATACCTTGACAACCGATACAATTTCACTCCCTCGAAGGGGTGCTCGGGCAACGCGTTAAGTGGCTGTCCTATCAAGAAATGGCCTGGGGTCAGAGCCTCCAGGTCATTTGGATCCGAGCTGAGCGGACACAACGGTCGCGAATTGAGAACGGCCTCGATCTTACAAAACAATGTCGCGAGCTCCTCAAAAGTCAGCGCGGTCTGGCCTACTATACGCCCCAAGTGCGTCTTAGCTGACTTAACTACGGCCTCAAAAATCCCACCCCAGTGGGGGCAAATCGGTGGGCTGAAGGTCCACTGTATACCCCGACGGGAGAGGGCCGTTCCAATATCCACTTTATTTACATTCAAAAAGTTGACTATCTCTCGTAAGTATCGTTCCGCACCGATGTAGTTAGTGCCATTATCAGAGCGGATCAAAGTTGGAAGTCCCCTTCGAGAAACAAACCTATCCAAACAAGCAATGAAAGCCTCTGTCGAGAGATCAGCAACGAGCTCGAGATGTACCGCCTTGGTGGATAAACAAACAAACACACATAGGTACGCCTTGTATTGCCTAGCGGTACGCAATCGTGAACTCTTCACCATAAACGGTCCTGCAAAATCCGTACCAACACCTGAAAACGGTCTGACCTCATTCACACGATCAGGGGGCAAGTCCCCCATGAGAGGTTGCATCGTGGCAGCCTTAAGTCGATAACAAGGCATGCACCGAAACACGATGTTCCGTATGACACGGCGGGCAGATAAGATCCAAAACTCCCGCTGGAGCGTGGCCAACAACGCGTTACAGCCGGCATGCGCGTTTTTAATATGACGATCAGTCACCAGCAATTCAACTAACTGTCCCCCCTTGGGGAGCAGAAGTGGGTGACGAGCCGAATACGACAGATTCGCATTGCGCAATCTCCCTCCTACCCGAAGTAACCCGGTCGAATCAACAAAGGGGTTGAGACGCGCGACGGCTCCCTTCAATTTCGAACATCCCCTGGATGCACAATCAGACGGGTTCAATTCTCCTGGTACATGTCTCCAGGTCAGTGGGACCTCAGACGACACAATCTGGGAGACACGGTTCGCAACATAAACCTCTAAGTTATGGACCGAAGCCTTCAGCCAGCACAAAACAATCTGGCTGTCCGTCCAAGCGTACACCGTATCCTCCAAAACCACTGACCCACGCAACACTGTTAGAGTGTGATTCAAAAGTTTGGTCAAAAGAGCAGCCCCGGAAAGTTCCAGTTTTGGAATCGTCATCCTTGTCCGAATAGGCGCTACCTTGCTTTTTGCCAAAACCAAACGCACGCCGACCTCCCCGGTGGAGGTGACGGTTCGCAAATAAACCGCTGCCGCAAACCCTCGTTCAGAGGCATCACAAAACCCGTGAAGGGTTGCCCTGTAATCCCCAGCAGGCACCAATTTCCTCGGCAGCGATACATTATTTATGTCCGATAGCGAGGTGAACATTCGCGTCCAATCAGTCAACAAATCACCTGAGAGGTGGGTGTCCCAGGTCAACTGAGCCGCCCATAGCCTTTGCATAAAACATTTGAGAGCAAAAGTGACTGGAGAAATCCATCCATTCGGGTCGAACGTTCTCGCAATCGTTGACAGTACTGACCACTTCGTCCAGGCCTTCGGTGTTTCTAAAACCACCCGATAGGTAAACTCATCATGGATGGGCCGGTACTGAATTCCAAGCACTGACAACATGTTAGGGTTGTCAGGATTCTCAAAAACGTGCGGGTCTTGTTGAAACTCATCTGGGAGACCAGCCATCAACTCAGGGGAGTTGGACATCCACTTGCGTAGTTCATAGCCGCCTCGTTCCAGCAATTTAATGAGCTCGTCACGTCGGTCCAGAGCTTCCTCTACACTGGCTGCCCCTGTGCAGACGTCATCGACGTACAAATCTTGCTCCAGGATAGCGGCGGCTCTAGGATAGCTCACACGGTCACACGACGCCAACTCCCGCGAGGTACGCATCGCCAAATACGGGCTAGACCGTAACCCATACGTGTTCGTGTTTAACTCATAGACCTTGACTGGCTCGGCCGTGGACTCACGCCAAAGTATCAACTGATACCTTCTGTCAGCCGGATGAATTACCGTTTGCCTAAACATCATCCGAATGTCTGCGACAAATACAATCTGGTGTCTCCGAAAGCTCGTGAGAATATCCGAAATATCACGACTCAACTTGGGTCCCGAATGTAGACACTGATTCAGGGACATCCCGTTCGAGGTAGGTGCTGACCCATCAAAAACAACTCGAATCTTGCCGGTAGGGGTTCGCAGGACGGCATGGTGTGGAAGGAAACAATGATCCTCAGATCTCCAGTCCACACCCGATACTGACATGTGTCCTAACGACTCATACTCCCTCATGAAATCGACGTATTTTTGTTGAAATACGGCGTCCCTTGACATCCTACGCTCCATCGACATCAATCTCGTCTCAGCCATCTTCCTAGATTCTCCTAGTGGCGGTCGATCGGCCCTGAAAGGCAGTCGAGTTACAAAACGACCAGAACGAAGGCGACCAGTACTATTCTGGTACAACAACTCGCACTCTTCTTCGTCTGCGTCGACTCGACGAACGGTGGGAGGTTCCTCTATCTCCCAGAAACGTTGGATAGCGTCTGACAACGCTGAGCTAATAAGTATGCCAACTGACTCGGCAGGCCTAACCATTGGCAATGCCGGACCCATGATCACGTGACCAAACTTAGTATCCACAGCAATCAACCCGTCCGGCTGAAGAACTCGCCGATCCGACAACAGAAACCTACCCAGAACGTCTGCTCCCAGTAGCAGGTCGACCGGGACTGGAGTGTCAAAATCGGGATCCGCCAACTTGAGTCCTGATGTCAGGAATCGAACGGCCGGATTCAACTTCACCAAGGGGTGTCTGCCCATGACATGCGTCATTACTAAAGCTTGTACGGATGTTTTTGTCAAAATGTCATAACGTGGAGAGAACTTGATCACCGATTGACCAACTACATTCGTAACCGTAACATTCCCCACGCCCCGTATTGATTTATTATACCTATTTACCTTGAGGCCCAACCATTTCGCTAAATCATTCGATACAATGCAGCCCTGAGCTCCAGAATCTAATAGGGCGCGAACGTATGTTGGGTTGCCCGCCAAATCCCAAACAAGCACAGAGGCGATCGGTAACACCACCGTCTCCGGTTGGGGGGCAACCAATGGTTGGGCCGCAAATTCCTAGCGAGGACCCCCGGGGCCCCACTGTGCCTGTAACCGATCAGGTATACAGCTATACGCCAGAGGGTCCCATTGTACAAATGGCCCACGCGCCGGTTCCATTCCCAACCTACGATTCCCCGTAAAGGGGGGTGGGCGTGAATTCAACCGTGGCCGCTCCATGAGCGGGGGGGACATCACATGTGACCGACGAGGACGAGGCGACGAGCGGGGCGACAACTGAGGCGGCGTCCGAACCGCACCCGCATAGCTCGAAGGTGTCCCATGCCACCCGCCCGTTACGGCCTGCTCAACACACCCAATGTCCCGCTGGGTCGGATGCTGAGTCGCAACCGAAAACTCAGGGCCCCCCATGTAATGGTCCTGAGTGCGGCCCTGCACCCTGGTACTGCCCTGTGCACGTGGGGACGTTGGCCCCTGAGTTGCGCTCCGAGTCGCAAACGAATTCTCAGGGCCCCATGCCGTGTCACCCTGGATACGGCCCCGTGGAGGCTGTTGGCCGGACCGGTTCATGTACAACAGATTTTTGTGGGCCCCACCACAATATCCGCACATTTTTGTGCGCGTGCAGTCCCTAGCCATGTGTGGCCCGAGGCACAGGAAACACCAGCTCCGCTGCTTGGCCATCCGGCGCCGTCCCTGAACCCTAAGTTCCCCGAACTTATTGCAATTGGCCACAGCATGGCCAATCTGCCTACAACATGGGCAGGTCTCACCATGTGGGGTCAATTCACTCACAGTCCCATACGACTGCCGGTTGGTGCGGTCCTTCCTCGTCGGAGGGCCCCTACTCACAGCGCTCCCGGCAGCTCTCTGTGGCTCCGAAGGATGGGTGACCGTCAACCCCAAATTCTCTGCCCGTCGAGCCTCCTCTTCCAAGAATCCGACCAAGTCGGAGAAGGCGGGCAGGTCCTCGGCCGACCTCCCGTGAGACTGTTCGAAACGAGTCTGCACGTCAGCGGGTAGGCGGGAAAGTACAATGTACAACAGTAGGTACGACCATTCACCAACCGGAAGTCCAAGATTCTCTAGAGCCTTGGTGACGGACAACAATGGGTTCAAAACCTCCGTCTGTATGGCCCCGACCTTGTTCACAACCGGGATACTAAACAAACGGTTCAGTTGGGCATCGGCCAACCTCCGTTTGTTATGGTAACGTCTGACCAACAATTGCCTGGCCGTTTCATAGTTACCCTCCGTAACTGTCAAATGAGCGACCAGCTCCCTAGGCTCACCCCTCAATGCTGCCACCAGCTGAGCCATCTTGACAGACTTGGTAATGTCCGATCGCATGTGCACCAAACTGTCGAACAGATTGATGAAGCTCATCCATTCACCGGACACTCCGTCAAAAGTAGGCATAGTTATGGCAGGTAACCTGGACCCCGAACCCTGAAGCGGCAGAGGTGCTTCAATGTCACCACCATGGCTGGACTCGCGCTGTCTACGTATGTCCGCAGCCTTCTGCGTGATAGCAGCTGCCATCTCCATACATTGGTCGACATCCCCTAGCAACCGTGACAGCCTGTCAGGTGCGCAACCATCAACTGATTCCGCCTGCGCGGACAATTCGAGCACCCTATTGTAACGTTCCTTAACGTCCATAGACCGCTCCAATACCACATCATGCCTATCTAAACGGTCTATCAGACCGTGTGCGGAGGAAAACCATCTGAGTTCCTTAGAAACACCCTTCTGGATTTCAGATAACGACATGATCGGAACGATACTTACTCACAATTTGCAGTAACTCAATTTTATTGGACCCTCCAGTCTACAACCCAAACGAGGGAACCCTAAACCACAACTTAAACAATGTTGTTTTCCTTAAACAATAGGAACCGAGTTTTATATCTATATAAATTCTGTAAATACTATTTAGTTTCCCTTTATCATTATAACACACACAGATAGTCAATATTAGTTCAAGTTATAAATTGCTATAAACTGAAAACAATGTAATAGCCTGCTATCAATAGATGTAACTACCTATGTTAACCAAAACATTCATTCAATAGCATTACTAGACCACTAATAGATTGACTAACTGGTAATTCAATGCAAATTTCAATTCAATATCTGTCTGTCTACTACCAGCAATAGACTTATAGCTTACAATACTACCAATCTATGTGGATACAGGAACAACCAAGTTACTTAACCGCCTATACCTACAGATTGATAGTCCCAAATCGTGCCTTCCTGGAGCCCTTGACGGCTGCAAATCTCAGGAAGCCACGCTCTAGCTACCAAAATGTTCAGGCTTCTCGGCACCTAATGACCTCGTAGGGGCCCATCAGCTACGAGGTAGCGTAACGATCAGTTGCCAAGAAGTGTGAACGTCGGCGATTCACCGAGCTGAAGTAATTGGGGTCGATCTAACCTGGTCTGTGCTTCGGTCCCGTCAACCTCCTGTCTCTCTGCAAGGCCCGGGTGCACCCTAGGCTCTTCTTGTTAGACAGGTTCTTCAGCCAACCTCCTATGACTAGCGGGCCAGCTTCAATGAGCACAGTGTTCCAACACAGGTTATGTTACGTGGTAAAAACCAATCGGCCACGTAAATGCGAACTTTATCTGGTTCGGGGAACCACAACACACTCAGCTATATAGACAATCCTGAGGGAAACCCGAATACATTCCAGATGGCTTGCGATTTAATTTCAATACCCTAACCAAAACGCGTTTACTTTGCGAGGGCTTTCGTCTGTCAGTTGTCAAAAAACTGCTAGGTTGGCAGCAACGTCAAATTCAAAATGGCCGTTCAGAAACCATCGATCGAATATCGATTTGGAAGCGAACACCTGGGGTTATCGAACCCGGGACTTCTCGCATGGTAGGCAGAGCCACAACCACAGCACCACAGAGGTCGTCATGTATCTACGTTTCAGTTAAAGTTCGAGTATTATCATAAGTGTTAATCTAATACATAAGCGTAACCATTCTGGTTGCGTAACACTGTTACTAGTTGGGGGTGTGCCTGAACCGGAACAAACGTTTGGAACAGATCGAAGGCGAGAAGCCATGCGACTCTGAAGAACCAAAGGGAGAAGACCAAGAAACCTCATCAGAAGTGAAGACGAGTGGCGGAGTGCTGGTCGACATGATGTCAGGGTCTGAAGCCGAAGAGTCCACGAGTGAAGACAGCAGCAGTAGTGATGAGAGTGATAAGGGCAATGGTAAGAGACCACCTGCCAGATGGCGAGGATAGCAAACAAAACGAACATTTATATATTTTTAAATTTGGATACTATCCTTACCTTTACCCATCCGCTTATATATTGGGTATGCTCGGATACAACTCACTAGAGGTCAGACGTAACACCGAGCAGCTTCTGACTGTGTGTCGATTGTTGCGAGGCGACAGTGACTGTGTCGCGCTTGGCGGTACGGTATGCGCGCTATTCGTGCCCGACAAATACCTCCGCGCGCGCAGGCACCAGCGGCTATTAGCAGGCGGTGCGCACCGTACGTTAGCGCGCCAGCAGTCTCCGCTGGTGAGGGCGCGGGACAGTCTCAACGCTCTGTTGGCTGCAGCACCACTGACTGATCTGTTTGGTGATGAATGGAGGCATATTGTGCGTTAATGTGGAAGGTTCTGCGAGGAGAATGTATGACGGTCATGTAATTAAAATATAATGAACTGATTATTTTAATTCCAAATGACTGTATTGTCATTTTTATTATTGAATTATTATTATTATTGTTGACATTTATTGAACTGACATGTACGATACTATAATTTGTTATGTTTCAATCTGGTTTAAATGGAAGGGAATATGTTGTTTGTATGTGTACAACGAATTGGACATAGTCTGTAATGTTGTGCTTTAATCTGTATTAATGAATAAATAAATAAATAAATATAGGCCCATACCGTCGTCGAGGGAACCAGAAACAGCAAAATCACATACATCCTTAGGATTATTTTTTTTCCTTCCCAGCCGCGATTTGAACCCAGGACCTCTCGCTTGGGGGGTCAAAGCCTCGAACCGCAACGCCCCACAGAAGTGATCATAGCAATAAAAGGATGGATGCGATAAGCACATATCCGAGTTTAATGGCGAGTACATGATGAGGCCTATACTCAACAGTGGGTCCCCTGCTAGGCCGACTGATGACGACGGTTGAAGACCTACGGCTCTAACTTATGTCTCTAATTCCTAGTTCTCCCCCTGTCACGCAAAATGGAGTGTCGAATTACTGGCTAACGTGGGGAAAACTTTCTCTGCTCCCATATGACAAAATGCATGATACTTTTTGTGTATGTATTTTTGCCGACCACGTTTGTTCGGTCGAGCTGTAACTGGCAATGTAATAAAATCTAAGTATCGCTCTTCCCCACAAAACTTGTCATATTTTTAGATACTGCCAAGATAGAATGGTCTCAGCTGGATCTTGGCAAGCGGCTGATTCAAGAGGTCAGGAGTGAGCAGCCTCCAGCCAAGGATGAGGATGTTTGGTATGGATACCGAGGCGATAAGAGGCCAGAAGGAAAGGAAGGGTTGGTTGACTTGCAAACATCTAGAGATACTTTGAACTTAAGCTATGTCCACTGTGCCTTATTTCTGTCATAATTTCATAATTTCTTTATTGCACAGAGATAATTCAAAAATCAATAATTACGTATAATAGTGTATAAAGACGAGTTTATCTCTAAAAAGAGATCTCTTCATCAAAGGTATGCGTCATTGCATGAGTACTATCATTCCCTAAAATATGGTCCGCTAGTTAAATCTCACCCCGTTATAGCGCATGTGAAGTGGAGCATGTCTATGCTATGAAATAGAAGGTCGAAGGGCTCAGTGTGGTCATAGATTAAGCCTTAGCTACTAGTCTGACACTTAATTCTGCGTCGGAACCAGTAACAGCAACATGCATGAATGTAAGCATCCAAGATAGGTATGAGGCGTTTTTTTCTCCTCTGCCAGGATCGAAGCCGAGAACTCTGACTTGTGAGGCGAAGCAAAGGGTCAATTAAGCCACAGAGGTCGGCATGGCATAGACTATATATGACATATATGACATAGTACAGCTATACAGATGTATAGCTGTATAGCTGTACTTAGCGATAGCTGTAATGTTAACCTAAGAAATAATCACAGACTGTGATTATTTCTTAGGTCCCCGGTTTAGACTCGCGAAGGTTAGCAATTCTTTCAAGGGTCAGTGCATTCTCTACTACAACAAGGTACCTCTGGAGATCTTGAAATTGCCATTTGAGCAATTTAAAAAGCACGTTAAAGCGACTTTGTCGAAAAAGGGATATTACAATGTTCAAGATTACTTAAATGACAGGACTGTTTGGGGTTAATCTGGCTCAACACAGACCTTGCTGTTAATAATTTTGTAATTATTTGTTCCTGCTTATTAATCATAACAATTAATTTTTTCATATTTGTATTAGTTAAGCACAACCTATTTTTAAAAGAGATCTAAAAATCAATCTGTGGAAGTTTCTACGCCCTTCTTCTCCCACAGTGTTCCAATGTAGAGAAGAGGCAAAAAATGACGTTTGCTAAGTATATGTAAATATCTACAGTAATAAAGTACTTTGACTTTGACTACACTGATAGGGAAAGTGTACCATTTGTTCAGGAGGAGATAGAAATACACACACTGAAACATCGATATAATAGACTGTTGTAAAGTTAAACAGATGTTTAGACGTAAAACCGTTACATTGCAGGGGTTTCGCATCAGACTTCCAAGCTGTAAGCAGTTTGTTGTTCAATCAACCATCGCACTGTGAAGGACGAAAGAGGGTCACAAAGATTCTCGAAGGTAAGTCTTCTTAGTGATATACAAAAGTAAGTATGAGAGATGTTTGTGCAAAGTACAGTGTATACGTTTTTACATATATGCTGAATCGGAATTCGATAATCGATATTAGGTTTACTTACACACATAAAGAGTAGACAACGCAAGCACGAATACATGACAGGGGCTAGCCCATCGCTGCAGCTATGGAGATTAAAGGTTTCCTCACGATGTTTTCAATCATCGGACCTTCCATCATCGATGTGTTCTGCTGTAGGTACCCATTGGTGTAACAGGAAAAAACTGACTGACAGTGAGTGACAGACAAAGCACAACCAAGAAGTCACGTGGTTTTTTTTTGCAGTAAATTAAGAATATTGTTGAGTAAATTTTATCATTTAAGTTATAGAGTACCTACTAGCACAATGAAATGCATTTACTTGTCTTTGGTGGACTCTGTCTTGAGTTACGCCCTTGATTGTTACGGTCTTACTTTTAAAACAAAGATTGACAAATTAGAAAATATTCAGATAAGTTTTTTAAAACTATGGATACTATTCGGTGGACAAAAAAACAAGAAATAAGTGTAAAACCGACTATAATAAATTATTTAAAATATGTAAAGTTCGTCCAATTAGATTAAAACAAAAATATCTTGTTGCCGTTAATAATTATGACAATCAAAAGCGTAACTCATTCCTGGTTATGGTTATCAATAAGCATAACACAAGAACACTGTCCTCGGGTAAATTTGTTGTTCCTAAAGTATCGAATTATTTTGGTGATAGAACTCTAAAAAAACGTTTACCTTACTTATGCAATAGTTTTCCCGAGGACATTCGTAGTGAGAAAAATAAGAGGAAGTTTAAGAATTCCCTTAAAAAATATCTGTTAGATAGTCTTTAACTGTTAGCTTGTCTTTTGGCGAGACTCATGATCTCACAATCAAACCATTCAAATGGTTTTGTGAGACAATTGTTAGTTGTCATGTTTTTTATCGTATGTAATAATAAATAAATAATAATAAAAATAATAACCAAAACCTAATATCGATTATGTACTCATCGAATTTAGATTTAGCAATATGTAATACTGTATACTGTACACTCTGTACTTTGCTCAAACGTCATTCGAGTCAGGTGCCATCTTCTTGTTTTTATTTTTAATTTGTAAAACATGTTCCCAGAATCAAAATCAACAACATCAAAAGCCAAAATCACAGAACTAGAAATCAAGGATGAAAAACAACAACCAACGGTTGCTGAAAAAAAAACTTTGGTAGAAATAATTGAAAACAAAGAACTTGTCATTGAGGAAACCGAAGCAAATAATGAAGTTCAAAGAAAGGAAGGAATTATTGATGAAGGTGACTTAATTGTTGATTATGATAGAAAACTTGCTTATGATAAACCAAAAACAATCGACGGTAAAGGAAACGAAGAGGGCATTAAACCTATGAAAAAAGTGGTCATCCGAGAGATTAAGTCAAGCTCAGACACGCTAACAAGTAAATCTAAAGACAATGATACTAAAGCTCGTATAAACACTAACGAAAAGGGAAATGTAAAGGTAAGTAATGAAATAATATCAGAAACATTCACGGCTACAGACGATACAAAACACAAACCAACAAAAGCTACCGATGAATCTAAATCTTTGGACGATAAACCAATGAAAAAGTTGGATATCAAAGAAATAGATATAGTAACAAAGGTACCGAAAGATAATACCACAGAATCATCGCAAGAAGATAAAGTGAAAGAAGATACCGAGAAAATAGAATCAGATGACGGTAACAAGAATTGTGATAACAGTCAACCGAGCAGTTCCGGAAGCATGGCAGAAAGAAAAGTCGGTAGTAAGTACACTAACTGAAGATCCATTCTGTATCTCTTGACATCACCTGATTTTTCAATTTCAAATCACAGTCGCTTTAAATGACATTTGGTGTGAAATAATCGCGTTCTATTGCTCAAACGTAAATTTAAAGTTGTCAAACGTCCTTTAAAACTTTCATACAAAATGGTCATTCTACTTTGTAAAGGATTGGGATAGATTACAGCTACTGATAGCGATTTAAAAGTTTCTACCACGTAAGCTTTTAAGTATAAGTGTATGTAAACGTTTGTCAACATATCAAAGAGACTCCGTGTATACGGTTCGCCAAGTCTTCAGGATTTCGCCGATGTCATCAAGTCGACAGGATGTAGTTGGTGTAGGACCGTGAGGATTGGCGCTACAGACAAGAGGTCTGTGCCCAACAGTGGGTTGATGAAGGATGATCATGATGATGATTCTCCCATTCTTCTCCCACAGTAGTCTAATGTAGAAAAGAGACAAAAACATATGTTTACTAAGCAATTATATGTTTTATCTACAGTAAAGGTATGATTCCGATCTTTGGCAGCACGAAACAATGCTGCCGAAGTAATGTTTTCGCTATCGCGCACGAGTCGCTACTGTAGCCTTTTCATGTAATTCTGATATCTAGAAAATCGCCTAAACAAGCAAAGTCGCAATAAAAGTCTGCTCGTGTCAAATCGTGGTGTGATTGGCCACTTTTACAAAAGCGATTGAAATTCCTAGTCGTCAGAATTACAAGATAACGACAGAACTACTGGTCTGTGGGGGCAACAGAGTTACATTTCTCTGCAGAAACGCAGCAGCAGCAATACCGCACTCATAAATATATGGAGGTAAGGTCCATTATTATACCGCGACTTGAGTGCTGCGCAGCAGGGCTGCCGAGTTTCAACTCATACTTTAATAAAGAAATTTTGACGTAGACTGATATGTTTCCAGCGCCCCATTCCTCCGGCGACGGCGTGGCGTTCATCAACTATATGCGGCGCATGTCCTCGCCAGCCGATGACGATGGTGATGACGAGGACCTGCAGCCCAGCGCTGAAGACCTGGAGATCTTCGCTGAACTGGACCGGGAGGAAGAGGAGAGACAGGCTAGGATCGCGAGGGGGGAGCCGGCTGTTGATCCGATGGTAAGTTACATCATCCGTTTCCCATATCTTTATCTCTGACAGGTATTGCGAATCGGAATTTGATTGCTATTTAGAAATGACAACTGTCAAACTAGCGATTTAGTTCATTTATTTATTTATTTTATTTATTGAGTACCAACCAACAGCTGCAAAAACATGTTATAAGTCTTAGATAGTAATACAAAGCCAATTATAGGAACTCACAGTTGGAAATGGCATATAAAAAAGAAAAATGTTAATACAGAATAGTGCACCAGTGAAAAAGAAAAGAAAAAACATTAACACATTTAATCAAATCCTTCATGATAGTCTTAAACATTTAATCAAATCCTTCATGAAATAGTCTTAATCGCAAAAAATTGTGCTCTGACGGCGTCTACCATCCTTAAAAATTACATTTGATTGCGATCCGGATTGATGGCAGAGATAGAGAATCGAGCTACAGAACATGACTATTTGACACGTCTGTCATTTCTAGCGATTTGCATCGGTGAAAGGGATCGGGATTGATGTTTTAGATAGAGAATTAATGAAACATTCAAAAGGCTCCCATCTAATTATTTTTGTCTGTCCCAGTGATATTTTAGTCGTTCATAGACAAGAAAAAAAGAGTGCGTTCCGATTTAGACTAATCGTTACGAAACCGCAAATAGGCCCGTTTGGTTCTAAATAACCTCTTTCTTATAAAACTTCCACACTTCCACGTTTTTGTCTCTGGTCCGTAGAAGCTCTACGACAAGAAGATAATGGACGAGTTCCACCGTGACTCCGAGCGGGGGGTGCCGATACACCAGGTCAAGGAGAAGACTATGGTCACGACGTACCATCATGACAACGCGTTCGACAGGATCGCGCTCAGCCAACTGACCGGTGGAGAAACCCCAGGTGAGACACTTACAACTCTCTCACTTTCACTCAAGGGGGTTGTAGAAACAGGCAAGGACTATTAGAACTCATTAATTTTGTGCCGAATCGACAAGTTCCTATTATGACAACGTTCATAATTAAAAGTTTCCATTTTGACTTCTTTCCAATTCGACCACTTCCTATATCGTCAGCTTTTCGTCAGTAAGTCAAGCGCGAACACTCTCTTTACCAACCATATCTGGATGTATTAAGTAAAAAGCTGACAATGGTCAAATTGGGAAGTGATCGATTTGGGAAGAGGTCAAAATTGTAAGTGGTAAAAATGGGAAGTGGTAAAAATGGGAAGTGGTAAATTGGCACTGGAAGTGTTATTAACCTTTCCTTTCCCGGGAGTTCGAGACGTCAAAAACGACAAATACCGGAGTGTTTTTGAGCGTGCGGGCTGCGCGGCACTTGACTAATATATCAAGTGATTCTGTTGGAATGGTAACACTTAGAATTATGGGAGTTGTATATCTGAGTAGCTAATGAAACCCTCTTTTACACAATGTGTAGAAAATGTCACTGTGACCTTAGTTTATTTTTGTACTGGCATGAGAAACACAGACTTCTATGAAAATGCTCCCTCTCGACACAAATCTAGCCGACATCAGAAAATTATCAACAACATGTACATGTTGTTTGATACCTACGTAATCTACACAAAATAACCTTTTCAAAACAATAAAAACATTAGGGTGTTCTTATAGAAACTTTCGAATATTTCAGCGTTTCAATCAGCGTTACGTTGGGAGCGTCCGGAAGAAAGTGATTTTCAAAACGCGGTTGAATTATTTTTTTCTACGGAAAAGCATAAACTAGCACACAGACCATAAAGTTTGTCTAATTGGGTGTCCACACATGATCGAACCGTAAAAATTGGTCCAACCGTTGGATAAAAAATACCGGTTTCAAAAATATTAGTCATCCCGCTGCTTATGCTGACAGCGGTACAGGGAGTGACCGGGGCCGCGCTGCTTATGCTGACGGCGGAAAAGGAGAGGTTAATGGGAAATGGTAAAAAATAAAACTGGTAAAAATGGGAAGTAGTAAACATGGGGAGTGGTAAAAATGGGAACTGGTCATTATGAACCTTGTCATAATTTAAAGTGGTCACGGTCGACCTAAAGGGAAACTGCACCGGGGCATTTCGTAATATACGTTTCCGCCTTCTAAACACCTTCGTCGCTTGATTTCGAAGTATCACGTTTCAGGCCGCACAACTCGAGAGCACTGTAAAGGAATTTGATACAAAATTGCAGGTATAGGCCGACAAGTTTTTTTTTAAATGTTATTACGCGCACGGGAATTACTATTAGTAGTATTTTTAAGCTTGAATTTGTTTTTTGAATGGTCACTATCCTATGCACCTAGTCAGCCGACAAGCCCTTCTTTCCCGGCGTCTGCAATAATGTACTATATTGTACATTGTACATGATAATTCATATTAGAAGCC
The DNA here is from genome assembly GCA_949825045.1 of Argyresthia goedartella. Classification (NCBI taxonomy): domain Eukaryota; kingdom Metazoa; phylum Arthropoda; class Insecta; order Lepidoptera; family Argyresthiidae; genus Argyresthia; species Argyresthia goedartella. Next base: position 27,863,281 of record OX463831.1, read on the forward strand.
TATCAAGGCAAGCTTATCTAAAGATATTTCTTCCAGAAAATCCAAGATAGATTTGAATCCCTTGTTAGAGATAAGCTTGCCTTTGGTAATGTCTTTTCTTTATGCCTTTAATGTGAATTTACATGTGCAATAAAAATATACGAAATGGACAGGATAAACTTAATAGCACTGACAGCTAGGCAGATGTACAAATAAATAATATAAATAAGTGTTTTTACTAAACTACTAAATACACATGAATATCGTTTATAATAATACATATAATAAGTACATAATTAAACAATAACTTCTCAAAATTAAAAACCTAAGTTTACAAAAGAGAAAGATAATGATCCTTTAGACGATTCTTGAAGATAAATAGAGATTGGCTGTCCCTGATGGCGCGGAGAAGCGCGTTCCACAGATTTCATGCCCTCGTTCGGAACCCATGTTCTTAAGCGACGGTATTGTGACGTGGAGTTGAGAGCATGGAGGCCGTGTGGGATCTACGAGGCTCTTGTGCACGTCCCCTGCACCCACTTTTATCTTTCAGACATCTCCCGTTTAGACACTTTCTACATGCCAAAGTTTACTGGGCTCCTCGCTCTGCTGCTGTCATAGCGCCCGTCACTGTCCAACTGACGCGTCGAGGACGAGAGCGAGCGAGAGAGGGTGGGGAAACGCATGCCTCGCGGGAGCCAAGTAAACTTTGTGGCGTGATACAACATCGTCACGCTTTTTACCATACAGGACGTTCTGCCTCTGGGCATGTTAGCTATTGAATGATCCAATTTGCATAACAGGGGGCTAGCCCATCAGCAGGGGCTCAAATATCTTATGTGAAAAGCATAATCGATAGCATATTGATGGCTCCGAAGGGTGCAAAATGCCGCACTCAGTATCTAAACAAACAAAATAGGCGCCGCCGACAAGCCAAATACGGAATTTTGTGCCCTTGGGAGAAATAAATATGCCATCGATATGTGTTGTGTGCCAGATTTGGAGGCGCTCAAAATCCTCCAAGCCCCTTTTCACCTACAGTTTCCAATACATACACGCATAGACTCTCTGTCGGCTCCCAGTGTTATCGCTACTGAAGATACTTTTTGGGCTTTAACCAGATGAGTCGAAAGTGAAGCTGACTCGCGTGCCAGGAGCAGTCCTTTTCCAATACATCGAGGAGCAAAAACCACAAGATATCCAGTACGAGATTGGCGAAGAAGTGTTTGAATCCGCGTGTAAGTACGACCCGCGTCTTACGGTGCGGGCCTCGCCAAGTTTCTTGTGAGCAAGTTGTCACCTCTGTTTCTCGCATAGGGCAAGAGAGAGACAGAGGTCACAGCTGGCTCAGAGCCAAAATAAACTTAGCTGAAACTGCACAGGTAACCCAGGGAATGCGGCGATCTTAGCGTTCATTCCAGTTTTGTAACACCACCGAGCTTCAGCGTTACAAAACGGAATTATTGTTATGCCCTATCCCGATTGAGTCACACCCTCCCTGTAACAATACTGATGAGCTATTGTGTATATAGTGCCGTTATGACATGTATTATTATATATTTGGTTGAAGAGTGAGAGAGATGGAGATGGAGAGATAACTGCTTATTTTCCAGCCTCATCTGACGAGACGGAAGTTATCAACGCATCTACTGACTCCAGCACTTCCACGGAAACCGAGGAAAAGAACAAGAAAAGGTCAAGCCAATGCCTCAAGCAAGAAACTAACGAGGATAACAAATCTTCCGAAAGCGGTAAAGGCAAAGGTGCTACCAGCTCAGAAGGATCTGGAAACCAAGATGGCTGCCACACTTTTTCTGCGTTACCGTCGACGTCCTACGATTGCATGCTGACTGCTGACAAGGATGAGTGTAAGAAGTCCATCATCAGTACCATCAACTCGTATGAGGATGAAAGGTATCCTTCTCAAGGTTAGTTGATCTCTTTTGTTATGGTGTTTTCACCCGACTACAGCGAAGCCAAAAGTGTCACCGGTACATATGTATCTATGTTTATTTGTTCCACCAGAACATCTAAACTAAGTAATTATCAGGGTTTGACAAATGAGATATCGTTAGAAACGTATTGATCGTCTGCTGGTTAAAGACTAAGTGACGTCACAGTAAATTAAATATGGAGCACACTTCTAAATGAGTTTATATATGAGTCCGCAAACAACTCAAATAGATTTACACATCCTAAACAACCAGAAATATCTACGCAGCTAAAGTTTCAAAATAATGTCAACATCCATGTTGATGAGGATGTTGCCTTAATTTTGACACTTTGGCTTTGTTTGTAGATATTTTTGGTTGTTTATGAAGAGATCCGTGGTCAAATTAGGTTTCACGCTTGCTTCTCAAACTGGAGATGCAGGTTCGAATCCTGACCGTGTACCAATAAGATAATTAATTTATCTAAAGTACATTATCGGGCGTTCAGGGTTTCGGATGACACGTTAAGCAGTAGGTCCCGGCTACCATCGCTTGTGATGATGTTCGTAAAATCCCTCCGTCAGCCCGCACTGAGCCAGCGTGGTGGAACAGGTTAGCTGTAAGAAATTTCTTTTTAGAAATAAGCTCACCTTTGCATACTGTTTCTGTTATAATTTCCACTGTGTTTTCTGTGCAATAAAGGATTATTATTATTATTATTATGGCTTAATCTTACCCGGATCCGGGTAAAGGCCTGTGCCCCTCGGTGGGGATATCAATGGGCTACATTTATGTGTCGATCGATCTATTTTAGTAGCGTGCTCACATACGATATCTGATTCCTAATTTGGAAACTCCTTCCATTCACCAATCCGCCAGGCGTAAACTACTCGGACCTCACCGAGAACGCCCGCATCGACGCGTCAGTCGCCTCCGAGATACTGGAGCGCACGCTGCGTCACGAGGAGACCGAGCTGTACCGGCAACTGGACATGATGACGTCACACGCGGGCGCTGTCGACAACCGGACCAACGCGATCATCGAGCGAGTCACCGACGAGCTGCAGGATGAGTACACGGTAAGCTGCTGGGGTTGATAGGCTGGTGGGTTTGACGAGCTGGTGGTGTGTATTACAGGTTGTCCCGTAAATAATGGCCCAACCTTATGGGGAAGACAGCTCACCTAATTTCCTAAAACTAATTATTATATTTGAAAAATAAAATAGGGTAAAAAAAACCTGGAGTTTTCCATTCCGTTAACCGTACATTGATTTTTTTAACAACCTTGCTCGTAAAGCTGATGTAATTCCACCGGTTTTAAATATGTAAAGCGGGTCATAAAAAACGCGTGTGTTACCAAAGCGAATAGTTAAGTTATAGTCCATACAAATTCCATAACAGTATTATTTGCCATTTCAAATATGGAACTGATCGCCGCCGCACGACTCCAGCTAGTGAGCAGCGCGCTGTTGCTATTCAAATTTCGAACTAATCGCCGCGCGGCGCCAGTCAGTAGACAGTGTGCATTCACAGATTGAGTTTATTTAAAATAAAATAAAAACAGTTTATTCGGTAATTTAAAAACTTGGCTGCATGCTCTAGCGTCTTTGCCAACATTTTCACGCAGCCACGGCAGAAAATAATCCTCGCGCCATTTTTCTCAAATTTTCTTATCTTTGTACTTGTATTGTGAATATCTAAAAACCGGTCAAGTGCGAGTCTAAATCGCGCACGAAGGGTTCCGCACCACCGTTCAATGGAAGCGATGGTGTGGAGTGAATAGTTTGGATTTTACACAGCAAAATATTGTTTACAAAGTTATTGGTGCGGTTACTTTCACACTCCATGTACGTAACCAGGTGCATCCATAAGTTTGTATGTGGTATTGTTGTATGGGAGCCCCCTTAAATATTTATTTTATCCTGTTTTTTAGTATTTGTTGTTATAGCGGCAACATAAATACATAATCTGTGAAAATTTCAACTCTCTAGCTAGCTAGGTTCTTGAGATACAGCCTGGTGACAGACGGACGGACGGACGGACGGACGGACAGCGGAGTCTTAGTAATAGGGTCCCGTTTGGAACCCTTCGGGTACGGAACCCTAAAAATGACAACTTTCAATAATGAAGATGAGCAATATATTACTTCAACTCCACCGGATATACTAACAGAAGCGCGAATCGCATGCGACAGCTTGCTGCCGTCAATATCCAAGGACAGATACCTACATAACCACGTATGAAAATTTCTTGAAGTGGAAAAACATGAAAAATGCCAAGTCATTTTCCGAAAATGTAGTTTTGGCGTATTTTAATGAACTAGCTAGTAAATATAAGCCTAGCTCGTTGTGGACAACATATTCTATGCTGAAAAGTACCCTCAAGATGAAAAATGGTGTCGATATTAATTTATATACAAATCTCATTGCATTTTTAAAGAGACGCTCTAATGGTTTTATAAAGAAAAAATCTAAGGTACAGTCATCAAATGACGTCGAAAAGTTTCTAAAATATGTTCCAGATAGCCAGTACCTGGCAACAAAGGTCAGTTTGCCTCCTTATTTTATGTATTGATCTACCTACTGTACATACTCTTTTACATATTTTTTAACAACCGTCTGTAAGCTAAGTACCTATACCTTATCTAACACATTTTTATTTCTTTTCAGGTTGCATTAATATTTGGTATTCATGGTGCATGTAGACGGCAAGAGCTTCACAATATTACCACAAAAGACATTGAAAATCAAGGCAAAATGCTTTTAGTTAAAATCCCAAACACTAAAAACAAAATACCCCGATCTTTTATTATCGACGGCCCATTTTATGACGTGGTCAAAAAATATGAAGCTCTGCGTACGACTAAGACAAAAAATAATCATTTCTTTCAGAATTACCAAAAAGGTAAATGTACTGCGCAACCTACTGGCATAAATAAATTCGGTGCCATGCCAAAGGAAATCGACAAGTTTTTAGGATTGCCGGATGCTGATTGTTATATAGGGCACAGTTTCAGAAGAACGTCAGCTACATTACTTGCTGATTCGGGAGCTGATATATTGACTTTAAAGCGGCATGGCGGGTGGCGTTCTAACGCAGTAGCAGAATCTTATGTAGAAGATTCCATCCAAAACAAAGCAAATATAAGTGCCAAAATAACTCAGACAATAAATTTGGAGCCACAATCGAAGAAGTTTTGCCCTGAGCCGCGCCCCTCTACTTCTACTGATGATACTTTTTTATTTACAACTAATGACGAATTACAGTGCTCTTCTGCCGCCTTTCAAGAAGTTTCGTCGTCGTCTCCAACATTTACCCTAACACAAAACAATGACATTATGAATAGTAATCATAATAATAACATAGTTAAAAAATCAAGTACAACTACGTATCATTTTAATAATTGTAATTTCACTAACTGTTTCAATAATTAAAAATGGACAAAATATAAAATGCTTTTTTTTTCTGTTTCCTCGCAAATGTGTTAAAAAACGTCGTACGATATACGTGCGTATTGGTTATAACATGCTCGGCTCAATTACGGCTCGGGCTGAAATTCCGCCTCACATGTTATAACCATCTTAACGCACTAATATCGTAATGTACTATAATGCTATCGCTGCATATGATAACATTTCCACGATCTTATTTTCATAAAATAAAGTTAAGACTGAAATAATAAAAATTCTCCTACAAAAAAGTATGGCATTGAACTTAACTTAATCAGCTTTGTAAATTGGTGTATAAGAAATTGGCCGCTTTTAGTGTCGTGCGGATTTCATCACACATGCGGATTCCATCCCTTATCAAGCCCGGAGCGTGATGAAATCCGAACGACACTAAAAGAGCCCATGCTCACTATCTCTCTCAGATTAAAGCGCTGTGGGTGTAGCTGTCGCAGTTAGTTGGTTAAATCAGATAATTAACTAACACACTAGACCGTTACTTAAAGACCGACGTTTAACCAAGTCATTTTGATTGAAATAAAGCATCGTCGAAAAGGTTTAACAATCTGTCTTATGTATCGAAAGCCGGCGGTGTTGGTTAAATAGTGGCGTCACGACTACACCTGATTACTTTCAGTCTATCTTTTCACCACTGATTTGCAGAGCTTATATCAGGACAAACCATTGCGGTGGCTGATGTGAAGGGTAAAGGGGGTGAGCGAAGCGAAGCGCCCTTTATCCTTCCTGTTTGGTTGAAGATGTAAGAACAACAAAAAATACTTACTTAAAACAAAAACTTATTGTTATTATAAAATATTTCTATGTGTACTTAAGTGTTAATATTGTACGGCTTGTTGCCTAGGAACGTTTACACAATTCGTTTAACGTTTCGTTCACTCACTTGTCTGACGGATCATTAGCGACTTGGTTAAACGTCGGTCTTTAATTAACGATCTAGGGTGTTAGTTAAGTATCTGATTTAACCAACTAACTGCGACATAGCTATAGTCGCCGAGATTTAGTTTATAAAGTTTGTTTGTATCCGCAGCTGCCAGAAGTGTCGAGCATCATCGAAGCCCACATGGACGAGGCGGAGCAGCGATGGCGCGCGGGGAACTTCGTCCACTACATACCCGAGTCGCCGCCGCACTCTATGGCCGAAGAGGACAACGACCCGACGCTGGTGCCCAGCGACACCAGCATGGAAGACACGCTGACGGAAGACTCGGTTGATAGAATGGAAGCTTTGGAAGAAGTTTTGGATGATTCTGGAATCGCGGAGGGCGATTTCGATCGTGTAGAGGTGAACTACTCGATTGAAATGAAACTCGCTTTGGGTATTGAGGACCAAAAGTAGTTTTAGAAGTTTGTTCTCAGGAATTGTTGTTCCTTTGGAGGAATCACTGAGCCTTTTCTGTACTAGTAGTTCCTTACTGAGACTAGCAAGATCCTTTATTTGATAAGTATTTATTAGTTTCATTAGCATGACAACTTGCGCGGAACTGTTCACCCAGAGATAAATAGGTACCTAATACGATATTTTATGAAAGATTTATCATGGTCTCACTTTACTCAGGGATTAACGGCATGTGCAAGTGCTCATTAGAAGGATGTAGAGGATTTATTTTGTGTTGAGGTTGTGGGTTCAATGTGTGTTCCATTTACCCCTATTGGGTAGGTGTAGTGTTTAGTTACGTGTAGTATTCAAAATGATACAATTGATTTAAACAGTTAAAATAATATAATTTGTGTAATAGTAAAAATACAGTTTGTTTCTTATTTCATAAGATGGCCATGGATTATGTTTATAAATAAAATTATAAATAATCTCTAGAAAAAAATCTTGTGTAAAATATATTGAGGTTATAAACCTTACATAAATAAAAAACATATTTGCCCATAAAATTCACATGGCGACGAGTCTTTGTTCATAGAAGTTCCTATGGAGGAAGTTCTGAACCTTGTCCTAGAAGTTCCTTCATTGTGTCTACAACCACGAGACTCCTTTGTTCTCCGTATTTCCTGAAGGAGCTTCTGGCACAAACTAGGCTCAGCTGTTCCTCCAAAGGAACTTATGAGAACAAAAAACTTACCAAACATGATTCCTGATTTAGGGTAATAAAAAACTAGCCAAAGTACTAATGCAGAATAAACCGATTACAAAATATACATGTTGACAATGTCTAAAGCTTTTGAAATAAACAATTAACTCTGTAACATACAACAGGAAATCATTAGGCAGTAAACCACCGACGCGATAACACATGAACATGAACACTGTCAGCATCAGATATACAGTGTGTACAAACAACACAACCGGTTGGGTCATTCCAGATATCCTCCCTACAAAATCCACCCTCGTGTCCCAGTGGTCCCCTTGGACACGTGTTTATTTTAATTATCCACCCTAGGGTGGAATTTCTAAGAAGGTACCCGGAATAACTCTTCGACAGTATACCAGTTCAAAATGTAGGTAACTGCACACAGTATAATTAACTACATAAGCTAAAACCACAGTCATTTAATTTTCCATATAGCATCCATATAGCAAATAATGTACAGTTCGATTTATTTACAACACATATTTCAGTAGGGTCCGTCCTTATGCAATCCTGCAGCTCTGGTTGGCTACGCGTTATTATATAAGGAATACAGTCTAGCCCATTCTACCGATTATCAAAAGTCCTTATGGGGGGTGGCAGTGGCACAATTGTGGCCACGTTTAGCCATTCGCTACTCGATTTTGCGGGACAAGGGTCTAGCCCATCACCGTAGTCTAGTTCAGTGAATCTTCAATAGCAGCTGGGATATTCAGCCCAGTTTAGTTAGAGGTCGCGCGCACTGGTGACTGCTTCGAAACCGTGACGGAGCTACGCGTCAATCTTCTTGTTTCTGACGTATAGCTCCGTCCCTGTCACGGTGACGGAAAACTCACTCTGCGCGCCCGCCATTGCAAGACAATTTTGACATCTGTCAAAAATATGACGCTTGTCAAGAAATAACGTGCTAACCGTTTCGCGGCCCGACGCGTAATGTACAAGATGGATTAGAAATGTGGATTGATCGGTGAAGTGAATCTTTATTCAGAATATAGTTCAGTTGTTCAGGGGGGTTACCGCCAGACCTTCATATAGGGTTATTACCTTCATAACGTTATGCATCATAGCGCTATGGATGGCGTCTCATAACGTTATAATTCCATAACGTTATACGTCTATTTATCTTAGTTTTATAGCGCTATGCATAACATAAATAAATCATAACATTATAGGGCATCTCTTTCACGCCCACACTCCGTCGTTATAGCCGATCTTAAGTAGTGTAGGTATCTAAACAACACACAACAGACATAGCGTATGGCAACAGCGCAATAAATTTATTCATAATTTTATTTTGATTTCGTTATGTTTCTCCTACAGTTTTGTTATCATAACGTTATAATAGCGCTACAAAAAGGAAACTAATTGATTAACGTTACATAACACAATAAAAGTAAATATATTTTATAACGTTATGAATGTCTGGTTACCACAATCTTTTTCCAAATCAATTTAGGTTCAAAACAAGAACCAGCAACCATTTCCATTCCAATTCGCCATAATGGGCTTCATTTACCTAACACCAAGACATGTTTTAAGACGGTCACGGTAATTTTGCGGATCAAATTAGGTTCCTAATCTGAATTGGTATAAGACGTTGTGGCAACTCTCCCGATTAGTTGACTTGGTACGGGCCAGAGACAATGTACAATAAGAAATCAACTGGTTTTGAATCAGCTGGTCCTACTGTGTCTACCTATATACATGTTTGTGACCTCACCAGCAGACTAGTGATTCATACCCCGTGATGTTTCAAGTCGAATATCTCCATCAGCAGAGGTTCTATTGGGTTCACGTCCAGATACACGCTGGTGACATCCTCGGCCAACTTGTGCAGTTCCAAAATCTTCTGTATCAGCTTGAGGAAGGTGGACTTGGCCTCGCAGCCGGGGTACACAGACTCCAGGTACCGCCGGAGTAGGTAGTAGTAGGAGTTCTGTGGAAACGGCTCCTGTTAGTACGGCTGGACCGATTCGGATGACTTCTTTATGAGAGCGTATTTCAGTGAACACATTCAAAACTAAACTACTCTGGCGGCGGGTATGGCGGTTAGATATAATTGATAACGATCAGTGGCTCTGGCCCATACGTCATATTACGATTCGTAATATAATAGATCACAAAGATTACTATAAATATATACTATAACTAAGTAAACTATAACTATAATCTAAGGTCCCAAAGACCAAAGAAAAACAGCGAGTTAGCACTAACCTCGGGTTAACGATGAAATTCTATGAAAAATGACAAGGGAATGTCAAATATTACTCAAGATTAGGGCTATGCGAACTAAGTTTTTAGGGTTTCCGTACGCGAAGGTTGCCAAACGGGACCCTATTACTGAAATATCCGTACTTTGTAAATTGGTAGTGCAGTTCGTATCGATATAAAAACGGATAACGGTTAAATGGTTCAGTGGTTGTATCCATTCGTTATGGTAAGCGGATAATCAAATGAACTCACCCAACCTTTTACAAATTAAAATATGCATGACAATAACATGACGGCCGGCCGTGCTTGTAAAATAAACATTACTTGGTGTTTATGAATAAAACAAAAACGAATGCCGGTATACCATGGCAAGAAATGCTAGAACATAAATGATGGCAACATAAGTGACATATCAGCGAACTGTTAGGTGTTCTAATAGGTTATTATTTAATCGCACATCAAAAATACTGATGTGCACAGCAAAAAAGGATCAGCAAAAACACTTTTTATGCCTTAAATATTTTATGTGTACTCAAGTTTATGTTTAAAGTATTTTTTGTTGTTCTTGCATGTTCAACCTAACACGAAGGATAAACGGGGCTTCGCTTCACTCATCCACTTTACCCTTCACCTAAGCTACCGCAGCATTTTGCCCCGATATTTGCAGTGCAAATCAGTATTTTTGATGTGCAGTTTAATATTTCCCATTGTAATAGACACGCAGTTATTTAAATAATACACATTAGTGTACAAATGTTACCATCATTTATTTTCTAGGATTTCTTACCAAAGTGTAAGATTTATTTATGCAGTGTAAAGCAATAGGTATATCTAAACCACTACCATACTCTCGTCAGGTGGCAAGGGAAGTACCGAGGTAATGAGGCAGGGACACAGTGTCGCCACGTTACTTGTCATGCCGCACGTCATTTTAAGCCTCCGCTGTCCGTCTTACCAGTCCGTCCGTCCGTCAGCGAGCTATATCTCATAAACCGTAACAATTAGAGAGTTGAAATTTTCACAGAATGTGTATATCGGTTACCGCTACAGCAACAAATAATGAACGACACGAGATGTTATTAATTAAAGGGGCTTCCATACAAGATACGTGTTTTAAAACGCTGCCTCACCGAATTACTCATCCTAATTTCGCGGCTCCCTCGTGGTCGCCGATGCGCATTTGGGTTGACGTCGGATTCGCTATTTGTAGGAACTGGTATCGGTACTAAGCTCGGACATATATTTTTTTATTTTTGTTTCACATTTTGACGTGATAAAGTCTTATAAATCGATGGACGCCGGCTGCACGCACGAGCCGAGCGTGCAAGCGAGAGCGCGGAACAAGCGATAGAGAGGCACGAACGGCCTTTCTTCTCTTCGGTTTCTTATGTATGACGTTATCACGTAAACTTATCGTCCGTAAACCGACATTACAGGCAACCAATTTGTTTTTGTCCTTAAGTTCTCTGCGTATGGAACCCTTTGTGTAGGAGTCCGACCCTTACTTGACCGATTTTACTATAAACATTTATATACAGGTACATACATTGCCCCTGGCCCCACGCTAGGATACCGTGTCGAAGGTAGCAGAAACAGCAACATTACACACATAAAACATCCAAGACCTGGAGATTTATTCTTTCTGGATCTATAACTGCCGTGTGTCTAGCCAAGCTCGTAGATGTTACCTGCTCCAGCTTGATGACGTCACGGTGCACCACCTTGGCCCGGTCCGGAGTGAACAGCAAGATGGCGGACATGATGAGGATGATGTGCTCGTCGGTGCGCCAGCGCGGCTCGAACGAGCGGATGAAGTTCTCGTGCTCCTGGACGGTGACGAACACTCCGAATTATTAGACGAGCGAAGACAGCATATCACAAGGCAGTAGGCACACCGTGTGCCACTCTTTATTAAGAAACGGTTACACCTGTAGGTTTACGTAGTAATTTAATTCAGCTTTGACATAGTAATTTAAATTCATGTTTTTGAACATCATTTAAATCACAGTTTCTAAATAAACTCAAAAAATAAAACATTAAATAAATTTTATCTACACACGTATCATAAACCCTCTTTACTGCGTCTAAAAACCGCACGTTAAGACCAGCATAATGCAAAACTATTTGGTAAAAACTCATTTCTTATCTGACATTTTGTACATTATGTGTAAATTTTCTACATATTATGACATTCAAATTTCGAACGCCGACGCCCGCCTGTGTGCCGCCCCCAGTTTGTCTGTGAAGTTGGTACTACAGAACAAGCTAAACAACTGCAGAGCTACAATGCCGGTCAAACATGCGGTTCCTGAACACATCAAAGAGAGCTTATGATATGTGTGTAGATAAACTAAACTCTGATTTTTTATTCCTTAGAATTCTGACATTTCAGATAGCATAAGGTTCTTTATGAGGACAATTTTTAGGGTTCCATACCCAACGGGTAAGAACGGAACCCTATTACTAAGACTTCGCTGTCCGTCCGTCTGTCACCAGGCTGTATCTCAAGAACCTAGCTAGCTAGAGAGTTGAAATTTTCAGATTATGTATTTCTGTTGCCACTATAACAACAAATACTAAAAAACAGGATAAAAGAAATATTTAAGGGGGCTCCCATACAACAATTCTTTCAATACCACATACAAACTTATGGATGCACCTGGTTACGTACATGGAGTGTGAAAGTAACCGCACCAATAACTTTGTAAACAATATTTTGCTGTGTAAAATCCACACTATTCACTCCACACCATCGCTTCCATTGAACGGTGGTACGGAACCCTTCGTGCGCGATTTAGACTCGCACTTGACCAGTTTTTATTTTATTCATTTTGATTAGTGTAAAGTGCAGGTGTAAAGTGTGGCTGTGAAGTGTAAAATGCTAGCAACGTCTGAACAGCCAGTGTTAAGTGTGAGTGATTACTAATCAGTAATCAGCGAAGTGAGGCAAATAGAAGTATATTCATTTTTTTGCGAGTATCCACGTCCCTGGTGCCCCTCCTCCCCTTCTACTCGCAGCGTGCCTACACTCGCTGTTTAGTTAACAGCGTCGGGACAGCAAATTCGACATTCACGTTCAATAACCAGTTTCTACTAAACATCAGAGATGCTACACACAATAGGGCGCAAAACTGCCAATTTCTCACGAAGAAGACTGTGGGAAAGTGCCTTGTGTATTAAAAAACTTCAAAGGTAAGTAATGCATCGCGACTGATTCGCGGCTGTGTGCATTGTATTTCAATGAAAGGGATTATTTAGGGATAAGTAATTAAAAAGGCGGTAAATAGATTTACGATCAGATACTGTTTATCATAATTTGATGAGATTTGCTTATGTTATGATGTGGTGTATCAGCGTTGATATCTCGGTATGTATCTGAGGGCACTATACATCAGGATGGTCTTCTGGAATGTCTTAATACCCTCCAAAGTGTTTGTTTTGGTCGTAAGCCTCCAATCTTGAACAGAAACCACATTGTTGTAAATGAATTTCATCAATTTGAGGAAAATACGAAAAATTACCTCGAATTCTTAACATGTTTACCTTTCTATCAGATGAGCTTTTTTCCAGCTACTGATGTATTTCTCCTTCGAAGCTCAGTTTGAAGTTCCCACACAGTCATCAGCGAATACATTTTGTGGTTTTATATCGCAATTATAAGCACAAAATCGAAACCCGATACTTGATACAAACGTAAACAAGGTACTACCGTTGTAATAATATTAAGGTAATATTTGTTCTGTGGCTATCGACGTTTAGCTGTCAGTGTTGCGCTCCATTGGACACTGTTTAATATTTATGCTTCGGAACGCACCGGTTTTTTGTTGCGCGGATCGACCGCGAGTAATCGGGCGGGACATCACTAAGCGGAAACGGACCGCAGCTGTCACTCGTACCAACGAGAGGAAAAAATTGGAGGTTATCGTTATCCTTTTCTCGTCGGGAGAACAACATGTCTGCTCATGGCGTCGGGCCATTGATTGTATTTCGGTGTACCATTTACTAAATACAGGCGTCGGGCCTGGTCGGAGTGTTAATCATCTACATCGTCGGGAAATAAGTAGATTCGCGTCAGCGGTCAAGTGATCCGTGTTGATTGGACATCGTCGTATCGGTAGCGGCGACTCCACGTGTCGGCAGGCAGCACGCCGGCGACAGCGTCGGCAGCGACGGCAAGGTTTCGATTCCTCTCCTATCCCAAAACTGTCTCCTCTCCCGCATTCCTGTCTCGAATCGAGCTTTCGATCTACCAGTCTGCGACGACAAGGTCAGTAACAATTCAACTCACTTTTCTCCCACGTGCTGGCAAAAACCCAGCCCCCTCAGGATTCCACGCCGTTCGGTAGGCGTGGAAAATTAATCATTTTGGTAGCAGGCGCGGTTTTCCTAGTGGGAAATCACCGATTCACGGAAGGTTGTAGGGTTGTTGCCACATTGTAGTTGGGAGAAAAGAACCCAAGCAGCATTTAAGCTGTAAAGAAGCTGTATATTAGATCTTTTTTAAACTAAGAGCTGTATTGAAGCTTACATTTAGGCTGTATAAAGGGTAAGAATGCTTATATACAGCCCTTATAAGGGCAAAAGGGCCACAAATTATACAGCCTTAGGCGTTACATGTGCTGTAAAATAGTGCAAAAGCTGTATTAGAGCTGTATTAGAGCTGTTATTCGGTATAAAAGGAAACCATTAGCTGTATTTCAGCTGTTTTTCGGTGTAAAAAGAAACCATAGCTGTATTAGAGCTGTCATTTGGTGTAAAAAGAAACCATAAGCTGTTATTTGGTATAAAAATAAACCATTATATTTATAAGAGCCTATATTGGGTGTAAAAATAAACCAACACTCAGTTTTAGTTTTACAACGAGGTTGCGCCAGGAACTCCGAGCTGCTGATCATAGGTAAGTAAGATAAAGATTGATGTTATTTTATATGTCATATGGAAACCATTTGTAAATAGTACCAAGTAAATATTATTATAGATTAGTTTATATTCATTCTGCGTCAGTATTGACTTGCAGATTTATATTTATTGTATACCTATGTGAGATTTATGCCATAATTTTCACGCCCTAGCATAATAATTAAGAAACAGTAAAACTAAATATTAATTAGCGGGAAGTAGTATTTGATTTTGAGGTTAAAATAATACAATATATTTTAAGTAATAGATATGAGGGCAAAATCATAATTATTTGAGTTGGTAATTATGAAACGACTTGAGTTATTACGTAATATTGTCGAGTATTTATTATATTATCTTTTTAAATATATTTTCATACATTCGAAAATGGCGACAATTTGTTAAACAGCCTTAACGATATTTGAACACCATTATATTCTAACTAGCTGTACGACGTTATAAGTAGAGTCTTTTATACAGCCTTTGGCTTTTAATCAGCTTTTTAATAGAATATTTTTACTCGTTAGGCTGTTTATTGGTTCATCATGCATAGCCTTGTAATTCTCTTTAGAGATGCTTAGAAGAAATTAAAAACCTTTAGCCGTTAATCAATATTTTAACTTGCCAAGCAATTTATTATACGAAGGCAAAGAAGGCATTTCCTTTATTTTTCTCCTTCGGTGTGTCATCGTAGGTAGTCTTTCTTACGTTACTTGGAAGTGGTTAGCAAAAACTTCAGTTTTATTTTATATGGGTTTATGTGAACAAAAAAATATTGCGTTAGAGTGTATCATAATGAGTTTTAATATTTTTTTCAGATAACAATGCCATTTAAAATAATAGAGACGATAGAGAAAGGAAAGAAACAACTTTGCATTATACCAAGTGCGTGGGAATCAAAAAATGTATTGAGATGGCCAAGAAAACGAATAGATGCCAAACTAGTGAAGGATAGAAACTCGAGACCCGCAAGTAATTGGTCTTATTCAAAATGCACCGTGAAAAGACCGTCAATAGGATCATACAAAGAAGCACTCACAGAATTATTATTGTATTAAATGTTCCATTTCCTTTACGAAATGATCTAAATATTGGTCTATTTGTTTTGGTTTTCCAACACCAAAGTAGATTCCAATTACAAACGGTTGAATATCGGGTTTTTCATGTATAGAACACAAAATTGGCCAAAACTCTTTATTAGAACTTTTGAATATGGGCAGACCGTCAAAATTGAAATTTAAAGTCACTTTGGTTGGAACATCAATCCATTTCTCTAATGATTTCTTTAGAGAATCAGTGAGGCTATTATGCCAGTATTCACCCTGCTCTATAGTTTCGATACGTATCTCTTTTACGGTACGTAAAATTGTTCTAGCGTCGCGTGGTAATATCTCTGGAAATCTGCTATTTATAATTGTACTTAAATCATTTAGTGCTACTTGAGATATATTTTTTTCTATAGCCCATTCTTTTATTCGCTGACGAAACAATATATTTTTTGAAAACTCATCGTCATCATCACTTGAGCTACTTGCGCTGCTGCACAAAGAAACGTCGTCATTAGGTCCGGAACATTCGACATCACTATTCTGTTCATCTTTGTCTACAATTTTTCCAACGGAACCTTCACTGGATGTTGATGGCAACGCTTGACTTTGGTTTGTCCGTACATCGTTTACTTCCTCAATAAACGATGTTTCATCATTGTTATTTGCGATTGCCCTTGCAATCTTTCTCTTCACTGCACCAATTATTTTCCTTTTCTTCCACATAATTAACTTTTAACCCGACTGTCTATATTCACACGATTCCAAGCAAATTGATCACCTGTCAGTAATACAGCCTAAAGCTGTATTATAGCTGTAATTTATTGTTTTAGTTTTATAATACTCTCCCTAATAGAAGTTAATAAAGCTACTGTAATTACAAGAGTGTAGAATAACTCCATAAGAATTAGTTCTAGAACGGAGTTGTCTTATACCCTTGTACAGTAACAAGTGTCTATCGATACTATTATAATACTATGAGCTGTAATAAGTAAGTGATTACATGCAAAATACAGCCCATGTACAGCTTTAATGATAAAAGTAGCTTTAAGGTGTCACACAACACTTAAAGTTTTATAGTAGAGTTCGAATATTCAGTTATTGCACCTTAAACCCACGAAAATTCCTTTATAATCTTTTTATACAGCTTGAGCTGTATAATAGCCGACAAAACACTTTTATACGACTAAAAGCTTTTTCTGACACTCTTATACGTTTCATATAGAACTCTAAGTTCTAAATAGGCTGGTTTATGGACGTTGACGACACTTCCGTGCTGCTTGGGAATATCTCAGATTGGCCGGCAAGTCGGCAATGAGTCTGTGGTCGGTACCACAAGTAAAGTTCATTTTCGGTTAGTGAAAGTATAAGTGTCAATTTGGTAACAGTTATTATAAATTTGTAGTCGGAAACTACTGTTTGTGCGCATAAAAGATTGAACAGTCATTCTGCGAAGTAACTAGATTGTATTACTTGCGGTAGAACGTCGGGTTCTATAGTACTGCAGTGTTATTTCGGTTTACACAGCAGGGTCGGGCTATTTAGGGGGTATTAAGCTGATTTTGCTGACCTCAAAAGAAGTGTGGGTCATATCGGAGGGGCCACTTCTAGAAAAATAGTTTTTTTTATAATACCTTTTTGTGTGTTATTTGTATTGTACCATATGGTGGCATTCTCTAATTGATTTAGAGTATATATTTATAAGGTGTAGGTCCACAGGGCGACCATATTAAATATTGTTTAGGATTTAATTGTTTTAGTGGTTGCCTTGGTTTTAACAACTTAGTTTTAATTTCTGTGCCCAGCGCTGACGGGAAAGTGCTGGTCTCTGGCTGTGCTTAGTTCGGTAGTGAAGCATAGGACCAGAAACAATTGAATTGGTAACCATGGCACCTTCACCCTTGACGGTACTGCGGTATGGCGTCCGTGAGGAGATGAGATGGCTCGCCCATACTCACAAGTATGTGGAGCGACCTGACATGGACGATGTCCTGCTCAAGCGTGTGGAGGACGCAATGACACGCGTCGGGAAGGTGTGTCGGCTGGCCGCGGAGGCTGAAGCCCTCGGGCTTACGGATGAGGCTTCGGTGGCTGCAGTGAAGCAGCTCTGCGCGGATGCTGACCAAGCGATGGAGTGCTTGGGCGACATCGAGCGTCGCGCCGAAAAAATTAAGCGGTCGCGTCGGGATGACCGCGGGGAGGGTAGCGGAGACCCGCCCCCTAAGGGTGTTGTTGGACGGCTGCCACACCTGGAGATTCCGGCCTTCGGTGGGGCAATTGATGAGTGGCCGGCATTCATCAATTTATTCGATAGTCTGGTCCACGGTCGGTACGACCTGGACAACGCCTACAAGTTGGCCCAACTATTGATGGCACTGCGGGGTGAACCGAAGGAGTTGGTCGGTCACCTAACGGTCACGGCGGGCAATTATGAGATTGCCCGGGTCATATTGTTTGACCGCTACCAACACAAACGGCGGTTGGTTGATGCGCAGCTGGGGAAGCTGTTCAGCATCCCAAGAGTAACCCGGGATGTTGACATCCGGGTACAGGTGCTCAACCCTGTGCTGGTGGCCACTAAGGCCCTTCAGAACCTTGGTCTGCCGGTAGACCAATGGTCATATATCGTGTTATATATGGTTTTTTCACGGTTGCCTGCAGCTGTTCAAAGTCGGTTTGAACAGCTGCATGGGGGCAGTAGCTCGGAACTGCCCACGCTCGTCCAATTAACGGATTTTTTGGAGGGTGAATGCAGGCGATGCGACACATTGGATTCGGAGGCCAGTGTGCAGCGCCAACCCGCGCGGATGCGGGAGGGGCCGCGCCCCCCACCCCCACGGAGGGGTGGGCGGTCAAAACAATTTGGCGTTTTGAGTGCCGCGCCGTCGGGTGACGGCTGTGTGCACTGCGACAGTGCCGGTCATGAAGTGACCAGTTGCGCCAACTTTAAGGCGCTCGGTGTGGCTGCCCGCAGGAAGGTGGTCTTCCGCCACCGATTGTGTTTCGGTTGTTTGGGGCCGCACCCGCTGAGCGAGTGCTCACGCGCGTCCCCCTGTGAGTGCTGCGGTGGCAGGCACCACGTCGTGTTGTGCCTGAACCGACTCAGGCTGGTCGGTCACAGGGCCCAACCAGGGCCGGACCCAGTCCCCTTCCAGGCAACGGGAGTCACCAACGGGGTGACTGGGGTACCCGCGGACGGGACCCCCCCGACGGGAAGGGGGCAGCGCGGGGGGTAACAGGCGGGATAGCCGGGGTTCGGTCGCCGCTGTCCAGGGTCAGCGAGGACTTCGGGCCGCTGGCTCACAGCGTGTTACGGGCGGGTGTCAGATGGCACCTATGAGTGGCGCGAAGGCTGGGAGCCCACCACCTTCTGCGCCACCCTGCCCGTCGCTTTGGGAGGCGAACAGGGAGGCGAACAGTCGGATGTCGCCCCCATTCCTAGAGCGCCCCAGGTTGGATCCGCTCTCCCCCCTCCATCCACGGTGGCCACCGGGCACACCGTTCACAGTCCGGTATGGTCGGGTACCGGGAGAGCGAGGGGCCTATTATGCGGGTTGGGACCCCCTGATGTACATGCGGTCTGATATGCCACCGGTGGCATATCAGCAGCCGAGTTACCAGGCCGACGGGGGTCCCAGCGGGTTCGGATCCCGCGGAGGTTCCCGCTAGGGACACGCCGCCCACTTACAGGGTGCCGCCACTCCACAGACGGTCATGCTCCCCACCGCCTCGGTGATAGCGTGGAGTTCGGACGGCAAATCTTGTGTGGCACGAGCACTATTGGACTCGGGGGCCCAGGGGTGCTTAGTCTCGTGCAACCTTGTAAGACTGTTGGGCATTTCGGTAAGGGAGTATCCACATTCCATTCGGGGAATTGGGAACACGGAAGTCGGTTCCGTTAAGGGAGTATGTCGGATTACTCTCTCGTCACGGGTGGATTCATCGGTGAATCTGACGGTCACGGCATTAGTCATGCCTAACGTGATGGGCTCACACCCTCACGTACGGTTGTCGCCCTCGGTGCGACAGTTGGTCGCTGGGTTGTCACTGGCTGACCCGGAGTTCAATATTCCGGGCCCAGTAGACATTTTATTGGGTGTCGATGCCTTGGGATACCTGTTAGTGCCAGGTGTCCACGTGTTGCAGGCGACTGGTCTGGTTTCGGTCAACACCAGACTGGGCCATGCGGTAATGGGTCCGGTCATGCCGGCTGCCCCACGCCTAGCGACTCGTAGTCCCTTATTCGGTTCTGTACTCTCGGATGTGATACAGAAGTTTTGGGAGGTGGAGGAACCACCTACGGTCCGCCGGTTGGACCCGGTTGAAGAAGAGTGTGAACAGTTTTATCGGAACAATACTGGTCGCCTTCGGTCAGGTCGATTTCTCACACGTCTTCCATTTCGGAGTGATCGCCCGCCGCTGGGCAGTTCACACCATGCAGCCGAGACGCGGCTTCTGTCGATGGAACGACGCATGAAGCGTGACGGGATTTTCCGGCAGAAGTACGTCGACTTCATGCGGGAATACGAGTCGCTCGGCCACATGTCGGTTTCGGGTATCGACTGGAAGCGTGAAGACCACTGCTTCCTGCCCCATCACGCGGTCTTGAGGACCCCGGAGGGCAAAATACGGGTAGAGTTCGATGGATCGGCATCCACATCTAACGGCATGAACCTGAACCAGTGTTTGCATTCAGGGCCGAAGTTGAATCATGACATCGCGGATGTTATCACACGGTTCCGTCGACACAATGTTGTGTTTGTAGCTGACATCCGGATGATGTTTAGACAGACGGTCATTCACCCTGACGATAGACGGTATCAGCTGATACTGTGGCGAGAGCACCTCACCTTTGTTGTATATTTAATCAATGTATAGATAGTGGTGTGTTTCCTGACTTGATGAAACTAAGTAAAGTTATACCTTTATTCAAAGCTGGTAGTACATCAGACCCCACCAATTTTAGACCCATATCGATACTACCAACGCTTAGCAAAATATTTGAAAAACTCATACTTAATCAATTGCAAAGTCATTTTTATCTCAATAATTTAATTCATATTGCTCAGTTTGGTTTCACAAAGGGTCGTTCAACAGCCGATGCTGGTGTTGAACTAATCGACAATATTTTTGATGCCTGGGAAGACGCAATGGATGCAATAGGTGTCTTCTGCGATCTATCCAAGGCTTTTGATTGCGTCCATCATGACACTCTTGTCAGGAAGTTACGCCATTATGGTGTAAAAGATCAGGCACTTGGCCTTCTGGAGTCATATCTAACAGATAGGGTTCAGATGGTCGATGTTAATGGGAAAAGATCACCTGGGTCTTCAATAAGTATGGGCGTACCGCAAGGTTCAATTCTTGGTCCTTTCTTGTTTTTAGTATATATTAATGATTTACCTTACCTTGTTAAAGCAAAACATGGGTTAGTATTGTTTGCCGATGATACTTCTTTGATATTTAAAGTTAAAAGACAGCAATCAAATTATGACGAGGTAAACAATGCTATATCTAGTATAGTGAACTGGTTTACTGTTAACAATTTATTACTTAATGAAAAGAAAACTAAATGTATTAAATTCGTGTTACCCAATGTGAACCCGGTAACTACAGACATATTTATAAAAGGACAGAGATTGGACCTTGTGCAGTCGACTGTCTTTTTGGGCATTACTTTAGACGCCAAACTACAATGGGATCCTCATATAAATAAATTGTCGAACAGACTGAGTTCGGCAGCGTTCGCAGTTAAAAAAATTAGAGCTCTTACCGACGTAGACACCGCTAGACTAGTCTACTTTAGTTACTTTCATAGTCTAATGACCTATGGTATTTTATTGTGGGGTCACGCTGCGAATGCTAATAGTATATTTATTCTGCAGAAACGGGCTGTTCGTGCAATTTATAGATTAGGGCCTAGAGTGTCACTGAGGGAAAAGTTTAAAGAAATCAATATTCTGACATTTGTGTCTCAATATATCTATGACAATCTTGTGTATGTAAAAAGAAATATAACTAATTTTCAGAAGTACAGTGATATACACAATTTTAATACTAGAAATAAAGACAAGTTGGTTGCTTATGTAAGCCGACTACATAAAATTAGTAATTCTTTTAAAGGCAATTGTATACGCTATTACAATAAGATCCCTACTGATATTAAAAACTTACCTTTAGACAAGTTTAAAATAATAATAAAACAGAAATTGTATAAAAAAGGTTACTACAGGATATCTGATTACTTAGAGGACAGATGTCCATGGGAATAGATTGTTTGAGTAACAGGCTGTTTCGATATATAATTAGCATTCATTTTGTAATTTGACAATATTTTATTTAAAAAAGGAAACGCAAAAGATGCGACGACTGTGGAGTTACTTCGGTGAGCTCTTCTCCACAGATTCCGCCATTGGGTTAGTGAACTCACCCAAAAAAATGTAATGACGGATCTAAGTGATGTAACAACATCCTATGGAAATAAATGATTTTTGATTTTGATTTTGATTTTGAGAGAGCCCAGATCAGCCCATCAGGGTGTACGAGCTGAACACCAACACGTACGGGCTACGGTCTCGTCCTTATTTGGCGATTCGCACTCTGCGGGAGTTAGCGGATCGAGAACGGTTAAACTTCCCTAGAGGAGCAGCGATCCTGGAGCAGGACCTCTACGTGGACGATATCTGTACCGGTGCAGATTCCGTAGAGGAGGCGCTCGCTCGACGGGACGAGCTAGTTGAGCTCTTACGGGGTGGAGGTTACGAACTCCGGAAATGGATGTCGAACTCTCCAGAGTTACTGACTGGTCTTCCGGATGACTACCAGCAGGATCCCCACATTTTTGAAAATTTGGAAAATCCAAATATGTTGTCGGTATTAGGCGTCCAGTACCAGCCGGTGTCAGACATGTTTTCGTATCGGGTCGAGTTGGACTCCCCGAAGGTCTGGACGAAACGGAACTTCCTTTCAACGGTGGCTAGGACATTTGATCCAAACGGGTGGATCACCCCGGTAACATTTCAGCTCAAGTGTTTTATGCAGCAATTGTGGTCTGCTGAGCTGAAATGGGACGACCCGATCGGCGGGTCATTGAGCTCAGAGTGGGACTCGTTCTTTTCGACCCTCCCTGGCATCAATCGGATTTCACTGCCACGGAGGTTGGTCCCCACCAAACGATACACCGCCACTCTGCATGGGTTTTGCGATGCCTCGGAGAAGGGCTACGGAGCTGCGGTGTATCTGCGTACGGTCGACTCCTCGGGGGAGGTTGATGTGCGGTTGGTCATGGCCAAGAGCAAGGTTGCGCCGTTGCGCACTCGCCTGACCATTCCCAAGCTAGAGCTTTTGGGAGCGGCTCTCCTGACTCGTCTGCTCAACCACACGATGACGGTTCTTCGTGGGTCAATAGCGTTGGCAGATACGATCTACGCTTGGACGGACAGCCAGATCGTGTTATGCTGGCTGAAGGCTTCAGTTCACAAGCTGGAGATTTTTGTGGCGAATCGGGTTTCGCAGATTTTGACTTCGGAGGTTCCCTTAATCTGGAGACATGTTCCAGGGGAAATGAAACCAGCAGACTGTGCGTCTCGTGGGCGTCACGCTCCGGAGTTGGTTGGACATCCCTTGTGGTGGGGTCCAAAATGGTTGACTCAAGCCGAATCGGATTGGCCAATGAGTCCACGCGTTACCACGGCGAACGGCGCCTTGACAGTCGGTGTCTGTACGACGCAACCAGAGCCGGAAGAGGAGTTCAGCCTGCTGGAACGGTACAGCTCGCTCGACAAGCTGGTCAATGTGACCGCCTGGATCTGCCGATTTGCGCGGAATTGTCGGAATTCTGAGGCGCAACGAGTGCGGACACAGGTCCTGACACCACGGGAACGGAACCATGCGTTGTTCGCATTGGTACGGAACGTGCAGACGGTGCACTTTAAGTCCGAACTGGACATTCTGAGACGCGGACGCGTCCAACTGAAGGGAGCTGTGGCTCGGCTCAACCCGTTTATTGACCCTCAAGGATTGCTGAGGGTAGGAGGTCGGCTGCGGAATGCCAACCTGCCTTATGCGGCTCGCCACCCATTGTTACTCCCTAGGAAAGGGAAGTTGGTCGAAGTGTTGATACAGGATAGACACATTCGGAATGGGCATATCGGATGCCACGCCTTGATGGCGTTTCTCCAGCGCGAGTACTGGATTCTATCGGGAAGACGCTTAGTGCGTAGCGTCGTATTTCGGTGCCTGCCTTGTTATCGGGCTAAGGCGGCTACGATGCAGCCCCAGATGGGCGATTTGCCCTCGGATAGGGTTAACGAAATCCGGCCCTTTGCGTGTGTCGGAACGGATTTCGCGGGACCATTCATGGTCAAGTCTTCACAGCTACGGAACGCCAGATTAGTGAAGGCATACCTGTGCGTCTTCGTGTGCTTGGCCACGAAGGCAGTCCACTTGGAGGTGGTCAGTGATCTCACTACGGAGGCATTTATCGTTTGTCTGGATCGGTTCGTCTCACGAAGGGGCCTCCCGACATTAATCCGTTCGGACAACGGCACAAATTTTGTCGGAGCCAGGCGATATCTGCAGGAGGTCACTCAATTCCTGAACGGTAACCAGGACGTCATCGGTACGGCTTGCTCCCGACGAGGGATTGAATGGGTTTTCAGTCCGCCGGGATGTCCTCATTGGGGAGGAATTTTTGAGGCTGCGGTTAAATCGGCTAAGTCGCACCTGACGAGGATCATCGGTGAGACCTCTCTACGCTTTGAAGAGCTTGCGACGCTGTTCTGTAAAATTGAAATGACACTGAACTCGCGTCCGTTGTGCCCGCTCAGTTCGGATCCAAATGATTTGGAAGCGTTGACTCCGGGTCACTTCCTGATAGGTCAGCCCCTTAACGCCCTGCCAGAATACCCATTCGGTGATGTTAAGTTAAGTCGGTTAACTAGGTGGCAGATGTTGCAGCAGATGGCTCAAGATTTTTGGAAACGGTGGTCCCTTGAGTACTTGCACATCTTGCAGCAGCGCCTTAAGTGGACTGACCGGACGAGCCCCCCTCAAGTCGGTGATTTGGTGCTGATTAAGGATGCGAACCTGCCATCATTGAGATGGAGACGAGGACGGATCGTCAATTTGAACACGGGTCGGGATGGCACGCCTCGATCAGCAGAAGTCAAGGTGGGGGACTCGGTCCTCAAGAGAGCGGTCGCAACACTTTATCGCCTTCCTATTGATTAGGGACAGGTTCGGGCCTGTCCGGGCGGGTGACTGTTTAATATTTATGCTTCGGAACGCACCGGTTTTTTGTTGCGCGGATTGACCGCGAGTAATCGGGACATCACTAAGCGGAAACGGACCGCAGCTGTCACTCGTACCAACGAGAGGAAAAAATTGGAGGTTATCGTTATCCTTTTCTCGTCGGGAGAACAACATGTCTGCTCATGGCGTCGGGCCATTGTTTGTTTTTCGGTGTACCATTTACTAAATACAGGCGTCGGGCCTGGTCGGAGTGTTAATCATCTACATCGTCGGGAAATAAGTAGATTCGCGTCAGCGGTCAAGTGATCCGTGTTGATTGGACATCGTCGTATCGGTAGCGGCGACTCCACGTGTCGGCAGGCAGCACGCCGGCGACAGCGTCGGCAGCGACGGCAAGGTTTCGATTCCTCTCCTATCCCAAAACTGTCTCCTCTCCCGCATTCCTGTCTCGAATCGAGCTTTCGATCTACCAGTCTGCGACGACAAGGTCAGTAACAATTCAACTCACTTTTCTCTCACGTGCTGGCAAAAACCCAGCCCCCTCAGGATTCCACGCCGTTCGGTAGGCGTGGAAAATTAATCAGACACTACTTTACACTTAACACTTCACAGCCCCACAGCGAATAATTTAAAAGTGTGCACACAAAAGACCTGCTTTGTCAGATGGATGCAGAATTATTTAAAATTTGGAACGTGATTCTACGCTACGAAGTATATGGCGAACAAATTATATTGATATATTTCAGCAAAGATATACCAATGCGCTCATGTGTTCTCGGTGTTTGCTGCTATTTGTTGTTATTATCTTGTTAAATTAGTTAAGTTTCTGTTATTCTGTTAAGTTTTTTCTTGTTGACTTTTCGTGTTGTCATTGTTCGTTGATTTTTATAAACGTTATGGAGCCACAGCCTGGCCCTTCCCGGGAAGCAGCCCCATCTGACAGAGCACAAGAGACAGACTTTCTGTCTCTCAGAAAGAAGCGTCCTCGTGGTGTAGCAATAAAATCGTCATCCCCGACAATGTGGTTGATACAGTCGCAGACTCTTTAATAATTCATGTCAGCGATGATGATGAAGAAAGTGATATTAGTATTAATGATGATTAGAGATTTTAATAAAAATATGTTTTCTTTACTTGTAGTCTTTTACTGTTTGTGATGAAAATGGACGTAATTATCACTCGCCGTAAATCCCTACTAGAGAGTAGCAAGACTAACCTGATAGATGTTTCCTTTCGCCAGTTTGAGAATGTCTGTCCGGATGTTGCCGAATTGCTCTTGGCTGTTGTGTGGGATCTGTCAAAACAAACAAGTTTACATTCATTCAAATAAATAAATGTAGCCCATTAATGTCCCCACCGAGGGGCTCTGGCAAAAATCACATTATGCACCAGCGGGTTATAATGAAATTCAGTACAACATTATGGCTAAAGCCGAAAGATATAACTACAGTACGATTAAAATCAGTTAACGATTCGCCAACCTCGGAAATTGTCGTGAATCCCTCATCTCTCACTAGAGAGAGAGAGAGAGAGATCGGATTTAGGCGATGATATCCGAGAAAAGCCGAATCTTTAACTGATTTTAATCGTATTGTACTTGCTTTACGTAAGGTTTGCATGATATGAAGTGGAGGTCCCAACTAAATTATGAGATTAGACATCATATGACAACAATAAAAGCTGTGTTCTAAATTACAAAAAATAAGAAAACTAAATTATGTTTGTCTTTGTTTTGCCGCGTATTTTCATGAAACGTCGATATTACATAAAACCTAACTTTTTTCACTTCATACGTTTTAAACCAATCAATAGAAAGGTTGGCTATACAAAAAAATTGCATATATATATATTATATATTAATTTATAAACATATTATATTATCTATAAAAGATTTCAAGAAATCCAACACGACCGACGTCGATTTTATTGTCACTGTTACCGGAGCGTAACAGCTATGTATCAGTTGTGGTACGTGTATTTTGAACGAAAATAGTTATTTGTGTCACAAGGGAGCAAAATGATGGCGAGGGCGGTACATTGAATCCAGAGTGAAGGGAAGGATTCTACGCTGAGCGTACTGAAGGATTCAAACGTTAACGCCCATGACGACAAAAATTTTGCTCCTGAGTGACACATACAACTTTCCACACCGACTACGAGGAAAATTTAAATGAAATGCTCTAAAAAAATTAAATAACTATACTTTGAATTATACTTTCACCACTTTTACAGTAATCGAACAACGTAAACAAAATTTTTGACTACGTCATCGTAGTCAATTGTAATGTAATTTCATAATTACATTCGATTATTTTAATCTGTGTTCCGTAAGCACATTGCGTAAATGCTACATGCCAATTAATAAATTAAAAAAGTAGTTAAAACAGAAAAGTAGCATTTTGCTCCCTGTCGCCGTGAAGCAAAACTTACTTTTCCGAATGAAAGTTGTGAAAAATATATTCCCTCGCATTAGGCACTCGGATTTAAGTGATCAATTACACCCTCTAACTATCATCACCCTCGCTCGCTTCTATCGCTCGTGCTCTTATGATGCCTTACGTCCCCTGTATATTAATCTACTACAAGTGTTTTCCTGCTACCCTCGCCTATGTCGTCGGACCACCTGGCAGCTGGTCTGCCGACTGATCCTTGGCCTCCTCTTGGCCGCCGTTTAGGAGTCAAAGTCAAAGTACTTTATTACTGTAGATATTTACATATATTTAGCAAACGTCATTTTTTGTCCCTTCTCTACATTGGACCACTGTGGGAGAAGGAGGGCGTAGAAACTACCATAGATTGATTTTTAGATCTCTTTTAAAAATAGGTTGTGCTTAACTAATACAAATATGAAAAAAAAAATATTGTTATGATTAATAAGCAGGAATAAATAATTAAAAAATTATCAACAGCAAGGTCTATGTTGAGCCAGATTAACCCCATACAGTCCTGTCATTTAAGTAATCTTGAACATTGTAATATCCCTTTTTCGACAAAGTCGCTTTAACATGCTTTTTAAATTGCTCAAATGACAATTTCAAAATCTCCAGAGGTATCTTATTGTAGTAGAGAATGCACTGACCCTTGAAAGAATTGCTAACCTTCGCGAGTCTAAATCGGGGCGCACATAGTCTGTGATTATTTCTTAGGTTAACATTACAGCTATCACTAAGTTTGGAAAATGTCGTAAGGTTCTTGCGTACATACATTATATTTTCGAAAATAAATTGACTAGCTACTGTTAGTATGTCAATTTCTTTAAAAAGCTCTCTTAAGGAGTCTTTTCGGTTTAAATTATAAATTGCTCGAATAGCTCTTTTCTGTAAAATAAAAATAGTTTGAATATCCGCTGCTTTCCCCCACAACAAGATACCATAGGACACCACACTATGAAAGTAACTAAAATATACTAGGCTAGATGTAGCCACATCCGTGCTTTGTCTGATGTTCCTAACAGCGTAAGCCGCAGAACTTAATTTACCAGCCAATTTATCTATGTGGGGTCCCCACTGCAATTTTCTATCAATGGTTATTCCAAGAAACTTCGTATCATTTACTAATTCTAACGAGCTGTTGTCTAACACTAAACTAGTCTCAACTTGCCTGACATTTGGAAGTGAGAATTTGATACACTTGGTTTTACCAGCGTTTAACAATAAATTATTAACTGTGAACCAATTCAAGGTTAAAGAACATACACCATTAACATCATCAAAATCTGCTTTTTGTCTTTCAATTTTGAAGACCATTGAAGTATCATCAGCAAACAACACTATGTCAGTTAATTTCTCCACCATGAAAGACAGATCGTTAATATATACCAGGAATAAGAAAGGGCCTAATATGGAACCTTGTGGAACGCCAATTTTAACACCCGATCCATCATATTTTACGCCGTTAACTTCTGCCTTTTGAATTCTATTGCTTAGGTATGATCTTAGTAGATCCAACGCTTTATTTCTAACTCCGTAATGATTTAATTTAATTAATAGCGTATTATGATCAACACAATCAAACCCCTACGACAGGTCGCAAAAAACTCCGATAGCATCCTGTGCGGCCTCCCATGCAGAATAAATATGAGATATAAGAGGAATACCTGCATCCGTAGTCGATTTACCCCTAGTGAAACCGTATTGTTTGGCGTGGAGTTGTTTTGTACGGTTGAAGTGTGAGAGCATTTGATTAAGTATAATCTTTTCAAATATTTTACTTAGTGTTGGAAGAACAGATATTGGTATGAAATTTGAAGGATCGCCCTTATCTCCCGACTTGAACAGAGGTATCAGTTTACTGTGTTTCATGAGGTCTGGGAATGCCCCATCGTCAACACATTTATTGAATATATAAGCTAAGTGTGGGGCTATAAATAGAATTACTGAACCAATGACATTGACTGGTATACCCCAGAGGTCTTCCGTATTTTTTAAGTTAAGTAATTTAAATGTTTTGACAATGTCCTGGGGATATACATGATGTAATTTTAAATATACCTTACTGACGCTATTGTTATTTTTTAATAAAGTCTCTGCTTCATATGGAGATGAATTTAGACGATCTGTTGTGATTATGGGTACATTGGTGAAGAATGTTTCAAAAGCTCGAGCAACATCAGCACTGGATTTAACAACATCATCACCTATCTTTAGGCAGAAATCATTGTCCCTTGGTATAACTTTAATGTCACAAACTTTATAAATACCTTCCAAGAGTTCCGCTGGCCATCGTACGTCATTGTACTTCTTAGCACCATCAGCTCCGTGCAGCCTCCCTTGAGTAACGCCACCTGAAAATTAAAAATAACTATAGAAGAGAATATTACCTACCTACAGAGAAGTATAGAAAAGTGCAAGGTGCATACAGTGAAGAACAAGTATTACATCAAGTGATTGTTATTTATATTTTAAACAGAATTAAATTAAATATCGCATTGATCACTACAACCAAGCAGTATTATTGTCGACTTTGGAGAACAGCTTACTTATGATGTGTTTGAACCGATTGACAGATAAGTCAAACTAGTAAGTTTCTACATTTTTTTTTGTCGTGATCTGCACAAAGGCGATGTATTGGCGCCCTTTTGCCAGTATTGGTGCAAGTTGCTTTTACGTGGAAGAGCCGCTTGTGGCGAAGAGCTCTCAGATGCATATGGCAACTGATGCGGGAGGCAAGGGGCCCAATTCTGTACTGGAGATTGCATCGCGACCGCCACGAAGGGCGCAAAACGCTGAATTTGACAGTCAGTCTCCAAACAAGATAGGTGCTGCCGACAAGCCAAACACGGCATAGGTACTGCGCGTTGCAACAGGTACCCAGAGCTTGGGCCCAACTCGGGGCCCAAGCTCTGGTTAGTTCTATAGTCACTGGCGCCCTGTAGTCCCGTTGTCCCCCTTGCGTCTGCCCCACTATGGGGATAACGGGTCATCATTTTGTTTCCGTGCTGTTGTCCCCATCGTAAGGATTCAGCCAATGGGGACAACGGTATAAAAACATTCGACGTGCCGTTGTCCCCTTCGTCGGGTTTTATAATTTCGTCAACATCAATCACACACTCGGTTCACATCTCAACGTAGAAATTCCAGTAAGAAGCGCTATGCGGAAATTATGTCCAAAAATACAGGTGTGGAATTTTGAATGGGCCAATGAGAGCGTTGCACTGACAATGTTATCAGTTATTTGGCTTAGTGGAGTAGGTACCCGTTTTAGCATTATTGTCAACGAAGTATATTCTTAGAACAAAAATTCACAAAATATATTGTTGTAAAATATGTTGTTTGTAAAATGCCAACAAAATGGGTTTACGTTATCGGCCCTTTGTTAACCTGTAGACTCGCGTAAACCCTAAAACGGAACTTTTATGACAGACGTCACCTAGAGTACTATAGATTCTTTTGTGGGCATGTATGGGCAAAAAACATAAAATTTGCCTTAATTGTTTTGTCATTCTTTTTTCTTTTCCGGCCAGCAGATATAGCGAAAGGGTTAAGTCATTGTAAATAGGTATATATTGTGCAGTATTGTCACGCATGATTTTATTGTTTTCGAGCATAAAGATTAAGTCATTGTTGTAGCTGGTTGAATAAAGCTGGGCTATATAAATAATAGGCACTGGTTCATAACATGGTACAGAAGTATTTACTCTCAGGAAAACAGAAACGAACAGAACATAACGAGAATCAGACTACGACATGACAGCAAAACTACTGACAGATTCTAAAACAAAATACAAAATTAATACAAAAAAAGGTATATAAAAGAAGAAAAGGTTTCCAAATAGGTGCGTCGTGCACATTCCTCCCCTTTTCTATTAGAAGGGCAGCTTCACCAGCTTACGGAGGGGCCGCCGCATGACGCCCATCAGGGTGCGAACATCAGCCACCCGGATTACTCCATCGGGCCCTGGAAAAACTGCTGTGACTCGTCCCCGTGGCCAGGTGCCTCTGGGAGAGTTTGGATCTGCGATGAACACCACGTCGCCAATGGCCACCTCAGGAGCTACTCCACGCCCGCGGCTAGGGATGAGTGTTGGCAGGTATTCTTTGACCCATCGCTGCCAAAAATGGTCAGCCAGCCAGCCAGCCAGCTGCTTCTTGAGGCAAAATCCGAGTCTGATAACGTGGCTGGTATCGGGCGGCCTGAAGATGCAGCCAGAAGAAAGTGCGTGGGAGTGAGCTCTTCTTCGCTGTTGTGATCGACGGCGACATGGGTGAGTGGGCGCGAGTTGACAAGTGCCTCAGCCTCTGCCAAAAGCGTGCGAAGCACCTCGTCCGTTGGGGCACGTTCTGTGAGTGTCACCTTGAGAGCCACATTTACGCTCTTCACCAGTCGTTCCCAAGATCCGCCCATAAAAGGAGCGGCTGGTGGTATAAAACGCCAGTTAATCTTCTCTGAAGCAGCGTACTGCGCTGTGGCTTCGGCGTAGAGGCGACGGAGCTCTCGGTTGGCGCCTACAAAAGCGGTCCCGTTGTCTGACCAGAGCTCTGCTGGCGTGCCTCGCCGGGCTATAAAACGACGGAGGCTCATCATCGCGGAGTCCGTGGACAAACTGTCAACCACTTCCAGATGGACGGCACGGAGGACGAGGCAAGTGTAGAGAGCGACATATCTTTTCTCTCGTCTTCGGCCGATAGAGACTTGAACTGGTCCATAGTAATCAAGCCCCGTGAACGTAAACGGCCGCTTGTGATGTCCCAAACGTGCCTCGGAAAAGTCTCCTGTAGGTGGCTGGAAATTCACGGCTCGGCGAATGCGGCAAAACTGGCAGTGAAAGGCGACTGCGCGGACGGTACTTCTCAGGCTTAATAAGTGGTAATCTTGCCGGAGCTCATTGACCACCGTCTCTGTATTGGCGAAGCAAGCAAACGAACTGCTGGGTGTCTTCCGTCCAGTACAATCGGACTTTTAGTTTCGTGACGTATGTGTAACGCTGCCTTAATGCGGCCGGACAATCGCATCAGTCTATCTTCCCCGATGAGAACCCCCAGTTTGGACAGGCGACTGGAGCGTGGCAAGAGCTGAGCAGGACGACAATTGAGGTGCGTCATCTCGCTGAGAAATGAGCCCCACTGGGACTTGAGCAAGATGTGCGTCTCTGCTAGACGAATGTCAGTGGCGGCCAAAACTCTAGCTGAGCCATGTGAGGAACTCGGAGCAGTGAACTGTTGCCATTGACTCGTAGGCTGAAACATAAAAGTACAAAGCCCTCCCTCTAATCGAACTAAATTATCTACACATAAGCCTTCGAGTTAGACTACGCATTCGCAGTAATGTGAGATACTTATGCGCTGTAGCAGTTGCACGCACCAGTCTGAGCCAAGAGCTGAAACGCTCAGGATCGGCTAAAACTGGCTCATGCTTGGCAACGTCACTAATGAGGTGAACTAAGTCGGGACGCACTGCGTGTTTGCACTCTTCTAAACCTGTATACTCAGGTGCACAGGGCTCAGCGGGCCACTCCGAAGATAGCAAAAATGCAGGCCCTGATATCCAGGGTGACTCAGGAGACAACGTGACGCGCTTGATGCGAGTTGCATCGTCCGCAACGTTTAAATGACTTGGCACCCAGCGCCATTCCTTCACGTCAGTTATCTCTATAATCTCGCCTACTCTATGTGACACGAACGACTTGAACAGACGCGCCTCGCTTCGGAGCCAACCCAAAACTGTCATAGAATCGCACCAGAATATGCGTTTGACAGGTTTGAGTCTGTGAGCTTCACAAATACTGGAGGCGGCGAGCTGCAACCAAAGCTCCTTGAAGTTCCAAACGATTTATGGAAATTGGTTTTAGAGGAGCTACGCGAACTTTACTACATATAAGCGCAAGCTTTACGTCACCGTTTTCCTTAATAAAACGCCAATATGCGACCGCAGAAAAGGCAGACTCGCTTGCGTCACAGAAAACGTGAAGCTCGCACTTATCTACTTTCAACTCGCCAGGACAGTAGCAGCGTGGGATCTGCAATCGGGAAGCGGCAAATAAATCTTCAAACCAATGTTTCCACGCCGCACTGTCATTCTGCGAGAGCTCCTCATCCCAGTCAAGACCCTTACGCCTTGCATTCTGGAACATAATACGGCCTGTCACTACTACTGGCGCTAGAATTCCGAGTGGGTCGAAAACCCGCATGACGTGAGCCAACACTTCGCGCTTGGTAAACTTATTTGGCAACGCACAATTGTTGCTTATTCCCGTGTTAAAACCAATTGTATCGGCGACGGGTTGCCAAATAAGGCCAAGAGTGCGCACGGGCGTGGCGAGGCGGCCAAGGTCAACATCTACATCGTGACTAGCTACAGGGACCTCAACCAAGCTCTCTTTTGGCAAAAATGAGAGAGCAGAGGGTTCGTTTGAGGCCCACGCCCGCATTTCGAAACCAGCATGTCGATGGATATGGTGAATCTCTGCGGAAAGTTTAGCAGCTTCATCGATCGAGTCTAGGCTCACTATACAGTCATCCATATAGTGATCGACTATGATGGCTCGAGCCGCGGCTGGATAGCGCTCTTGCCACTCCACTGCATTCTTATTTTTAATGTAAATGGCAGTGAAAGGACTAGATGCGGCACCGAAAATCATTGATGACATGCGGTATGTCTTAATTGGCTCTGTAGGGTTGTCACGCCAGAGAAATCTTTGCCCATCACGATCCTCCACACGAATTTTCACTTGAGGAAACATCTCGCGTAGGTCTCCCATCAGGGCAACTTTGCCTTCCCTAAAACGCAAAAGGATTCCAAGCAGGGGCTGCAAAAGGTCAGGACCGGTTAGCAGGAGCGAATTCAGGGAAACTCCTTGACTTTTCGCAGCAGCATCATGGACTAATCTTAATTTATTCGGCTTATTCGGATTGGTTACACCGAAATGTGGCAGAACCCAAACAGGCGACTTGGCGGTATGCACTTCCGTGCACAATTCGGCATAACCCTTCCGAATCATGTCGTGTATGTTTTGACGGTATCGCTCTGCATACTTAGAGTCCCTGCACATCTTTTTTTCTAGACTAAGAAACCTAGACAAGGCAAGCTTAGAACTGTCAGGCACAAATAGATTGTCAGTTTTCCAAAGAAGCCCGACTTCATAACGACCGCTCGGTAGGCGTCGTGCCGTGCGCTCAAGAATTTGGACAGCTCGTTCGTCATCGGAGCTGCGCGCTTCGCGTTTAGAAATGCCAATCGAATCTATACTATATTGCTCACGAATTAATTGTTCTAATACCGCGCGATCACTAATATCTACAACCAGGGGCTCACTAACAGTCGCATGGTTGACAGTGTCAACTGGCGTCGTCTTGCTACAGCCAAAACCGAATAAAACCCACCCTAAGGCGGTATGAATTGCAACCGGCTGTGTCCTAGAACCCTTACGAGTGGCCCTAGACATAGTAAGATGCCAGTTGTCAATGCCAATGATAATTGTCGGTTTTACGTTGTCATAGCAAAATTCTTCCTTTATGTCAGAAAGGTAACAAAATTTTGACACGTCAGATTTGTCAATCGTCGGTCGCGCTGCACAACCTAACCCGTTAATTGCCCGAGCCCTACGAATCATATAAGTCTCTTTTGCGTGGCGTCCCTTTATATGAAAATCAACATACTGAACCGTCGTGTCTTTGCTTAACCCGCCTACGCAGTCGAGACGTATTTGTCTCTCGGGCCCGCAGACTCCTAATTTAGCAGCTATCTCCAAATCTAAGAAAGACGCTGATGCACCATCATCCAACAATGCATAGGTGTCTACGGTACCTGACGGACCGGAAACGGTCACGGCCACGACCTTTAATAACGGACGGAGGAACGACGGATGCACTGAGGATTCAGTTGCAATTGAAGTCGATGTATGAGACAGGATCTCATCGTTATTATATGAAGCGGGTGCGAGCGGGGCGGCGGGGCCTGCTGCGGGGGCGGCGGGGCCTGCTGCGGGCGCGGCGGGGCCTGCTGCGGGCGCGGCGGCCTCGTCATCCTCCACTTCCACTTCCATGAACCAGTGCCTATTATTTATATAGCCCAGCTTTATTCAACCAGCTACATTTGGTCCGTCGTGGATTATAATAGTATGGTACAGACTCGGTCAACAGCCAAAGCGATGAATATGGGTAATGAAAATGGTGAACCCACCCACCCGCCACCCGCGCCCGATGTCTCACATGCCGCTTCGGCAAGCGCACCCACGGCGCCTTCCCGCCCAGTAAGTACGGCTTCGTCCCGTTCATCCGCCACGGTGGTAGCTAGAAGGTTGGCAGCTGAGGCGCAGCACGCACGCCGCCTCGCCGACTTGGAGACGCAAGAGATGCGCCGCCTCGCCGACTTGGAGGCGCAAGAGATGCGCCGCCTCGCAGAACTGGAGGCTCAACAAGTCAGTCGCCTCGTCGCCCTAGAAGGTGAGACCGCCGAGCTAGAGCACCGTGCAGAACTCGCCGCCATCGAGGCAGACGCGAGTCATCACAGCTCTAGGAGCAGCCGTACTGACATCGAAAAATGGTTCAGTAAGTCCAAGATTAGTAATCCTGAACTAAATAAACGTAATGTTTTCAGGTTACCAGACCCTAAAATGAGCGTTGTGCCCCTCACGGAGGCAGCGACAGCGCTCCAGACGACCACCCAGCGACGGCGCGGAGGTTCCGCACCTTATTAAAAATCTCGAGGTTTTGTTTGATAAAGTTAATAAAGGCAATAGCCCCGCATTTAATATCTTACTCTCGCTTTGACGGCAAGTCACATTTAGACTGGCTCAGTCTGAAAAAGTGTTTCAAAAATACGCAAGCTTCATACAGTGCTGTGAACAACCTGGCAAGACTGAACGCGGCGCTGACGGGCGCGGCGCGCGAGGCGGTGGCTGCGCTGCTGGTGTCAGCGCGCGAGCCTGGCGTCGTGCTGCGCGCGCTCGACACGCGCTACGGCCGCCCCGAGCTGGTGGTGGCGCACGAGGTAGCCGCGGTGCGCGCGTTGCCGCGCGTGAACGGTGAAGGTAAAGATTTTGCCATTTTTGCCAGTAGAGTTCGCAATTGCGTGGAAGTCATTCGTTTATTAGATCATACGGAATATCTGTCATCGCCGGAACTCTTTCAGGCAATTATTTCAAAGATTTCCCCTCTATTGCGAGCCAAATGGCTAGATTATGCCGCTCGTTATGAGGCTGGTGGTCTATCAAAGCTAGAAAATCTAGCCGATTTCCTAGCACACGAGATCGACCTCCAGTCTCGCTTTGGCATGATACCTGAGCCGACTACTGCGTCGCACGCGGTAGATAGTAGGCGGGCCAGGGATAATGTGCATGTTATCGCGGAAAATCGCTCGAATTGCAATTCAATTTCGCATAAAAATAAATTGAATTCATCGACGACTGCACCTAAAATTAATTCGTGCATTGTATGTCAACAATCGCATGAGTTAGTTCAATGTCACAAATTTGCGTCACTGTCAGTCGATGACAGATGGAAATTGATTAAAAAGAAAAGAGTCTGTCATCGATACCTCAAAGTAGGTTGGCATAGATTAAGTTTGTGCAAGGCAAAGAAAACTTGTGACATTGACGGTTGCGTTTTCCGTCATCATTCGTTGTTGCACAATCCGAATTATGAGCGCGCCGCCGCCGCGCACGTGGAAGTGGAGGATGACGAGGCCGCCGCGGGCACGTCCAGCGCCGCGCCGCGGGCCGCCGCGCCCGCAGCAGGCCCCGCCGCCCCCGCAGCAGGCCCCGCCGCCCCGCTCGCACCCGCTTCATATAATAACGATGAGATCCTGTCTCATACATCCTCCGTCCGTTATTAAAGGTCGTGGCCGTGACCGTTTCCGGTCCGTCAGGTACCGTAGACACCTATGCATTTTTGGATGATGGTGCATCAGCGTCTTTCTTAGATTTGGAGATAGCTGCTAAATTAGGAGTCTGCGGGCCCGAGAGACAAATACGTCTCGACTGCGTAGGCGGGTTAAGCAAAGACACGACGGTTCAGTATGTTGATTTTCATATAAAGGGACGCCACGCAAAAGAGACTTATATGATTCGTAGGGCTCGGGCAATTAACGGGTTAGGTTGTGCAGCGCGACCGACGATTGACAAATCTGACGTGTCAAAATTTAGTTACCTTTCTGACATAAAGGAAGAATTTTGCTATGACAACGTAAAACCGACAATTATCATTGGCATTGACAACTGGCATCTTACTATGTCTAGGGCCACTCGTAAGGGTTCTAGGACACAGCCGGTTGCAATTCATATCGCCTTAGGGTGGGTTTTATTCGGTTTTGGCTGTAGCAAGACGACGCCAGTTGACACTGTCAACCATGCGACTGTTAGTGAGCCCCTGGTTGTAGATATTAGTGATCGCGCGGTATTAGAACAATTAATTCGTGAGCAATATAGTATAGATTCGATTGACATTTCTAAACGCGAAGCGCGCAGCTCCGATGACGAACGAGCTGTCCAAATTCTTGAGCGCACGGCACGACGCCTACCGAGCGGTCGTTATGAAGTCGTGCTTCTTTGGAAAACTGACAATCTATTTGTGCCTGACAGTTCTAAGCTTGCCTTGTCTAGGTTTCTTAGTCTAGAAAAAAAGATGTGCAGGGACTCTAACTATGCAGAGCGATACCGTCAAAACATACACGACATGATTCGGAAGGGTTATGCCGAATTGTGCACGGAAGTGCATACCGCCAAGTCGCCTGTTTGGGTTCTGCCACATTTCGGTGTAACCAATCCGAATAAGCCGAATAAAGATTAGGATTAAGATTAAGCCGATTAAGATTAGTCCATGATGCTGCTGCAAAAAGTCAAGGAGTTTCCCTGAATTCGCTCCTGCTAACCGGTCCTGACCTTTTGCAGCCCCTGCTTGGAATCCTTTTGCGTTTTAGGGAAGGCAAAGTTGCCCTGATGGGAGACATACGCGAGATGTTTCCTCAAGTGAAAATTCGTGTGGAGGATCGTGATGCGCAAAGATTTCTCTGGCGTGACAACCCTACAGAGCCAATTAAGACATACCGCATGTCATCAATGATTTTCGGTGCCGCATCTAGTCCTTTCACTGCCATTTACATTAAAAATAAGAATGCAGTGGAGTGGCAAGAGCGCTATCCAGCCGCGGCTCGAGCCATCATAGTCGATCACTATATGGATGACTGTATAGTGAGCCTAGACTCGATCGATGAAGCTGCTAAACTTTCCGCAGAGATTCACCATATCCATCGACATGCTGGTTTCGAAATGCGGGCGTGGGCCTCAAACGAACCCTCTGCTCTCTCACTTTTGCCAAAAGAGAGCTTGGTTGAGGTCCCTGTAGCTAGTCACGATGTAGATGTTGACCTTGGCCGCCTCGCCACGCCCGTGCACACTCTTGGCCTTATTTGGCAACCCGTCGCCGATACAATTGGTTTTAACACGGGAATAAGCAACAATTGTGCGTTGCCAAATAAGTTTACCAAGCGCGAAGTGTTGGCTCACGTCATGCGGGTTTTCGACCCACTCGGAATTCTAGCGCCAGTAGTAGTGACAGGCCGTATTATGTTCCAGAATGCATGGCGTAAGGGTCTTGACTGGGATGAGGAGCTCTCGCAGAAAGACAGTGCGGCGTGGAGACATTGGTTTGAAGATTTATTTGCCGCTTCCCGATTGCAGATCCCACGCTGCTACTGTCCTGGCGAGTTGAAAATAGATAAGTGCGAGCTTCACGTTTTCTGTGACGCAAGCGAGTCGTCTGCCTTTTCTGCGGTCGCATATTGGCGTTTTATTAAGGAAAACGGTGACGTAAAGCTTGCGCTTATATGTAGTAAAGTTCGCGTAGCTCCTCTAAAACCAATTTCCATAAATCGTTTGGAACTTCAAGGAGCTTTGGTTGCAGCTCGCCTCGCCTCCAGTATTTGTGAAGCTCACAGACTCAAACCTGTCAAACGCATATTCTGGTGCGATTCTATGACAGTTTTGGGTTGGCTCCGAAGCGAGGCGCGTCTGTTCAAGTCGTTCGTGTCACATAGAGTAGGCGAGATTATAGAGATAACTGACGTGAAGGAATGGCGCTGGGTGCCAAGTCATTTAAACGTTGCGGACGATGCAACTCGCATCAAGCGCGTCACGTTGTCTCCTGAGTCACCCTGGATATCAGGGCCTGCATTTTTGCTATCTTCGGAGTGGCCCGCTGAGCCCTGTGCACCTGAGTATACAGGTTTAGAAGAGTGCAAACACGCAGTGCGTCCCGACTTAGTTCACCTCATTAGTGACGTTGCCAAGCATGAGCCAGTTTCAGCCGATCCTGAGCGTTTCAGCTCTTGGCTCAGACTGGTGCGTGCAACTGCTACAGCGCATAAGTATCTCACATTACTGCGAATGCGTAGTCTAACTCGAAGGGGCTTATGTGTAGATAATTTAGTTCGATTAGAGGGAGGGCTTTGTACTTTTATGTTTCAGCCTACGAGTCAATGGCAACAGTTCACTGCTCCGTGTTCCTCACATGGCTCAGCTAGAGTTTTGGCCGCCACTGACATTCGTCTAGCAGAGACGCACATCTTGCTCAAGTCCCAGTGGGGCTCATTTCTCAGCGAGATGACGCACCTCAATTGTCGTCCTGCTCAGCTCTTGCCACGCTCCAGTCGCCTGTCCAAACTGGGGGTTCTCATCGGGGAAGATAGACTGATGCGATTGTCCGGCCGCATTAAGGCAGCGTCACACATACGTCACGAAACTAAAAGTCCGATTGTACTGGACGGAAGACACCCAGCAGTGCGTTTGCTTGTGGAGCACCATCATAGGAGGGCCGCCCACGCCAATACAGAGACGGTGGTCAATGAGCTCCGGCAATATTAAGATTAAGCCTGAGAAGTACCGTCCGCGCAGTCGCCTTTCACTGCCAGTTTTGCCGCATTCGCCGAGCCGTGAATTTCCAGCCACCTACAGGAGACTTACCCGAGGCACGTTTGGGACATCACAAGCGGCCGTTTACGTTCACGGGGCTTGATTACTATGGACCAGTTCAAGTCTCTATCGGCCGAAGACGAGAGAAAAGATATGTCGCTCTCTACACTTGCCTCGTCGTCCGTGCCGTCCATCTGGAAGTGGTTGACAGTTTGTCCACGGACTCCGCGATGATGAGCCTCCGTCGTTTTATAGCCCGGCGAGGCACGCCAGCAGAGCTCTGGTCAGACAACGGGACCGCTTTTGTAGGCGCCAACCGAGAGCTCCGTCGCCTCTACGCCGAAGCCACAGCGCAGTACGCTGCTTCAGAGAAGATTAACTGGCGTTTTATACCACCAGCCGCTCCTTTTATGGGCGGATCTTGGGAACGACTGGTGAAGAGCGTAAAAGTGGCTCTCAAGGTGACACTCACAGAACGTGCCCCAACGGACGAGGTGCTTCGCACGCTTTTGGCAGAGGCTGAGGCACTTGTCAACTCGCGCCCACTCACCCATGTCGCCGTCGATCACAACAGCGAAGAAGCGCTCACTCCCACGCACTTACTTCTGGCTGCATCTTCAGGCCCGATACCAGCCACGTTATCAGACTCGGATTTTGCCTCAAGAAGCAGCTGGCGCAAGGCCGTTCGACTGGCAGACCATTTTTGGCAGCGATGGGTCAAAGAATACCTGCCAACACTCATCCCTAGACGCGGGCGTGGAGTAGCTCCTGAGGTGGCGATTGGCGACGTGGTGTTCATCGCAGATCCAAACTCTCCCAGAGGCACCTGGCCATGGGGACGAGTCACAGCAGTTTTTCCAGGGCCCGATGGAGTAATCCGGGTGGCTGATGTTCGCACCCTGATGGGCGTCATGCGGCGGCCCCTCCGTAAGCTGGTGAAGCTGCCCTTCTAATAGAAAAGGGGAGGAATGTGCACGACGCACCTATTTGGAAACCTTTTCTTCTTTTTTATACCTTTTTTTGTATTAATTTTGTATTTTGTTTTAGAATCTGTCAGTAGTTTTTCTGTCATGTCGTAGTCTGATTCTCGTTATGTTCTGTTCGTTTCTGTTTTCCTGAGAGTAAAGTCTTCTGTACCATGTTATGAACCAGTGCCTATTATTTATATAGCCCAGCTTTATTCAATCAGCTACATTTGCGGAAATTATGTCCAAAAATACAGGTGTGGAATTTTGAATGGGCCAATGAGAGCGTTGCACTGACAATGTTATCAGTTATTTGGCTTAGTGGAGTAGGTACCCGTTTTAGCATTATTGTCAACGAAGTATATTCTTAGAACAAAAATTCACAAAATATATTGTTGTAAAATATGTTGTTTGTAAAATGCCAACAAAATGGGTTTACGTTATCGGCCCTTTGTTAACCTGTAGACTCGCGTAAACCCTAAAACGGAACTTTTATGACAGACGTCACCTAGAGTACTATAGATTCTTTTGTGGGCATGTATGGGCAAAAAACATAAAATTTGCCTTAATTGTTTTGTCATTCTTTTTTCTTTTCCGGCCAGCAGATATAGCGAAAGGGTTAAGTCATTGTAAATAGGTATATATTGTGCAGTATTTTCACGCATGATTTTATTGTTTTCGAGCATAAAGGTTAAGTCATTGTAAATAGGTATATATTGTGCAGTATTTTTACGCATGATTTTATTGTTTTCGAGCATAAAGGTTGCCGGACACATGAGACCGTTCTTTAAAAGGAATGGTATTAAGGTACTAATAATTCGAAAATGAACGGAGATGTGCTCGGAGATGAACAAACAGAGACTCCGAGCCCAAGA
Organism: Argyresthia goedartella; assembly: GCA_949825045.1. Classification (NCBI taxonomy): domain Eukaryota; kingdom Metazoa; phylum Arthropoda; class Insecta; order Lepidoptera; family Argyresthiidae; genus Argyresthia; species Argyresthia goedartella. The sequence goes on from OX463831.1 coordinate 27,905,327, forward strand.
GGACTGTCATCTGCGCCCCCCGATACGTGAGGAACGTCACGGTCCAGAGGGACCTAAGACGGGAACCAGAGGACCAGTTTGTCCAGAGGCTGGCTAAGAACATGTTCGCGCGTGCGGATGCGTCACACCACCCGCAAATCCGCAAACTGGCGCCGTACCACGCGCTTCCGCCCGACCACCGTCGCCTGCGACGCAACCTGGTTGCCTTCCCAGCGATCACCCAATAGAATAACTCATCCAGTGAGAAGACCATTGCCCGTGAGGGCCCCCATTCTTCAGGAAAAGATCCGTTGATCTTACTATGACACCCCACGCCCCAGGAGGGGAACGTGAGAAGACCCCCGATGATACTAATAATACTTTTGGGAGTGATATCAGCACGGTTAGGGTTGAATTTTATCTTCAGAATAAATGTGATTATAAGTGACTATTTAATGTAGATAGAAACAATTAAAGATAAATAACATTAAAATAATTTTGCAGTATGATTTGATGACGGCACAAACGGAAGATTTTTTATTATTATTTTGTTAAGTACCGTTGTTCCCTTTTCACTAGAATATAGCTAACGGGGACAACAGGACACTTTTTAAATATTTTATTAAAGACTGTTGTCCCCATTGAATGTGGACAGAGCCAATGGGGAGAAAGGGACTAATAATTATTTTTTTTATTAAAGTTTAGTTGTCGCCATTGAATGGGGACAGATCGAATGGGGATATCGGGACTACAGGACTGGTGCAGATCCCCTTGAGAACTACAGCGTCCGCGAGTGTGCGAAGAGCATTAAGGAACATCTGTCTATAGTGGCTAAGAAGATTGGCATATGACTTCTTAGGAGACCTGCCACGGTAATGTAGACGGCAAAGAAATTTCTTCTGCATCATCTCGAGTTGTGCGACATACGTCGCATAGAATCGGTTCCAGATAGGGGATGACACCACGTAACAGGAATCCAAGCATCTGGTAGGGATTTTAGTGATGTGTGCGTCGAAGGTCATCTTTTCACCAAAATATTTATCAATAAATTTCATCTTTCAGCCTAGGTCATGTATACATGCAATGCCCTTTGCAATGCGTGGCCACCTATCTGATATTCAAGCGCTCTAAAACATGTTTTGTGAATCGTATGTATTGTCACTTATTATGTGCTAGGAATATGTTTTTATCGATACAGAAAGCGTCGAGTCAATCCAGGTCTTGTTGAAGAATTGTGACAATGTCAGAATGGATTTCCCTATATACTTTGAGGTCATCGGCGTATAATAAGTAATTGGATTGTTGTAAAAACTCACTTATCATTTATACATAAAAAGAAATGATCCTTGAGTAACTCCAGAGGTTACCAAAACCTCATTCGATAGTTTGCCATTGAGGGCAGTAGCTAGGTGCCTATCTTCTACATAAAATGCGAACCATCTGAGCAAGTCTCCCTTGATTTCGTTGTATGACAGCCTTTTTAGGAACAGCAGATGGTCAACCTTGTCGAAAGCTTTCTTAAAGTCGGTGTAGACGCAGCCTATTGCGATATTAAGGTCCATGGATTCAAAAATTTCGTTGGAATAAATAAAAAGGCTAGTGAGTGTGGAGCGCGATAAAATAAAGCCATGCTGTTTTAGATCAAGTAATGGTTAAACAAGAGGATAAACTCTGCTGTATACCAGTTTTTCAAATGTTTTTGATAGGGTAGATTAAAGTAATATGGTTCGATAGTTGGATACCTAATTTTTTGGTCCTGCAGACTTATGGACGTATGTGACATATGCGAGCTTCCAGACTGACGGTACAACACCCTCTTGCAGAGATTTTTTTAAATATGATTATATGTGCTAGTGAGATATATCCGTACAAGTTTCTAAGAAATATAGGACCGCACCCTGCATGATGTCCAACTGTCGAAGAACTGAAGCAACCTCGGATTCAGTCAAGGCTAAACTGGGTAGGTGATGGCGACAGTTCGGATTGTCAATAAGATTCAATTCAGCCCAGTTAGGCGAAACGCAGGAAATTTGGTCAAACAGACAATAAATATTCAGAGAAGAGTTCAACTATGTCAACAATGTTGCGTGAAGCTCATCACCGAAAAGTAGCCAGTGTTAGTCTGTTTAAAGGCGGTAATATACTTCCAAAAGCTTTTGATATCCGATTTGACAGACTCGACATTACTTACATAGATTTTATTACAGGTATCCATCTCAAGTTTACATCTGGCGCGTAAATTGGAGAACCGATTATAGCCCGCTAACGCCCCATTCCACTTCTGCCACACTTCAAGCTTGAGATTAAATAGTTTTATCCATTGTTTAGAAAATGGGGTATTTACGTGATTTTACTTTAACGCGGGGGACAGCCAAGTCAATAACAGAATATACAATTTTATACAATAAGTCTAGAGCAGACTCTGCGTCCAAGTGAGTCAGTGCAGGTCCAATCAATATTCCTTGACAGCTGTGACATAATATGTTTTACAAAAGTTTACTGAAATTTATCGATTGGTAGGGTGTCCTCTCCCACAGTGGTCCAATGTAGAGAAGAGACAAAAAATGACGATTGCTAAGCATATGTGAATATCTACAGTAATAGACATTTGGAATTTGGAATTTGTTGGTAGACATTGATATTTCCAACGGTGGGTGATGTCGATAAAAGTGTTATACAAGTTGTGTGGAAGCCACTACATCAATGCTGACTATATTGCTGAGGATTAAATCAAGAGTCTGATTATTTCTGTTTCTACTATTAGAAAATTTTAGACCTCGGTTGTTAAGGACTCAACTACCCTGATATTTCTAGAAATGCCATTTCCCGTTATATGTTTTGAATTTTATTACTATGGCATACATAAGGTTCAAAATCGCGATGCCTAGCGCCTAGGCGCGGTGAGGCGCGGTGATGGACCGGTTAAGTATGCATCAGGTACTACAAGTACAGCATGCCTAGCGCCTAGGCGCGGTGATGGACCGGTTAAGTATGCATCAGGTACTACAAGTACAGCATGCCTAGCGCCTAGGCGCGGTGATGGACCGGTTAAGTATGCATCAGGTACTACAAGTACAGCTAGCGCCTAGGCGCGGTGATGGACCGGTTAAGTATGCATCAGGTACTACAAGTACAGCATGCCTAGCGCCTAGGCGCGGTGATGGACCGGTTAAGTATGCATCAGGTACTACAAGTACAGCTAGCGCCTAGGCGCGGTGATGGACCGGTTAAGTATGCATCAGGTACTACAAGTACAGCATGCCTAGCGCCTAGGCGCGGTGATGGACCGGTTAAGTATGCATCAGGTACTACAAGTACAGCTAGCGCCTAGGCGCGGTGATGGACCGGTTAAGTATGCATCAGGTACTACAAGTACAGCATGCCTAGCGCCTAGGCGCGGTGATGGACCGGTTAAGTATGCATCAGGTACTACAAGTACAGCTAGCGCCTAGGCGCGGTGATGGACCGGTTAAGTATGCATCAGGTACTACAAGTACAGCATGCCTAGCGCCTAGGCGCGGTGATGGACCGGTTAAGTATGCATCAGGTACTACAAGTACAGCATGCCTAGCGCCTAGGCGCGGTGATGGACCGGTTAAGTATGCATCAGGTACTACAAGTACAGCATGCCTAGCGCCTAGGCGCGGTGATGGACCGGTTAAGTATGCATCAGGTACTACAAGTACAGCATGCCTAGCGCCTAGGCGCGGTGATGGACCGGTTAAGTATGCATCAGGTACTACAAGTACAGCTAGCGCCTAGGCGCGGTGATGGACCGGTTAAGTATGCATCAGGTACTACAAGTACAGCATGCCTAGCGCCTAGGCGCGGTGATGGACCGGTTAAGTATGCATCAGGTACTACAAGTACAGCTAGCGCCTAGGCGCGGTGATGGACCGGTTAAGTATGCATCAGGTACTACAAGTACAGCATGCCTAGCGCCTAGGCGCGGTGATGGACCGGTTAAGTATGCATCAGGTACTACAAGTACAGCTAGCGCCTAGGCGCGGTGAGGCGCGGTGATGGACCGGTTAAGTATGCATCAGGTACTACAAGTACAGCATGCCTAGCGCCTAGGCGCGGTGATGGACCGGTTAAGTATGCATCAGGTACTACAAGTACAGCTAGCGCCTAGGCGCGGTGATGGACCGGTTAAGTATGCATCAGGTACTACAAGTACAGCATGCCTAGCGCCTAGGCGCGGTGATGGACCGGTTAAGTATGCATCAGGTACTACAAGTACAGCTAGCGCCTAGGCGCGGTGATGGACCGGTTAAGTATGCATCAGGTACTACAAGTACAGCATGCCTAGCGCCTAGGCGCGGTGATGGACCGGTTAAGTATGCATCAGGTACTACAAGTACAGCTAGCGCCTAGGCGCGGTGATGGACCGGTTAAGTATGCATCAGGTACTACAAGTACAGCATGCCTAGCGCCTAGGCGCGGTGATGGACCGGTTAAGTATGCATCAGGTACTACAAGTACAGCTAGCGCCTAGGCGCGGTGATGGACCGGTTAAGTATGCATCAGGTACTACAAGTACAGCATGCCTAGCGCCTAGGCGCGGTGATGGACCGGTTAAGTATGCATCAGGTACTACAAGTACAGCATGCCTAGCGCCTAGGCGCGGTGATGGACCGGTTAAGTATGCATCAGGTACTACAAGTACAGCATGCCTAGCGCCTAGGCGCGGTGATGGACCGGTTAAGTATGCATCAGGTACTACAAGTACAGCTAGCGCCTAGGCGCGGTGATGGACCGGTTAAGTATGCATCAGGTACTACAAGTACAGCATGCCTAGCGCCTAGGCGCGGTGATGGACCGGTTAAGTATGCATCAGGTACTACAAGTACAGCTAGCGCCTAGGCGCGGTGATGGACCGGTTAAGTATGCATCAGGTACTACAAGTACAGCATGCCTAGCGCCTAGGCGCGGGCGCGGTGATGGACCGGTTAAGTATGCATCAGGTACTACAAGTACAGCATGCCTAGCGCCTAGGCGCGGTGATGGACCGGTTAAGTATGCATCAGGTACTACAAGTACAGCTAGCGCCTAGGCGCGGTGATGGACCGGTTAAGTATGCATCAGGTACTACAAGTACAGCTAGCGCCTAGGCGCGGGCGCGGTGATGGACCGGTTAAGTATGCATCAGGTACTACAAGTACAGCATGCCTAGCGCCTAGGCGCGGTGATGGACCGGTTAAGTATGCATCAGGTACTACAAGTACAGCTAGCGCCTAGGCGCGGTGATGGACCGGTTAAGTATGCATCAGGTACTACAAGTACAGCATGCCTAGCGCCTAGGCGCGGTGATGGACCGGTTAAGTATGCATCAGGTACTACAAGTACAGCATGCCTAGCGCCTAGGCGCGGTGATGGACCGGTTAAGTATGCATCAGGTACTACAAGTACAGCATGCCTAGCGCCTAGGCGCGGTGATGGACCGGTTAAGTATGCATCAGGTACTACAAGTACAGCTAGCGCCTAGGCGCGGGCGCGGTGATGGACCGGTTAAGTATGCATCAGGTACTACAAGTACAGCTTTTTGTAACAATTTAGAATTTCCAATTACCTGGCATGGGGCCGTTCATTAATCCCGTGATGTTCGTTATAGCTTAGCTATAATAGTAAGAAACGTTATAGCTTAGCTATAATATCTTAGTAGAGTATTTGTGGTAGTAGATAGAGTTGCAATTTTCAGTGAGTTTTATTGCCGCTACACAAAAAAATATGAACATATCCAAAAAATAAAGGGAACCCCATATAAATACATTTTTGCGGTTTTTACAGATGATACGGAACCGCTGGTATGCGAGGCCGACTCGAACTTGACTAGTTTTGTTATGAAGAAGATTTTACCTGGTCCTTTTCGCACATGTTCTTGAACGCGTTGATTTTCTTGGCCATTTTGATCAGTCTTCTTATTGCTATCGCAGTTAGGTTCACTATCTTTATAAGTTCTGGATCGTGCTTGCCTTCTCCGCTCTGAAATCATGAATAGCATTTTACATACCACACACTAGGATACCCTGTGTGGTGGTAATCAACGAGCCAAAAAAAATAGTAATTAGTTCCTCCAATATTGTGAGCAAAAGGAGTGCTCGCACATCTGTTATTTTAATTGAAGGAACTACTTGACCAAAAACACTCAGTAGTTCCAAAGGATCACTGCGGGAACTACTGAGAACAAAGAAATTGTAGTAGTTCTTTTAGTCCCATTGTAACTACTGAGACACAAAAAGGCTCAACAGTTCCTCCAAAGGCAGTAAAGGAAATATTGACAACAAAGGAGTCTCTGTATTTTTAGGGTTCCGTAGAGAAACAAGGAACCCTTATAGTTTCGTCCTTATATGTCTGTCCGTTCGTATGTCACAGCCACTTTATTCCGAAACATTCAAGACTACAGAGGTGAAAAATGGTATGTAGATGTATTCTGTGAACCGCTTTACGATTTTTATACAAAAATTAAAAAAAATAAAAACTGGGGGGGCTCCCTATGTATGCATGGAACTGAAACCAAATTTTTTTTTGGTGTTTTCCTCAAAGTAAATCGTTAAAGAGACAGACCCTTCCAAAGTGGAAAAAATTGCAACAAACACTTTCAACGAAAATTGGTTTGAACTTAATAAAATAAGCAGTTTTTAAGATATAAAACATTTATTAAAAACAACAAATATAACTTTGTCATTCATACAAACACTATGAAAAGCAAAGTAATTATTTGTGGGTGAAGAATGATAATGATATTTTTTCTTGGTGTATCAGGTGTATGTGAAGGAAGGTACTCCCTAATTTATTATTTTGTCTTATATTCTAAATTTATTACGGAACTGTGCGAATGAATGTCGAATGTGCGAACTCCGACACGCACTTGGCCGTTTTTGGTTACTTGAGCTTAATAGTAAACTACAACGGCGGAATTATTACCTTTGATAAGATAATATAATAAAATAATAAAAATAAAATAACCAGTTCGTCAAAATACGATTTTGCCTATTTTCTTCAGGCAAAATCGTATTTTTAAATTTTTCAGTGGTAATTAATGCGGCATTTAAACTAGTGTCTATCTTATTGTGGTAATCGACGCAGCGCGATTCTTTCGGAGTGTCGTGAAATTTGTTTATTTATTACTTCGCTCCAGTATGAAAACACCTACTTTAGCTCCTTTAGTTTAATTTATTTTATCATAAGTTACTTGGCCAGAAAAGGCTCATTAGGTAGTTGCTCCAAAGGAACCACTGAAGGAACTACTGAGAACAAAAGATTTGCAGTAGTTCCCTTAGTCCCATCTAAGGAACTAATGGAAATACTGAGAACAAAGTGTTATTTATTATTATTATTCTTAAGTTTATAATGGGGAATACCAAAATGCATTTGGGGCAGAACCTTTTTGCGTTACAGGGGGACAAACAAAATATCTGGAATTTTATGTCTAAATGAGTACTAAAGGCTATAAAGGGGCTCTTTGGCCAAGTGGGTTTCACGCTTGCTTGCCATTCAGGAGATGTTCCAAATTCTAAATTCCAAATTCCAAATTCCAAAAGTCTTTATTACTGTAGATATTTACATATACTTAGCAATCGTCATTTTTTGCCACTTCTCTACATTGGACCACTGTGGGAGAAGCAGGGCGTAGAAACTCCCACAGATTGATTTTTAGATCTTTTTTTAAAAATTGCTTATGCTTAACTAATACAAAATATAATATTTAGTCATTATCATAATTAATAAGCAGGAATAAATAATTACAAAATTATTAACAGCAAGGTCTGTGTTGAGCCAGATTAACCCCATACAGACCCATCATTTAAGTAATATTGAACATTGTAATATCCCTTTTTCGACAAAGTCGCTTTAACATGCTTTTTAAATAGCTCAAATGGCAATTTCAAGATCTCCAGAGGTATCTTGTTGTAGTAGAGAATGCATTGACCCTTGAAAGAATTGCTAACCTTCGCGAGTCTAAACCGGGGCGCAAGTAGTCTGTGATTATTTCTTAGGTTAACATTACAGCTATCGCTAAGTTTGGGAAATTTTGTAAGGTTCTTGCGTACATACATTATATTTTCGAAAATAAATTGACTAGCTACAGTTAGTATGTCAATTTCTTTAAAAAGCTGTCTTAAGGAGTATGTGCGTTTTAAATTATAAATTGCTCGAATAGCTCTTTTCTGTAAAATAAAAATAGTTTGAATATCCGCTGCTTTCCCCCACAACAAGATACCATAGGACATGACACTATGAAAGTAACTAAAATATACTAGCCTAGATGTAGCCACATCCGTGTTTTGTCTGATGTTCCTAACAGCGTAAGCCGCAGAACTTAATTTACCAGCCAATTTTTCTATGTGGGGTCCCCACTGCAATTTGTTATCAATGGTTATTCCAAGAAACTTCGTGTCATTTACTAATTCTATCGTATTGCTGTCCAACACTAAACCGGTCCCAACTTGCCTGACATTTGGAAGTGAGAATTTGATACATTTGGTTTTACCAGCATTTAACAATAAATTGTTAACTGTGAACCAATTCAAGGTTAAAGATAATACTCTATTGACATCATCAAAATCTTCTTTTTGTCTTTCAATTTTGAAGACCAGTGACGTATCATCAGCAAACAACACTATGTTAGTCAATTTCTCCACCATAAAAGGCAGATCGTTAATATATACCAGGAATAAGAAAGGGCCTAATATGGAACATTAATAATCCTTTATTGCACAGAAAACACAGTGGAAATTATAACAGAAACAGTATGCAAAGGTGAGCTTATTTCTAAAAAGAAATTTCTTACAGCTAACCTGTGAAGAAAAGAGAAAAATAAAATACAGAGAGGTAGTCCTAGTGTACAATTAAGAGTTAAAAGAAAGAAATAAAATAAATATACTATCAAATAAATCACAATACACCCTACGTAATTACTATAAAATAAATAAATAGAATACAATAAATAAATAGATATACATAAATACTATGAGATACCCACTATTCGGAAGAGAGGAGATGCTGTTTCAATTTTTTCTTGAAAGTGACCAAGGATTTGCAATCCCTTATAGCGCAAGGAAGTGCATTCCACAAACGTATTGCCCTTAACCTAAACGAGTGCTCGTAAGCAACAGTGTTGTGCTGAGGAATTGACAAAAGTGACACCGTGTGAGATCTCCGAAGTCTATCCCCTGAGAAAAGATACTCAAAACGTGGAACCTTGTGGAACGCCAATTTTTACCCCCGATCCATCAGATTTAACGCCGTTGACTTCTGCCTTTTGAATTATATTGCTCAGGTATGATCTTAGTAGATCCAACGCTTTATTTCTAACTCCGTAATGATTAATTTCATTAGTAACGTGTCATGATCAACACAATCAAATGCCTTCGACAGATCGCAAAAAACACCGATAGCATCCTGTGCGGCTTCCCATGCAGAATAAATATGAGATATAAGGGTAATACCTGCATCCGTAGTCGATTTACCCCTAGTGAAACCGTATTGCTTGGCGTGGAGTTGTTTTGTACGGTTGAAGTGTGAGAGCATTTGATTGAGTATAATCTTTTCAAAAATTTTACTTAGTGCTGGAAGAACCGATATTGGTCTGAAATTTGACGGATCACCCTTGTCTCCCGACTTGAACAGAGGTATAAGTTTACTGTGTTTCATGAGGTCTGGGAAAGCTCCATCATCAACACATTTATTGAATATCTAAGCTAGGTGTGGGGCTATAACAAGTATTATTGAACCAATAACTTTGACTGACATACCCCACAGGTCTTCAGTATTTTTTAAGTTAAGTAATCTATACGTTTTGACAATATGCAGGATCGAATCCGGTGCTAACCATGTACCAATGATATAAGTAATTTATCTTAAGAATGTGCATTATCAAACGTTCCGTTTTTCAGATGACACGTTAAGCTATAGGTCCCGGCTACTATCGATACTTGGTGTTAGTGGTTGTAACCCCTCCACCAAGCCGCAATGAGCCTGCGTTATGGAGTATGGCTCAATCTTACTCGTATTCGGGAAAAAGCTTGTACCCCTCGAGCTTGTGCCCACTTTTACCCAAAAATTTAACACGCTATTTTTGCGTGACAGTGGTTAAACTCTCTACCAACCCGCGCTGAGCCTGCGTGATGGAGAATAGATCAATGTTATCAATGGTATCCGGGGAAAGGCCTGTTCCCCTGGGTAGGGACATTAAATATACTCCATTTATAAGCGGGTATCATTTTTTTCCATACGTGAAATTGGTGGCTGAAGCACAGTTGTGCCCACTTTTACCAAATAATCCAACACGCCATTTATGAATTGAGAATTTCGCTAATCAAATACTAAGTGTCCTTCTGTCTCTGCAGATGTCACAAAAAAGAACGGGACAGAACGATACTTAAAGTACTATTGGCTCTGTGAACTGACACTTTCGTTTAATAACAGATACAAACTTATGAATGCACTTAGTTACGGCGTTAGCTAACGCTACTTTTCCGTAGAGGTTTTTAATTTTATTACCATGGCATAAGTTTCAAAATCGCGACCCGTCCCAACAACCCTCCTTTTTTGAGAGTTTAAACGCAACCTATTGACTTCTCACTAAAACTATACAGCCTGTTTCTCTACAGATCCCTTTCTTTTTTAAAGTTTATAACCCCCACATCTCCGCCATTTTGAAAAAAAATCAAAACCTTAATTGATAAAAAAGATCTATTCAATTATCGAACCTGCTCACAAAAATTCACGAGAATCAGTTGAGAAATGCGGCCTGTAGAGGCTAACATCCGGACACACATCCGGACATACGAAAGCATTATTGCCCAATTCAGAAACGGAGACGATTCGCTCGCTCGGTCAATTAACTTAGTGAATTTCTCAATTCAGAATGGAGTTTTAAGTATACTGGCGGCACGAGGGAGCATGTCTGTGCCTCCGCCAGCCCACACGTACCTTGAGGCCGGGCGCGGCGGCTCCGCCGTACAGCTGCGACATGTCGTCGTCTATCGGCGCGTGCAGCGCCTTGTTCGCGACGATCAGCTCGTTCAGCTTGGCTCGCTCCACCTACGCGGCATGGAGACGTGATAGGATTCATCAATGAGTACGGTAGAGTTCGCGCCAAGTGTCTTCGGCTCTGAGCGAGCTGTCATGCCACCTGTCTCTCTCACCCCACCTCACGCTATGCGAGAAAGAGATGTCACAGCTCGCTCAGAGCCAAATAAACTTGGCGCGGTCTATATTAGACGGTTAGTCGACATCGGTACTTTTGCGGGTTCCGTACCGGAAGGGTGCCCAAAGGGACCCCACTAAGCCTTCGCTGTCCATCTTTCAGCAAGCAGCATCTCATGAACCGTAACGGGTAGAAACTTGAAGAAGTAGGTGTATTCGAGAAAAAAGTTGGAAGATTGTGATTACGAATAATTCCTCTTCAGTTGTTTCCACACTACAGGGGATCGTGAGGAAACGACCATCTCTATAGATTCGGCGATGTCACGCAAAAAAAAACATCCTTACAAGCAGGTCACCCCCCATCTCTTGCAAAACGTGTGACCGCTGGTATGACGGTCGCAAGACTCGAGGAGGTTTTAATCCATAACTTCATTATCATCATAAAGTTATGTGCAACTATGCCTCTGTAACCCCGTACAGCATGACGCCATGTTGAAGTTGTCGGAGATCCTGGTTCCATCCGGCTCGAAGGACCAATGTGTACAGCGAAGACCGGTGGTCCGCTCCAAGATGAATTAAAGGGGGTTCCCATACAAGCGAAATGTTTTTTTGCGTTTTTTTCTTGTATGAGGGTATAGAACCGTTAAGCTAAATTTAAATTCGACACATTCCATACATTTTGTTTGATAGTTGCTAAATCATTATATAAATGAAGCTATACGTATTCAGTAGGGAAGGGGGCGCGGGGCGCTGTTGCTCACGTCCGAAGGAAATACTTGAATCCCGAAGCCCTTCATGGCCTTGGCTCGAGTAAGTACATTGAATCCCTCGCTCCCTCAGGATTATACTTATGAGTCCCTCGTGAACCCCTCGGTCGCTCAGGATTCAAAAAACACTCTCGCTCTAAAAATAGTTCTTTACTCCCTTGGTAAACAATCTACTACTATTTCGTGTTTCTGTACAACGGGATCAGTTAACACTACTACATTTATTGTGGAGTCAACTTACCCCACCCGGGATCAGTGTGAACTAATCGTCGGGATCAGTTACTACTTTGATCTGATCCCGGGATCGGTGTGAACTAACCCTACCTGGGTGGTGCTCACGAGGAACAAATCAGCCCTAAAATTTCCAGGTTCCCGAAAGCGAACCTGTCCGAATACAGTGCAATATATAAAAAACGTGACACTATTATATATTTTTTTTGTAAAGAAAATAAATAAGCGATGCTAGAAAGACCTTCTGACAAATTTACTGAATTTCAGGTTTTGTTGTCCTTACATATTCAATCTAAAACGAAGGATAAAAGGGACTTCGTCCACTTCGACAGTCTTTATTTAACCAATAAGCGGTGGCTAAACCATTCAGTAATTTAATCGCGTAAATCAATAATTTTGTCGCGAAATTCAGTATTTTTTTCGCGCATTTCAGGAAATTCCGCTGTTCATGGTCATTCGCTCAATTAGTATTTTATTGGCCGTTTTACTATTTCCAAATAAATAATAACGTATTTAGCCTGTCGTGTAAGTGGATCTAAGTCCCTCTTTTAAATACTATCCAAATATTATTATGACAATGTACCTTTGACCACTTTATACTCACCGCTTTAGGCTTATCTATCTACCCAATCTTCTTTTTTACTTCCCGTAGAAGATGCCGAACTCGCACGCCGCTAGTCCAGAGACCTGGAGACTGGATGGAAAACATTTTCAAAAGTTGACTTGAATAGAACAAACCTCGTTCAGTTCCCTGGAGGAGCCGCCGCAGGGGTTCACAGAAGTGTAAGCTTCAAACTCCAACTTGATCGCCTCACAGAGTATTGACTCTATCGAGTTCGGCTCTATCCTGAAATCGAGATAACAGTGAAAGTAACAAAATTTAAGCATATAAATGGCCTGACAAAGGCCTATGCTCATCGCGTTGATTAACTTCGAGGCACATTTTAATCCCCGACGAAAAATAGGTCAAAGTCAAAGTACTTTATTACTGTAGATATTTACATATACTTAGCAAACGTCATTTTTTGTCCCTTCTCTACATTGGACTACTGTGGGAGAAGGAGGGCGTAGAAACTCCCATAGATTGATTTTTAGATCTCTTTTAAAAATAGGTTGTGCTTAACTAATACAAATATGAAAAAAAAAATTGTTATGATTAATAAGCAGGAATAAATAATTAAAAAATTATCAACAGCAAGGTCTGTGTCGAGCCAGATTAACCCCATACAGTCCTGTCATTTAAGTAATCTTGAACATTGTAATATCCCTTTTGCGACAAAGTCGCTTTAACATGCTTTTTAAATTGCTCAAAAAGCAATTTCAAAATCTCCAGAGGTACCTTATTATAGTAGAGAATGCACTGACCCTTGAAAGAATTGCTAACCTTCGCGAGTCTAAATCGGGGCGCACATAGTCTGTGATTATTTCTTAGGTTAACATTACAGCTATCGCTAAGTTTGGAAAATATTTGTACATACATTATATTTTCGAAAATAAATTGACTAGCTGCTTTTAGTATGTCAATTTCTTTAAAAAGCTCTCTTAAGTCTGTTCGTTTTAAATTATGAATTGTTCGAATAGCTCTTTTCTGTAAAATAAAAATAGTTTGAATATCCGCTGCTTTCCCCCACAACAAGATACCATAGGACATCACACTATGAAAGTAACTAAAATATACTAGCCTACAGTCAGGTCATAAGTTCTGTCACACAATAAAAACTTTTGAATTTAGAACGCTGGCCACAAAAAAGTTTATTGAATTCGAATTTCGAATTTTTCATGAAAATAAAAATGTGTACTTTTTAAAATTTTCCTCATTTTTAAATATGGAGTGGACACTTAAAGAAGACCGTGTCGCAGTTATTGCGTTGCATCGTTGCGGTTACGCGCCAATTCAGATTTTCGACTTACTGAAAAATTTGAATATAACTAAAAGATTCGTTTATCGTACCATAAAACGATACAATGAAGACTCTAGTTTAGATGACAGGTCAAGAAGTGGTCGCCCTCGCCCTGTTAGGACTCCAGCAGTGAAAAGCTGTGAAGGCGCGAATTCAAAGAAATCCCATACGTAAGCAGAAACTGTTGGCCCTTCAGATGGGGTTAAGCAGGACCACGGTGAAAAGGGTGTTAAATGAAGACTTAGGGCTTAGGGCATATCGAGGAAAAACAGGACATCGTTTGGACGCTCGTTTAATGAACCTGAGACTGAAGAGATGCCGCGCTTTGTTGAAGCGGTACGCGGGAAAAAAGCATCGGGAAATTCTTTTTTCGGATGAAAAAAATTTCACCGTGGAAGAGAGCTACAACAAACAAAATGATAAGGTGTACGCATACAGCAGTGAAGAAGCGAGCAACCGTAATCCGCGTGTCCAACGAGGTCATTTTCCATCCTCGCTCATGGTTTGGTTGGGAGTCTCTTATTGAGGCTTAACTGAGGTACATTTTTGTGAGAAAGGCGTAAAAACGAATGCAGTTGTGTAACAAAATACAGTCCTCAAGAACCTTGTGGAACCTGTTTCTCATACCATGTTTAATAACAGGCACTGCGTATTCCAACAAGATTCTGCGCCAGCTCATAGAGCGAAAAGCACACAAGACTGGCTGGCGGCGCGTGAAATCGACGTCATCCGGCACGAAGACTGGCCCTCCTCCAGTCCAGATTTGAGTCCGTTAGATTACAAGATATGGCAACACTTGGAGGAAAAGGCCTGCTCAAAGCCTCATCCTGATTTGGAGTCACTCAAGGCATCCTTGATTAAGGCAGCCGCCGATATTGACATGGACCTCGTTCGTGCTGCGATAGACGACTGGCCGCGCAGAGTAAAGGCCTGTATTCAAAATCGCGGGGGTCATTTTGAATAAACTTTATTACCATAAAAATCTATGTTTTATTAACTTCATTTTGCTATATAAATGTTTACATAAATAATAAACATGTCTAAATTATTTCATATTGCACATGTGACAGAACTTATGACCTGACTATGTATGTAGCCACATCCATGCTTTGTCTGATGTTCCTAACAGCGTATGCCGCAGAACTTAATTTACCAGCCAATTTATCTATGTGGGGTCCCCACTGCAATTTGCTATCAATGGTTATTCCAAGAAACTTCGTTTCATTTACTAATTCTAACGTGCTGTTGTCTAACACTAAACTGGTCTCAACTTGCCTGACATTTGGAAGTGAGAATTTGATACACTTGGTTTTACAAGCGTTTAACAATAAATTATTAACTGTGAACCAATTCAAAATTAAAGACAATACATCATTAACATCATCAAAGTCTCCTTTTTGTCTTTCAGTTTTGAAGACCATTGAGGTATCATCAGCAAACAACACTATGTCAGTTAATTTCTCCACCATGAAAGGCAGTTCGTTAATATATACAAGGAATAAGAAAGGGCCTAATATGTAACCTTGTGGAACGCCAATTTTAACACCCGATCCATCAGATTTAACGCCGTTAACTTCTGCCTTTTGAATTCTATTGCTTAGGTATGATCTTAGTAGATCCAACGCTTTATTTCTAACTCCGTAATGATTTAATTTAATTAATAGCGTATTATGATCAACACAATCAAACGCCTTCGACAGGTCACAAAAAACTCCGATAGCATCCTGTGCGGCCTCCCATGCAGAATAAATATGAGATATGAGATATATGAGACTCTGTATCCGTAGTCGATTTTTAATGATATTATAAGCTTCTGTCTGTGTGTACCTAAAACGGGTAGGTCGATTTTAATGCGGTTTTCTGTAAATCGTAGTTGACTTCCCTGCGATGATTCTTAGATATGTCTTATTAAAACCGGTTCAGTAGTTCAAAAGTTATCAGCTTAACACGGAGTTGCGGTCAAATGGTAAGACAGAATTGAATGCCTTTTTTTGTAGTTGGTAGGAGACTTCACCGCGATGCTTCTTAGGTATATTTGATTAAAATCGGTTTAGCGATTGAAGAGTTATCAGCCTAAATAGGAAAAAAGTTAACCAAATTTTAACCATAAAGTTTCATTAACCCCTCGATAATTTAATTTTTTTGAGGGGTCACGTTTTTTAACCTTATGCCATGGTAATAAAATTTAAAACCTATAGCTGATTTTTGGGTACGTTTGCTTAGCTATCGATGTATACGCGGGTACTGGTAGAGTGCGTCTGCATCACTACTTTTGGCCGATGTTCGCGCGACCGTATGGGCTCAACATTGCTTCTACAGTGACGCAGACGCGCGACTATCTACCAAGGGTTGTCACTATGCTCTATGAAATGTCAGATAAATAGATGATGAGGCGGAACACCCTCTGAAATGTTGATTAGGGAGAGGGAATACGACTTGCAAAAGCTTCGCAACTGTATTGCGACTACATCACTGTAAAAAGACGTCTTTTTAATACTCCAAGAATGTCAAGTTGCCTAAAGTGCAAAATACCTCTGAACATCCTCCAAGATGTCTCTCGCCTTGTTAGCGTGCGGGCTGGAGCTACTTGACGGAATCTCTTCACAAACATGGCTGCTACGAGTCTCCCTGTATTGGATCTGCGTCTCCTCTGTTGTTAGTATTGATCTGGAAGTTGAATGTGTAGCCATCAAATCAACATATTTTGCTATTTTGGTTTGTTTTCATTCACAAATATTCTGGATAACATTAACATAGCTTCTGGCCCTACTTTAGGATACTTTATGTTGTGGGAACCAGAAAAAGCGACGTCACAAACATATAAACAATCAAGACCTGGGGATTTTTTAAAAATGTCTACAAGTTTATTTCATAACATTATATCACACCATTTCACATATGGGGTGGCAGTGGAACATATTTCTACCAATAGTTAGTGTGAAATCCAACACTCATTATGTGTGACAGGGGGGCAGCCAGTCAAATGTCATCATGTGATATGACTTAAAACCCCTCAGACCCAACAAGTTTCTTTATTACTGTAGATATTTACAAATAGGCACAGTACACATATTTTTTTCCTGTTTTTTATGTTGGACCACTCACTATTGGGATTACTTTCTATGGGAAAATATTTAAATTAATTAAAAACTCACTTTATGCTATTCTGTTTCTCATACATTGTACAGTCCATACTATCCATACTGTACGTATTCATCATTCTGTGATCGTAGTGCACTTGCTTATCTGTCATCGGGTTAACTTCTATGTACCTCGTCTGCTCCGAGTACATTGGATATGAGTATTCTACACTCTGCACTGGAACATACTGACTGTATACTGGTGGGGAATGTATTGAAGAATCCATGTCGGACCTGATCGGAGATTGGACCGAGCTGTTTGGACTACAAGTTGTACTATTTAGAACGTCAAATTGGATTATCCCATTGTCGGATGGTTGTGTGAAACTTGTTGCAGGAATTTCTTCATCACGTTTCAAGTTTTTGGAGCTTGATACCTGTTCTTGTTCGTTGTCTGGGTGATGGCGTTTTTTAGCTCGGTTTTCTTCAATCTTTTTTCGTTTCTCTGCTTTATCTTCTTCGGACATGATGAATTCTTTGACCATTCCGATAGCCAGGCATTTTACGAGTCGACATTTCTGGCAAAACCTTCTAGTGACCACTGTGATGTCGCAGTTGTTCGTGAATGGGCATTTGAACTCTTTTTCAGCCAGGGCATTGCGACGAAAAAAGGCTTTGCAACTTTCACATGAAATTGCATTGAAATTGTAGCCTAAAGCCTTATCTCCACACACTAAACATATCTTTTGTAGGTTCGGTGGTAGCTCTTTTTTACACGAAACTACCTCTACCTTTTTTTCTTCGCCATTATCAGCAGTATTGCTCATTTTCACACTTTATTAGCTCTACTACATAAAATCATATTAAAATCTGAGTAACTCACTGAAATATTCGGGGCTTTATCTTAATTATATTTACAGATTATCACTTTCTGTACGCGCTTGATTAGTGAGCAATCGCCTTATTTGTTACCAAGTAAAGATAAAGTAGATAAAATAGATTTTTGATAAAATTACACAGGAAAACACAGCAAAAGTACGATCATCACACCACTTCTGTCATAGATAAAAATGTATAATAGGAAAACTTCTGTCACTGTCAAAACAAAAACCACAAACAAAGGTCGTCAGCGTTTAGTTCGAAACCTACATAGTAAACATAATAATATTATTTTATTAGTTTAATTATTCATTGTGATATATGTCAAGGGTGTATTCTAAGTTGATTGTAATGAATGATAAGAAGCCCCCAGTCTAGGGAAATATAGTAAGTTTATACCAATGAGCATTATTTAATTCGATATAACTTTACATGACACATCACTTACATTTAAAATCGAAACGCTGGTTATCAAGCGTTTCTTTCTACGCAAAAATGTATGAAGAGATTTAGAATGAATGAAATGTAGAGCTAGTTGTTATCATGCCAGATGAATGTTGAAACAAGAGCAACTTTCGTAATGCATAGCAACCAGTGAACTACTATTATTACTATAGCAACCGCATAAAATATGACTACACCCTTAGAATAAGACTACACCTTTCTATTACATGAAGATCCGAACCAAAGAAATATAATCACTTCCTACGATGCCGAACATATATATGACTCCTTGTCAGGGCATTGTAGGGTCCAAAACAGTGGGATAGCGATATTGGGTTAGTTCGGTATAGTATAGTAAGCAGCAGGCAGGACAGCTGGGCAGGACTGCAAACTTATTTTAGAGTCTGTTATTTAATTCGACGGACAAATAGAGTGGTACCTTATCAATATTTTTTTCGATAAAAGGCAGCACACCCATGATTTGTTGAAAAATAATAATTAAATTACTCGCGTCCGGGTAAAGGCCCGTGGCCCTCGTTCAGGACATTATGGACTACATTTATTATTATAATATTAATTCGGGTAGATGTCGTATCCGCAGCTGTCGCTGAGGATCGGCATTTTCTGAAGTCAATGAGTTTAATAGTAAGGACATAAGTATGAAAGAAATAGTAGGTATGTATGTGCCATGAAAAGTATGAAAACATGCAAAGCGGCAGGGTATGAGAGATGCTGAGGCGAGGAGATAGCATTGTGGCTAGTCAGCTGTACCGACTCTTTAATTGTGCTGGACTATCGGTCAGGTGCCAGGAGACTGGTACAAGGCTGTAATCGGCATTAGTCTTCTCAACATCGTCGGTAAATTCTAAGCAAACATATTAATTGAAAAGGTGATAAATGAAATGGAGGAAAAATCTGGAATGTCGTCCCCCTTGCATTCGGAAGAGGAATAAGATTTACGGACCAGATTTCTCTACGATGTGTAACAAAAAAGCATCTGGCTTTGAGGCAAAAAGTTTGCTGCGCTCTCGTAGACTTAGGAAAGGCATATGATAAAATGGTCTTAAGCAACAAGTGACAAATATTTGTTGTCCTAATAGTTCCTTTGAGGAAATTACAAAAAAAAAACCTATAGGGAATTATTATTATGGTAGGAAACCACTCGAACATTAGTCGGAGTGCATTAGACACCGGTTTAGAAGTGCTGCTCAATTTATATAATAAGACAAAGTGCAAGTTTATTCTTTGCAATTTTCTCTATTGTTCTATTTATAACATCAGCAGTCGTGACTCCTTAAGAGAACTGTTCAAAGAAATTAGCATTATGACTTTAGACCGCACCGTGTCAATATATTTATGAAAATATCATGTACGTTAGGAAGAACATAAATAGCTTCACTAAAAATGTTGACAGGCACAAGCGAAATAATATAAGCGGAAATAAAATTGACCAACCTCAATATAGACTAGCTATTGTTAGAACTTCATTTGTCGGTCTAAGTATACGTACAATACTATAACAAAATACCGGAAGAGATATTAAATTTGATAGAAAAGAAATTTAAAGGGATTGTTAAAAACAATATGTTATAAAGCATATTATTAGGTTAGATGATTACATTAATGACAAAGATGTATCGAGCTCTGATTTTCCATTGTAACACAAGACCAACTTTTGAAAAAAAAACAGAAAATAAAACTAGGCCGTGTTGCAGTGCAAGAGTTTCTTGCGCCGCTTCTTCTCCGCTGCCATCACACTTTCCGAAGCGGTAGTAGTTTTTCTTGCATTTATAGATTCAAATGACATTCAAAAGTGTTCGTACGAATCTATTGTGGATAAAAAATTGAAGTTTGAAGTTTGGTGAGGAATTATTTGTGGGAAACTCTATCCGTGTAGAGTGTGGACAGCCAAATGATTCGTGTACTGAAGTCCCTGTATGACGACTCCAGTGTATGTATCAGGATCAACGGGGCCTACACAGGCTCGTGTAACATCGAACGTGGTGTGAGACAGGGCTTTCCATGGATAGCTGATTGAATGATTGAATGATTTAAAAGAGCATGATTGGGGGATGCAAATGGGAGAGTTGCCTACTTGTCAACTGAAGAGCTCTCTCTAACTGCAGTATTTTTCATTTGCGTCTCAATCGCATTAGAAAATGGTTGACTTGAGTTATAAACTCAACTCAAACTTATAAAGTTGCAACGTATACAAATTTCGCGTCGGACTCGTGGTTACCCCGTTTTGTCACCCCAGGGTGACCACGAGGATTTTTTTAACTCGTGGTTACCATACTATGAAAAGGATCGTACCTGACTGAATCGTTGAAGTGCCCGATAGATAAAATGTACTTTAGGTCGATATGTAGCACTTTCTTTTTAGAAAAAGTCTTCGACGCGCCGAGTAGCCGTTATATTGCGTTAAAAGGTGTCTCTGTAATTTTAATCCTATACATGTTTAAAACAGACAATTTTTTAAATAAATTGTTTAACAGTTACTGTGAAAGTTACAAACAACAATTTGTGCGTATAATTAACTCGAAACTAATATCTGGGAAGCAATAATTAGTGTGTGAAACTGGTGAATACAACAATCACGCGTTAAGTGCATGGCTCAGCTGAACGCGCGGTGCCAAGCGACTCTCGTGTTTACGCGAGCGCCATAAGTATCATCTTCGTATGCAGCACCGAGCCAACAGTCGCCAGCAACAGTGGCGGTGAGTCATCCTCGCGCGGTAATCACCACCCGCCGATCGAGCATAGAATATACAATTCAGAAGCGACAACAGCATTTGTCTCTGAGATAATAATGATGAAGTGTAGTGTGTGCGCGGCAGTCCTCTTACACCACCCTCTCCACCGTCATAAGAGAGTGGTACCGCACGGTGAAAGTAGCTGACTTACACGCAAGAGATCAGAGTTCGATCCCCGTCGCTACTGTTGGCTTTTTGTTATTTTGTCTGCTTTGCACGCATGAGATCCGTGTTCGATCCTCGCGGCGACAAGTGTCTTTTTATTATTTTTAGCTTATGTTACTCTGAAAAACTGACTTAAACATACCACTGCAATTATGTCAATATCACCTGACCATGTTACCATTAGAAAGCAATATAGGTCACACTCCGTCAGTGATCTCTCGACATCATCACTTTTCGAGACTTCTAATGTGAGCCTGCCACAAACCACAATAAATGATAGCCAGAACAACCCTGACGTGGAACAGCTAGACAGGTTAAGACATGACCTTGTTATTGCAGAAAATGAAATAGATAATCTCAATCTCGAGAACGAGCGGCTGAATGACGAGCTAGCAAGATGCCATAAACTTATTGACACCTACAAGTCATTTCAATTCACCGACACCAACATGACCCCATTAACAGCTAGAAAAGGGAAGAAACCTAAGACATCCATATCGACGGCTGAAAGCAGCAAAGTGACGTTCCCAAGTTGCTCGAATGACTGCAACCCTGAGAACACTTCAAATGAAACAGAGAAGAAAAACGTCACACCAAACATGCAGTCTCCTGATCAGACTCAGCGACCAATAGAAGTAGAAGCATACATATCAATATCAGACGAGACACACACAGATGCAGCTGAGGTAGAGAAAAATAACAAGGAAATTAAAGAGACGAGTTTACTTAAACAATATAAAGATCACAAATCAGACAAAACAAATAAAGAAGACCCTACAAGTACATTAAACAACCTGGATAATGAAAATTCTGAAAATGACAAATCCTTACAAAGCAGGAACATCAATGATACCAAAACAAGCAGACGGAGAATTTTATTGATCGGAGATAAACAAGCTAGAGGTATTAGAAATGCTCTTCAAACATTGGTTGGTTCCAAATACCTTGTCACGAGTTTCTGGAAGCAGGGTGCAAGACTCTGCGACGTAACGACTGCAGAAAAATTGGAAATTTCCACACTCACCGAGGACGACTTTGTAGTACTAATGGGTGGTATTAATGAATCTGATCCATTCCTGTTCACATCGAACTTAATAGTGTGGCTACACCTGAACAAAGCCGTCAATATAATAGTTTGCGAAATACCCTATAATAGTAAATTACAAGAACGCAAACTTAACTATGAACTTCGATATATATGCAGCAAGTACAAAAATGTATGTATGTATGTAAATGTCTTTCCTGATCGCCTCAAGACATCCATTGTGAAACCACTTTTCAAAAAAGACGACAGGGAAGACATGAGCAACTACAGACCCATAGCGCTGATACCAATATTCTCCAAAATATTAGAGAAAGCTATTTATGACAGGCTATATATCTATTTTGAAAAACATAAAATACTGGCTGAAGAGCAAAAGGGCTTCAGAAAAAATAAAAATATTAACATGGCAATTTATGATTTCCTGAGTAAGATCATGCCAAACATTGATAGTGGCAAACCTGTCACATCATTATATATGGACCTTACCAAGGCGTTTGACTATGTTGACCACAAAATATTATTAGACAAATTGTATGCATATGGTGTACGAGGTAACGCACATGACCTCATTAAATCCTACTTAAGTAATAGGAAACAATTAACCCAAATTGCTCAAATATGCACAAAATCACAAATGGAAATGACATGTTCATCTGACTCTAGGGACATAAAATGTGGAGTACCACAAGGGAGTGTTTTGGGCCATCTATTGTTCCTAGTATACATTAATGACATCCCAAAATGTGTCAATCATCCGATGGATCTTTTCGCTGATGACAGCACCGTAACATTTATAGGACACAATCTAAATACATATGAATCAGACATTAATAATTCCCTAATAAATTTAATAGAATGGCTTAATAATAATAATCTTTTAATAAATATTAATGAAACAAAACTGATGAAATTTTCTAATGGACGTAAAATACCATTGACATTAAACATCAACTATGAGGGTAAACAAATAGAAGATACTGAGACCACAAAATTCTTAGGACTGCACATTGACAACAACATGTCATGGAGTACACACATTGATGTCTTGAGTAGTAAACTGATTCTCATATGCTCTATACATGCTATCTAAACAAGTAAATAAAGATGCTGCAGCATATCATGGATTTGTCGAGTCATCATTAAGGTACGGTATAATGTTCTGGGGAAATGCCACAAAAAAAGATATAATATTTAGAGCCCAAAAGAAATGTGTACGTGCAATATGTAAACTAATTTGTACAGATAGCTGCAGAGGCCACTTCATTTATCTTGAAATACTAACAGTCCCATCATTATATATATTTGAAACAGCAGTATTTGTGAAGTGCAATATGCATCTCTTCAATCACATGAAGAGCAAACGCAACCAGGACAAACTGAGTGCTGACCCGCGAAAGACAGCATACTACGATAAAAGTATATTCGGTATGGCCACCAGAATATATAACAAACTACCGTTAACATTGAGGTCGAATAACAATATAAATGTGTATAAATATAATCTTAAAAAAATCCTAATTAACAAGGCATATTATTCAATAAATGATTTTCTTACCGACATTTTATAAATTTAATGACAATAGTTATTGTGTGTCCTCTTATATGTGTGCATGCGTGTATAATCTGTATATATAATTTTAATGTTATTGTTAATTTTATACAATTAAGCACCGATGTTTGAACGCCTTACGGCAGATCATAGAGATACACATGCCAACATTTTATTAACATCCACCATACCTATGTTTCATCAAACAATAAATATCTTTATCTTTATCTTTATCTTTCAAACTCCTTGATAAATTTGAATTCAAGGAACTCCTTGTTGGTATTAGTGGCACGTAGGTTGACATTTGGATTTGTTGTTAATTGTTGTTGTTCTTCAGATTAATGTCTTCAGAGTATATATTTATAGTGTATAGCAACAATTGAACTGATAAGAGTGGCGTTTGTGTTGCCGGACCGAACGGACGTGTCCCCCCGAGATCTCCCAAACGCATTAAAACAAACAATAGTTTTCATCCCCGGCGCGCGCCTTTTGTTCTGCCTCCGGAGGCCCGAAAACGAGCCTGGCTTATACCGCGTGTTACTGTAAGGGTTACCTGGGGAATGTGCGTGATCCATCTAGGCACCCCATCGGTGCAATACCACGCATTTCAGTGATTGTGATGATACTAGTGCGGTCAAGTGTAATGAATGCCCAGAGAACTGCGCGATACTCTTAGACATCCCATCTGTGCAAGCCCTAGAATTTATTCTAGGCCAGGTGCACGTCTGAGCCACGCAGCGACAGGCCGGCAGCGAGCGACGCCTACGCAACACACCCTCAACGCTACTGCCTCCACCACCACCGCCGCTAAACACACCAACCTGGTGAGATCATTCCGATTAGGACATCATTGATAGTGATTACCTACCTCTAACTTTATTTCTCTCAGCACCACTCGCCGCCTGACAATAATAAACCACCACTTACCGCGGCCGCGGTCGCCCCTATTGACTAAGGCATAATCACATTTATAGGTGCGTCATAGGCAGGATATAACAATTCCCTACCTACGCAATATCAAAATCAACTAATAAAACATTATTATAGCTACATATACTTATATTGATTTGCCTGAAAATAAATTCGAGATAATTCTCCTCGAGATTTATTTTCTCCTCATCTTCGAAGGACCATTCAAAACAGTCATTAACAATAACCATCCACTAAACCCTGAAACTCAGTGAATAAGCCAACCCAAAAATTAACAATCCTAGAATTATTTTTATGTAGCTAAACTGCAAATATACTAAACCCGACAATAAACAAAAACTAAACAAGTGCAGGCCATAAAAATGCCATCTCACCAAACTCCCAGAAACTAGACAAAACAATTGACTGCTATTTAGGAACAATTGAAAAAGCTTCGAAGCACAAAAGGCTCACAACGTTCCCTCACACATCTGGCACCCATTCTATGGTGTCAGCCCATCTTGGAAATACCGGGAAACATTAGAATAAAAATAGATCGTAAAAAGCCAAACAGCGTCTCTCATCATACCGGCCGTACACCTCTTAGAAACAACCCACACACACACATTCATATTAGCTAAAATACCACGAGGCTTTCTCCTGTAGTAATATCTCACAATCTAAACTCTACCAATGCCCAGAGATGGAAACTGCCTGTTCCATGCAATTGCAGACCAAATCAACCATCTGTTTGGAGCGACATTCAACCATACCCACATCAGAAGCGACTTAGCTAGATACGTGGAAGCTAACAGCAATTATCCACGCATCAAACATGCGATCGACGCACCAAACGCAGAAGCTTTCACTGAGTACATAAAAAATCTCCACATACAGGGCACGTGGGGCGGTGAAGAAATTATCATAGCAGCCGCGGAGTTCTACGTAATAAGTGTAGCGATCCATCAACAAAATGGCCCATCAATCGTATATAGCCCCCAACAAGAATATAACTCAACTTGACCTTTTCCGACAGCTACTACGACAGCGCATACATAATAGAGCCCCAAAACGTAATCAAGAACCTATCAACAACCAGTCAAATCTACATCGCAGCATCTCACTTTTCCCATACCAAAATACAGCGCGACTACCAAAGTACCCTCAAGCGGCAGGGTATGAGAGATGCTGAGGCGAGGAGATAGCATTGTGGCTAGTCAGCTGTACCGACTCTTTAATTGTGCTGGACTATCGGTCAGGTGCCAGGAGACTGGTACAAGGCTGTAATCGGCATTAGTCTTCTCAACATCGTCGGTAAATTCTAAGCAAACATATTAATTGAAAAGGTGATAAATGAAATGGAGGAAAAATCTGGAATGTCGTCCCCCTTGCATTCGGAAGAGGAATAAGATTTACGGACCAGATTTCTCTACGATGTGTAACAAAAAAGCATCTGGCTTTGAGGCAAAAAGTTTGCTGCGCTCTCGTAGACTTAGGAAAGGCATATGATAAAATGGTCTTAAGCAACAAGTGACAAATATTTGTTGTCCTAATAGTTCCTTTGAGGAAATTACAAAAAAAAATCCTATAGGGAATTATTATTATGGTAGGAAACCATTCGAACATTAGTCGGAGTGCATTAGACACCGGTTTAGAAGTGCTGCTCAATTTATATAATAAGACAAAGTGCAAGTTTATTCTTTGCAATTTTCTCTATTGTTCTATTTATAACATCAGCAGTCGTGACTCCTTAAGAGAACTGTTCAAAGAAATTAGCATTATGACTTTAGACCGCACCGTGTCAATATATTTATGAAAATATCATGTACGTTAGGAAGAACATAAATAGCTTCACTAAAAATGTTGACAGGCACAAGCGAAATAATATAAGCGGAAATAAAATTGACCAACCTCAATATAGACTAGCTATTGTTAGAACTTCATTTGTCGGTCTAAGTATACGTACAATACTATAACAAAATACCGGAAGAGATATTAAATTTGATAGAAAAGAAATTTAAAGGGATTGTTAAAAACAATATGTTATAAAGCATATTATTAGGTTAGATGATTACATTAATGACAAAGATGTATCGAGCTCTGATTTTCCATTGTAACACAAGACCAACTTTTGAAAAAAAAACAGAAAATAAAACTAGGCCGTGTTGCAGTGCAAGAGTTTCTTGCGCCGCTTCTTCTCCGCTGCCATCACACTTTCCGAAGCGGTAGTAGTTTTTCTTGCATTTATAGATTCAAATGACATTCAAAAGTGTTCGTACGAATCTATTGTGGATAAAAAATTGAAGTTTGAAGTTTGGTGAGGAATTATTTGTGGGAAACTCTATCCGTGTAGAGTGTGGACAGCCAAATGATTCGTGTACTGAAGTCCCTGTATGACGACTCCAGTGTATGTATCAGGATCAACGGGGCCTACACAGGCTCGTGTAACATCGAACGTGGTGTGAGACAGGGCTTTCCATGGATAGCTGATTGAATGATTGAATGATTTAAAAGAGCATGATTGGGGGATGCAAATGGGAGAGTTGCCTACTTGTCAACTGAAGAGCTCTCTCTAACTGCAGTATTTTTCATTTGCGTCTCAATCGCATTAGAAAATGGTTGACTTGAGTTATAAACTCAACTCAAACTTATAAAGTTGCAACGTATACAAATTTCGCGTCGGACTCGTGGTTACCCCGTTTTGTCACCCCAGGGTGACCACGAGGATTTTTTTAACTCGTGGTTACCATACTATGAAAAGGATCGTACCTGACTGAATCGTTGAAGTGCCCGATAGATAAAATGTACTTTAGGTCGATATGTAGCACTTTCTTTTTAGAAAAAGTCTTCGACGCGCCGAGTAGCCGTTATATTGCGTTAAAAGGTGTCTCTGTAATTTTAATCCTATACATGTTTAAAACAGACAATTTTTTAAATAAATTGTTTAACAGTTACTGTGAAAGTTACAAACAACAATTTGTGCGTATAATTAACTCGAAACTAATATCTGGGAAGCAATAATTAGTGTGTGAAACTGGTGAATACAACAATCACGCGTTAAGTGCATGGCTCAGCTGAACGCGCGGTGCCAAGCGACTCTCGCGTTTACGCGAGCGCCATAAGTATCATCTTCGTATGCAGCACCGAGCCAACAGTCGCCAGCAACAGTGGCGGTGAGTCATCCTCGCGCGGTAATCACCACCCGCCGATCGAGCATAGAATATACAATTCAGAAGCGACAACAGCATTTGTCTCTGAGATAATAATGATGAAGTGTAGTGTGTGCGCGGCAGTCCTCTTACACCACCCTCTCCACCGTCATAAGAGAGTGGTACCGCACGGTGAAAGTAGCTGACTTACACGCAAGAGATCAGAGTTCGATCCCCGTCGCTACTGTTGGCTTTTTGTTATTTTGTCTGCTTTGCACGCATGAGATCCGTGTTCGATCCTCGCGGCGACAAGTGTCTTTTTATTATTTTTAGCTTATGTTACTCTGAAAAACTGACTTAAACATACCACTGCAATTATGTCAATATCACCTGACCATGTTACCATTAGAAAGCAATATAGGTCACACTCCGTCAGTGATCTCTCGACATCATCACTTTTCGAGACTTCTAATGTGAGCCTGCCACAAACCACAATAAATGATAGCCAGAACAACCCTGACGTGGAACAGCTAGACAGGTTAAGACATGACCTTGTTATTGCAGAAAATGAAATAGATAATCTCAATCTCGAGAACGAGCGGCTGAATGACGAGCTAGCAAGATGCCATAAACTTATTGACACCTACAAGTCATTTCAATTCACCGACACCAACATGACCCCATTAACAGCTAGAAAAAGGAAGAAACCTAAGACATCCATATCGACGGCTGAAAGCAGCAAAGTGACGTTCCCAAGTTGCTCGAATGACTGCAACCCTGAGAACACTTCAAATGAAACAGAGAAGAAAAACGTCACACCAAACATGCAGTCTCCTGATCAGACTCAGCGACCAATAGAAGTAGAAGCATACATATCAATATCAGACGAGACACACACAGATGCAGCTGAGGTAGAGAAAAATAACAAGGAAATTAAAGAGACGAGTTTACTTAAACAATATAAAGATCACAAATCAGACAAAACAAATAAAGAAGACCCTACAAGTACATTAAACAACCTGGATAATGAAAATTCTGAAAATGACAAATCCTTACAAAGCAGGAACATCAATGATACCAAAACAAGCAGACGGAGAATTTTATTGATCGGAGATAAACAAGCTAGAGGTATTAGAAATGCTCTTCAAACATTGGTTGGTTCCAAATACCTTGTCACGAGTTTCTGGAAGCAGGGTGCAAGACTCTGCGACGTAACGACTGCAGAAAAATTGGAAATTTCCACACTCACCGAGGACGACTTTGTAGTACTAATGGGTGGTATTAATGAATCTGATCCATTCCTGTTCACATCGAACTTAATAGTGTGGCTACACCTGAACAAAGCCGTCAATATAATAGTTTGCGAAATACCCTATAATAGTAAATTACAAGAACGCAAACTTAACTATGAACTTCGATATATATGCAGCAAGTACAAAAATGTATGTATGTATGTAAATGTCTTTCCTGATCGCCTCAAGACATCCATTGTGAAACCACTTTTCAAAAAAGACGACAGGGAAGACATGAGCAACTACAGACCCATAGCGCTGATACCAATATTCTCCAAAATATTAGAGAAAGCTATTTATGACAGGCTATATATCTATTTTGAAAAACATAAAATACTGGCTGAAGAGCAAAAGGGCTTCAGAAAAAATAAAAATATTAACATGGCAATTTATGATTTCCTGAGTAAGATCATGCCAAACATTGATAGTGGCAAACCTGTCACATCATTATATATGGACCTTACCAAGGCGTTTGACTATGTTGACCACAAAATATTATTAGACAAATTGTATGCATATGGTGTACGAGGTAACGCACATGACCTCATTAAATCCTACTTAAGTAATAGGAAACAATTAACCCAAATTGCTCAAATATGCACAAAATCACAAATGGAAATGACATGTTCATCTGACTCTAGGGACATAAAATGTGGAGTACCACAAGGGAGTGTTTTGGGCCATCTATTGTTCCTAGTATACATTAATGACATCCCAAAATGTGTCAATCATCCGATGGATCTTTTCGCTGATGACAGCACCGTAACATTTATAGGACACAATCTAAATACATATGAATCAGACATTAATAATTCCCTAATAAATTTAATAGAATGGCTTAATAATAATAATCTTTTAATAAATATTAATAAAACAAAACTGATGAAATTTTCTAATGGACGTAAAATACCATTGACATTAAACATCAACTATGAGGGTAAACAAATAGAAGATACTGAGACCACAAAATTCTTAGGACTGCACATTGACAACAACATGTCATGGAGTACACACATTGATGTCTTGAGTAGTAAACTGATTCTCATATGCTCTATACATGCTATCTAAACAAGTAAATAAAGATGCTGCAGCATATCATGGATTTGTCGAGTCATCATTAAGGTACGGTATAATGTTCTGGGGAAATGCCACAAAAAAAGATATAATATTTAGAGCCCAAAAGAAATGTGTACGTGCAATATGTAAACTAATTTGTACAGATAGCTGCAGAGGCCACTTCATTTATCTTGAAATACTAACAGTCCCATCATTATATATATTTGAAACAGCAGTATTTGTGAAGTGCAATATGCATCTCTTCAATCACATGAAGAGCAAACGCAACCAGGACAAACTGAGTGCTGACCCGCGAAAGACAGCATACTACGATAAAAGTATATTCGGTATGGCCACCAGAATATATAACAAACTACCGTTAACATTGAGGTCGAATAACAATATAAATGTGTATAAATATAATCTTAAAAAAATCCTAATTAACAAGGCATATTATTCAATAAATGATTTTCTTACCGACATTTTATAAATTTAATGACAATAATTATTGTGTGTCCTCTTATATGTGTGCATGCGTGTATAATCTGTATATATAATTTTAATGTTATTGTTAATTTTATACAATTAAGCACCGATGTTTGAACGCCTTACGGCAGATCATAGAGATACACATGCCAACATTTTATTAACATCCACCATACCTATGTTTCATCAAACAATAAATATCTTTATCTTTATCTTTATCTTTCAAACTCCTTGATAAATTTGAATTCAAGGAACTCCTTGTTGGTATTAGTGGCACGTAGGTTGACATTTGGATTTGTTGTTAATTGTTGTTGTTCTTCAGATTAATGTCTTCAGAGTATATATTTATAGTGTATAGCAACAATTGAACTGATAAGAGTGGCGTTTGTGTTGCCGGACCGAACGGACGTGTCCCCCCGAGATCTCCCAAACGCATTAAAACAAACAATAGTTTTCATCCCCGGCGCGCGCCTTTTGTTCTGCCTCCGGAGGCCCGAAAACGAGCCTGGCTTATACCGCGTGTTACTGTAAGGGTTACCTGGGGAATGTGCGTGATCCATCTAGGCACCCCATCGGTGCAATACCACGCATTTCAGTGATTGTGATGATACTAGTGCGGTCAAGTGTAATGAATGCCCAGAGAACTGCGCGATACTCTTAGACATCCCATCTGTGCAAGCCCTAGAATTTATTCTAGGCCAGGTGCACGTCTGAGCCACGCAGCGACAGGCCGGCAGCGAGCGACGCCTACGCAACACACCCTCAACGCTACTGCCTCCACCACCACCGCCGCTAAACACACCAACCTGGTGAGATCATTCCGATTAGGACATCATTGATAGTGATTACCTACCTCTAACTTTATTTCTCTCAGCACCACTCGCCGCCTGACAATAATAAACCACCACTTACCGCGGCCGCGGTCGCCCCTATTGACTAAGGCATAATCACATTTATAGGTGCGTCATAGGCAGGATATAACAATTCCCTACCTACGCAATATCAAAATCAACTAATAAAACATTATTATAGCTACATATACTTATATTGATTTGCCTGAAAATAAATTCGAGATAATTCTCCTCGAGATTTATTTTCTCCTCATCTTCGAAGGACCATTCAAAACAGTCATTAACAATAACCATCCACTAAACCCTGAAACTCAGTGAATAAGCCAACCCAAAAATTAACAATCCTAGAATTATTTTTATGTAGCTAAACTGCAAATATACTAAACCCGACAATAAACAAAAACTAAACAAGTGCAGGCCATAAAAATGCCATCTCACCAAACTCCCAGAAACTAGACAAAACAATTGACTGCTATTTAGGAACAATTGAAAAAGCTTCGAAGCACAAAAGGCTCACAACGTTCCCTCACACATCTGGCACCCATTCTATGGTGTCAGCCCATCTTGGAAATACCGGGAAACATTAGAATAAAAATAGATCATAAAAAGCCAAACAGCGTCTCTCATCATACCGGCCGTACACCTCTTAGAAACAACCCACACACACACATTCATATTAGCTAAAATACCACGAGGCTTTCTCCTGTAGTAATATCTCACAATCTAAACTCTACCAATGCCCAGAGATGGAAACTGCCTGTTCCATGCAATTGCAGACCAAATCAACCATCTGTTTGGAGCGACATTCAACCATACCCACATCAGAAGCGACTTAGCTAGATACGTGGAAGCTAACAGCAATTATCCACGCATCAAACATGCGATCGACGCACCAAACGCAGAAGCTTTCACTGAGTACATAAAAAATCTCCACATACAGGGCACGTGGGGCGGTGAAGAAATTATCATAGCAGCCGCGGAGTTCTACGTAATAAGTGTAGCGATCCATCAACAAAATGGCCCATCAATCGTATATAGCCCCCAACAAGAATATAACTCAACTTGACCTTTTCCGACAGCTACTACGACAGCGCATACATAATAGAGCCCCAAAACGTAATCAAGAACCTATCAACAACCAGTCAAATCTACATCGCAGCATCTCACTTTTCCCATACCAAAATACAGCGCGACTACCAAAGTACCCTCAAGTTCCACCCGCCCCAAAAACAGATAATATGATAGCGGTAAATCTAAACACCTTCCCCCGGCCTACCCAAAATGCACAACTCAAGATAAGATGACCAATGACTTTGATACTTACCGTACCGACACATACACTCACACGCCACAAACACATGCATCCCCCTCCGCCGGGTCAGATACAACCGGGTATTCATCTCTAGGGCCTTGTTCACGGACTGAACCTCGACCCGAGTCACGGACCTAACTAATATGCACTAATGAAGTGAATTGAAGTAGGTGATATCAGTGCAATGAGTCTCACTAGCTGAGCAACAACCTGGTGAGATCGCTGCGATTATGATAGCCTAACTCAGATCAAAAGGCAAAACGAACTCTATATCTGGCAGGTAACCCCCTTCGTAATGCTAAATACCATTTCATAAACAGATACCACGCTCGCTTCAAATTACTACGCCAGCTCCAAACTATTCCACAGACACAGTGCCTAGATAGGTAGGCCAGAGATAGGTATACCTAAATACAAAACTAAGCAGGAACCTACCCAATAACAGTAAAACAAAACATAACCATTTCTAACTTTATCCGGTCCGACAAGCCCACAAAAATAAAACAATAATGCAAGCCCGTCTACTACATAACTGCATATTCTGAGAAATAGCGAGAAACAGCAAACAATTGCACATCATAAAAGGATCATTTCACCATCTTCCAGAAAACAGGCAATTAACAAAAGACTTCCACTGATGAACAATAACAACAATAAAATCGGAGACTTTTTGTCCTAAGCGGCTCTCTACCGAGAATAAGGGCGCACGAAGATACGCACAAACTTTGACAATCGCAACCCGTACGATCTGTTAATCGTAGACAAAGGTAGTTCAAATAAATCACGCTATCTCTAAGTTCTTTCTTTCAACAACATCCCAAGAAGATAACCTAATGGAAGCCTTACCAACGCTGAGATGGTAACTGCCTATTCACCGCAATTGCTGACCAAATTAATCACCTATGTCAATTAACATGCAACCACACTCACATTCGTAAGGACCTAGTTAAATATGTAGAAGAAAACGGCGATGAACAGAACAAAGCTCGCAATCACTGAGCCTGAAATCCTTAACAACTCACCACTGAAAATCTACGCAATTACGGTACTTGGGCTGGAGAGGAGATTATAATACCAGCTGCCGAATACTTTCTACTTAACGCAACAATCCACCAGCAAAAACACCAGCAAAATACACCATCGCTCACATTCACGCCCAAGAATCCAGCGGATGCAGTGAAATCTATCAACCTCAACGTCACACGCTGTCGTAGTGGTGTCCACTACGACAGCGTTTACTTGCTTGAATCGCCAAATTTACCCACGGATCAAGCAACCGATAACCAAACTGATAACACCATACTTTCGCCGATACTTAATGCAACACCCATGACCTCCTCAGGGTCAACCATAACATCAACAGAAGACATCCCAGACAACACCGGATATACGATAATACGAAACAGCCCCATATGTAAACCACAAGTCACATGCGAGCGTATGCGCATTGCTACTTGGAAGGTTAGAGGATGCGCCGAAATAACTAAAAGACTCAACATTGACGCGGAATTGACTAACAAAAACATACACATAGCCTATATACAGGAAACAAACATGATACATATGTCAAAACACTATCTCTGGTATCTGTATGCTCGCATCGGACAAGACGCTATAAAGAAATACAGGAAAAAGGGAATTATAGGAACAAACCTCCTTCACAATATTGCACACAAATATTTTAAAAGTTACATCAAAAGAAAATGCATGTAAGTACAAGGGCGAGTTGTCTCTGAAAAGAGATTTCTTCCAGCAAAACAAGGCATTACAGGAATTGCTATCATAAAAGGGTAGGCAGTGCACGATAATTACTATAACTAAAATGCCTAGGAATAAATTAAAATATCTGTAAAATACAGATAGCAAATACGAAATAATTACCGATATATACATAAACCTTACATATAATAAAATAAATACAGTAACTTTTACGAAAGAGACATGTAGAGCTCTTTAATATGTTTCTTAAAAGAAAAAGAGTCGGACTGTCTCTTATATTGCAAAGAGGTGCGTTCCAGAGTCGGACCGCCCGCAGCCTGAAGGAGCGTTTATACGCAGCGCTGCTATGCCGCGGAGTAGCTAAAAGTGAATAATTAAATATCATCGGAGAACTGCTCATGGCAAACTTAAAAGTAGAAAGACGAAAATTCTTATAAGAGACCCCATAAACAACCAGTGAATTGGACGTAG
Organism: Argyresthia goedartella; assembly: GCA_949825045.1. Taxonomy (NCBI): domain Eukaryota; kingdom Metazoa; phylum Arthropoda; class Insecta; order Lepidoptera; family Argyresthiidae; genus Argyresthia; species Argyresthia goedartella. Next base: position 27,940,519 of record OX463831.1, read on the forward strand.
TTCCAATACGAACCGTAAACGAAATCAAATATCTCGGCACATATATTACGGCAGGACATAGGACACAATAAAAAAGAGGTGCCGGCAAGCCATATGCAATTCCAAGGCCCTAATGCATTTTATAAAGAAATCCAACATAGACTGAAATATAGTGCGCCTGATTTACAAAATGGTCATTGCACTGTTTATAAAATACGGACAAAAAGCGGCAACCCTCACTAAAGCAAACAGTTGACAGTCAGTATATGAACGCCTGATCCTCAGAGACATGTTTGAGAACGCCAGAAGCTATCCAAGATACCACAAAATTCATGACTGACTACAGGGCAAAACGATAACCAAACGAATCAAAAACCACCGGATATGTTACTATACATATTCTGCGACGCCCACAACAGCACTTACTACACGCTCCATTCAAATACGAAGCAAGGAAGAAGAAAGCCGGCCGACTTATATACACCTGGAAAGATTTCCTTAAGCATGACATCAAACATCAAACACAGTTACTGGACAGATTCATCACACAACAGGGACGATGTCAAGATGGCCTAGAGGCAAATATACCGTATCCCAGAAACAGACAGCAAAAGCGAAACTGGGAACTTACCGGATAACCCAAACGAACACGACTCAGGAAACTCAACTATTAACAATAAATGAAAATAGAAGGAAAACAAGAACTTGAAGAAAACAAGAGCTGCTCTCCAAATCCCACATCCTCCCCATTCCACATATCCTATATTGGCTTCAGGCTGAAGAGTCGGTCGATTGAATTCACTATCCTTCCCTTCCTACAGAGCAGGTCATTCCGCCCCCCCTCAAAACTTGTGCCCTCTGGTATGCCGGCCGAAAGACCGGAACAGGTTTAGAACCCTGGCTGGAGAAGCACCATTCATTCATTCATTCATTCATATAGCAACAATTGAACTGATAAAAATAATAAAAATTGATACAAGGATTAAGAGAAAACGTGGTGAAGTCTTAGTTATTAGGAGAAGTGAAGGAATATTTCTGTGACGGCACGTTCAAAAGTGCACCCAAACCATTTATTTATTTTTTATGATGATTTGGGAACTTCATCGCACAAAATTATTGTTGTTCCACTTGTATTTGTATTAAAGACTTTGTTTGATATGTTGCACGTCAAATTTCCCGAATGGTAACCGGAAAAGATCCATCTAGATTTCGAAGTAGCAACTTCAAATGCTCTTAAAAATATTTTCCAGAATATCGAAAAAAAAAATGCCACTACAATTTTACAAATAGTTTGTGGCGAAAAGCTAAATTTGTAGGCATAAAGACAAAGCTTTATCGACGTATGTTTGTGCACTGCTCTTCCTCTGTTGCCCGAGAGCCAAATAAAAGAAGGTTGGGATTATACACGATTGCAATGTGCTGATCTAAATAACAACAAAGTTAATGCTTTTATGGCGTACATGAAGAGCACGTGGCTAAAAAGTGATGTATGCATAAGAGAGTGGTGTGAAACAGAAAAATTTATAAGAACTATGTCACAATTAATAAATTACTCAATGTTCTACGTGATGATATAACAGTAGACCTAACTAATAATAGAACAGCAAATTTCAGCCTAAACGAACGAAAACAAACAGAAAAAGAAAAAGACGATATTCTTTTGAATGCTCAGATGCAGCTACTTCAAATCCAAATAACTGTTGGACATTTTTTTGGAAATTTTGCGTTAAATTTGTCGACATTTCTTAAAAAAATATAGTTTTCTTCGTTTTTCACAATAATTTTTCTTATTCTTAATCATTATTTCCCGACAACAGCGTTCTGTGTTTTTATGTGTGTGCGAGTCCGGTGTTTTTATCATTTACTGTTGGTCACACCACGCAGGGTAACCACGAGTAAAAAATAACCTCGTGGTCACCCTGGGGTGCGATTAATCGATTAATCACTATGTGCCTGGGGTGACCACGACAAAACAGGGTCACCACGAGTCCGACGGGACAAATTTATGGGTTTTAGGTTATGTTTTTTTAATGCCTAAATGGATGGATGGTTATACTTATATGTTTTATTTTATTTCGAGTAATCCACCCCATATCCGTGTTTTAACAACGTGGAATTGTATCTGAAATGACCCTATAATTCGGTTAGCTAATTAAAAGTTATGCTGTACTTACATACCTATTTATAATTTTCTACACGGTTTTTTGAGTCTTCATGTCGGTTATTCTCGCGCATAAAACCGCTCGATAAAATGGTGGATATCGAACTAAATTCCCATACAAAATCACTCAATATAATGTGTCGACTGTCGATCTCCGTAAGTCGAATGCCTGAGAAACAGGGCCAAGAGCTGATCTAGCGGTAAATCATTGAACGTTAGAATTGCTTGATGAAATCTCAGTCAGTTCCTTGGGGTAGTACAATCCAATCAGGTGCTAAATTCACCTATAAACATGCATCTCGCGATTTCTCATCACAGTAAATCCTGTTATAGATACAGGAAACAATGTGCTATAAAATATCCATCTACTTATGCAGAGTGAGGTTTGCTTATGGTGCGCATGAGTAGGTATTTATTGTTCATCGGTATGTATGTCGCAGTTGGTCGGTTAAATCAGACACTAACCTAACTCTCTAGACCCTTAAATAAATACCGACGTTTAACCAAGTTTTGATTTAAATAAAGCATCGTCGAAAACTTTTAACAATCTGTCATACCGAAAGCCGGCTTGTTGGAAAAAAAGATGGCGTCACGACAACAGCTGATTTGCACAGCTTATATCAGGGCAAAACATTGCGGTAGCTTAGGTGTAGGGTAAAGGGGGGAGCGAAGCGAAGCCGAACAACAAAAATACTTAACATAAACAAAACATAAGTACATAAAAATGTATATGTCTTGTTGCCTAGGAACGTTTAGATAACTCGCTAAGCGTTTGTTTCGTTCACTCTAGTGTCTGATGAAATTTTAGTGACTTGGTTAAACGTCGGTATTTAATTAACGGCCTAGAGAGTTAGTTAAGTGTCTGATTTAACCAACTAACTGCGGCATGTGCAGCACTTGGCAAGTTTTAGCAACATTTGTGCATTTGGAGTTGTCAAACAGGTCCGTCGAATCAAGGATAAGATACCAGAGTATAAAAACAATGCAAATTTAAAAGCCATTTATTTATTCGTGAAAAATTGAGCGAATAGAAAACTAAGCTTACGTATATCTAAAAATTACATACTAATTAAAATTATGATACGAATTAAATTAATTGTTCGCTGTTAACATTTATTAAATAAAGAGAATAATAATTCATCAAATGTAATTGTCATCAATGAAATCAAATAGGTACGTTAAAAATATCAGCAGCGGATAAATAACACTGGGAAATTTAAAACTTATTTAAATAATTTTGAAATTATTTCGAATTTAAATTAATTTTAATTATTTAAATTAAATTTATTTTGAAATTAATTGAAATTATCAGTCTTACAAATTACAAAATAAAATGGAATGATCATATGATTTAAAATTAATACAGCTAAATTATAGTAAAACTTATTTCCTGATAAGAAGCTGCAACTGTAGTGTGTTTTGCGTTTTAAATACTTTTATGAGATTTCGGGATGAATTAGCTGATTTTTATATTTTACAAATGACTACAACTAATTAAAACTAATTCTAACTTAGAACTTCATTGAAAAATGATGTAAATTTTTAAATTATCAATTTAAGATACCATAAAACACAAAATAAACACACTAAAAGACCGAGCTTGCTAGCAAATCAACCGGCGATTTATTAATTACAATCAACTTATGTATAATTTGCTAGTGAGATCGGTCATACAAAATATCGGATCGGCGTGACCACGTACTGACGTGACGTGGCATGCATCTGATAAAAGCCACGTTTGCACGGCATGTTCTACCCAATCGGAATGGAAGGATTGGTTACCCGGGCAGAGCATGCCGGGGAGTTGGCATTGTCCGATACATGTCACGCCACGTGCCACGTCACGTAGCTGCTGGGCACAACGCCGCACAACTTAGTCCATATTAAACCAAAAATATAATGCATATGCAAATGTAAAGAGTACCTATTTAGGTATATGATAAAGTTAGTAGTGAGTTCATAATAACCTAACAAGTGAGTTCGTTGTTTTAACACTCAACTTAAGTAGTAGTTAAAGGTCGAATGCACAACAGTTCCTCAAGTAAATTGCAACTTAAATGTCCTAATACCAAGACTGTGATAAGTTAGTAATAGTTAACTAAGGCCCGTTTTAAACTTTCTCGTTTTAAACGTATGAAGACAGAGTTGAGTCGTTTCAAAAGCGATTTTTTAATACAGGCCTGAGTGTCAGTCAAGCTTCGAGTTGGCACTGTGCATCCGGACACAAATTGTTCATTAATCACAAAAAGCTTAAATTATAACTAATTTTAAAATTAAACTACTGCTTGAGATAGAAAGAGTGTTCCATATTCGAGTATTAAAGTGTGCAGAATGCTTAAATAGATTCTGTGGAGGGAACGTTAGAGAGCTGAGTGGCTAGAGTACCGTAAACCTAGGTGCCCTGTGTAATAATGTGATAAATCTACGTCACCTAAGGGCCTTAACCCATAATCGGGCAGAGGGGACTAACTATATTCCCACCATCCTTATGGCTTGGTCAGTCCAAAACCAATGAAACAATCTGCATCCTTAGGCCCGATAAAGGGTTAACAATTCTTATCAATCTTACAATCCATTATTGTCCAAGCTAAATCATGTCTAAACGAGCAAGGCAATTGCAGGCGACGTGTCGCCGACGCGAGTGAGCGAGACAGCGAGGATAGTTACCTAGCAAGTGAGCGGGACAGTGAGCGTAGTTACGTAAGTACGCTGTATCGCTCGCTTGCGTCGACGACACGTTGTGCAGTGCTTCTACAACACAACCCCCTAATTAGTCTTTCGGTATTTTTGTGTAAAAAGTCGTGAGTTTTAACTTTGTGCAGTTACAAACATGATAAATTGAATAACGTTATTAAAAAACTGGTTATTCCTCTATTAACTTCAAACAAGTTTCACTATGAAACTTCACTCGAGCAACTTTATTTTCACTTCTCCATATTTTGTTCCGACCAACAGATGTAACAGAATGATTTCTTATATTTTAAAGGGTTGTTTGTTAGGGACAGCATTCTGAACAAGCTTCACTATGAAACCCCATTTGATCAGAACCGGAAAGCAGCTCGGCCCGAACGTATCGATATGCCAGAAATAAAGGTGCTCTGATAAAATCGGATTCACAGAAGTTGTTCATAACCTTTCCGTTACAACTAGTAGAAATGAAAAATATAATTGTTCGATCAAAAACTATGCCTAGATAACTGGTATGGATGATACAGACTATGAAATAAAAAGAGAACTGGGATCATAACGGAGTAGACAAATAAATAAAGTAGGTACCTTGAAAGGTAAGAACATTGAACACAAGTCACAATTGTGGATAATTTTGAGCAATCAATTGAATTATAAATATGAACACCATTTAGTGCAAATAAGACTTACATTTGACCTAAAAAAATTACGTCATTTTGGTATTTTCATACAAACGACGAACAAAACGAGCGCTTTGACACTTCTTAAAAAGTATATATTTTGAATAACTTGTCATCATCCGTATTGTGTAATACAGTGGAGCCAACCTTCGAGGTAGCATTTTTCATCTGTCAACAGTAGAGAGAGAGCTATAGCGTTTCAAATTCGTAGGTAGCACTCTCATGATCTGCCGGCGACGGGACGAAAGATGCGGGGGCGGGAAAGGAGAGCGCGGGCGGCGGGGCGCGTAGTAGGCTCTTCTTTCCCGCCCCCGCATCTTTCGTCTCGTCGCCCGTAGACCACGGGAGTGCTACGCACGAATTTGACAAGCTATATACGTCAGTCTCCTTGACTTCCTTGACTGTTCACAGATGTCAAACACTATCTTTAAGCTTGACTCCACTAGATTGTTGAGTTAAATTGCACTCATTCGAAATTATTACCAACAGCCCGGTAACAATATCTGTGCACTCGGATAAGAGACGCCATTGCTGCGCTCTAACGTTGAGGCATGCCAGCGAGCTGCACAGATAATGTGACCGGGTTATATTTTGTGTTTAGTAAGGCACTTCCATAAACTAAGAACACTTAATCTGCGGTTCTAGCTGATAAAACCGTACTTTTACGTTAGTTCATAAGGCTGATACAAAGACAAATTTGCTCGATTTCATACTCGCTTATGTCAAAACAAAATAAACAAACAAAGTGACAGACGCAACCAGTTATTCAATACACATGAAACTAGTTTGTCCTGAAATCAGGCTTGGCCGGTAAAAGTGCTACTACAACCATGTGATAAACCGCGAAATCTAAGGTCATATGATTTATTAAATTGCGGGCGGTATCAAAACACGTCGTTAGTACGGGGACCCCCTTTAATCAATAAAATCTCGTGTAGTTAATTATTTATTCCTGTAGCGGCAACAGAATTACACATTCTGTGAAAATTTGAACTCTCTACCTATTACGGTTCATGAGATACAGCCCGCTGACGGATCAACAGACAGACGGACAGACGGGCATCGGGGGCTTAGTAATAGGGTTCCGTTTGGAACCCTTCGGGTAAGGAACCCCAAAAAATTCACTGTGCTTAGGTCAAACTTTTGTATTATCGTAAACTTACTTTTGACATAGAATGAAAACGAGCTCAGATTTGTCTCTAACTCAAAGTTTAACTGACACTCAAATTCACCGTCACTGTGTCTCGCTCGGGAATCACAGCTCCTACATTTAAGCGGCACTTAATTTGAGTGGCAGTATGCAAATAGAGTATGATAGTTTTTGCTAAAGTAAATTGAGTTTTTTTTATGTAATTGATCAAAGAATTGGCATTAATTACTCGGGGTATAATACAATTTGTTTTTTTAACTAGCATCGCCACCACTCAAAAGGTTAATGAGTTGGCGCGACGAAGTTTGACTATTGCAGAAAAAAGGTTAACTAGTAAGGTAAGTTTCGTCAAAATATATTTTGTGTTCTAACGAAACATACATACATATAAGCCTTACTTCTTCATAATCTATTTAAATTATAAACAGTGGATGGAAGAGAATACATGCGATATAAAATTATATTATTTTCTGCTGGAAATCTAGAAAAATATATTTAAATCTAACAATCTTTCGATATATAAACATGCTCAGTTCAAAGTTCTAAGAGCTCTAAGGAAAGGAAGTATGACTTATAGAAAATACAATATAAATGCCTCTGTTAGATTAAACAAGTTATACCTACCTATGTAGTTCCCCGAGTTCGCTTTATAAAATCATGTTTTCATATTAACTTCATAGTTTTTTTTTTAACAATGATAAATAAATAGTTTTTCACGATCGTTTTTATATTAGTGCTGTGTATTGAACAGTCAAAAAAACTGTGGTACAGTATGAAACCGTGGTACAGTATGAAAAAGACATCATGGAATCAATCTTACCCAGTTCATTACCGCGCGTAATTTTGAACCGTGGTAATAAAATTCAAAACCGATGACGGGAAATGGCATTTCTAGAAATGCCACGGTACTTAAGTTCTTAAACCCCTGACGAAAAAGAGGGATGTTATAAGTTTGAAGCGTCTGTCCGTGTGTCTGTATGTCTGTCGTGGCACCCTAGCGGTCAAACGGATGGACAGATTTTAATGCGGTTTTCTATAAATGGTAGTAGACTTCTCTGCAATGGTTCTCAGATATATTTTATTGAAATCGGTTCAGTAGATCGAAAGTTATTAACTTAACAAAGAACATCGGTCAAACGGGTGGACAGATTTTAATGCGGTTTTTTGCAGTTGGTAGTCGACCTCACTGCAATGGCTTTTTAGTTAATTTTATTCGGAAATCGAAATATATGTTTAGATTATAGTTATGTCACGACAAAAACACATTTCCCTTCAGACCACAGATGCTTGGACTTTGGTCCCCGCGGTCTGTGTCCTAGTGTTGGGCCAGAAGCAACCTCAAACAAGTAAACGAAAATCAAAAATTAATTTATAAGTCAGGCCAACATAAGCTCTAACTGCACAACACACTAAACACTTAAAAGTATTCTTCTTATTCAAGAATTGCAGCTATTTTCACTATAGCTTGGTGTATCGAATTACAACCCTGAGTGATTAATTAAAATTAAACAATGTTACTCACAATTGAGCCTCGTGTTACATTTACCAATAACGCCATACAGTCCTTAGTCCACTGAGCCAACACACTTAAATTAAGCGCATATTAAATTATTCCATAGTAAATTTAGACTAATGACAGTGTACCCACATTCAGACAAACTAAACTTTCCTGTATTCCTGATTTATGGATGCATATTTATTTTTCTACAAAACATTGCAAAATCTACTATGGATTAGTTTGATATGCACAAAAAATGTATTCTGACATGAAGCAATAAAAGTGAGTTCCATCCAAATATCGTTTTTCTTTCTTCATATCACTTGCCAGTCTATGAAATTAATATCACTTGCCAGTCTATTAAATTAATATCACTTGCCAGGCTATTAAATTAATATCACTTGCCAGGCTATTAAATTAATATCACTTGCCAGTCTATTCAATTTATATCACTTGCCAGTCTATGAGATTAATATCACTTGCCAGTCTAATTAAATTAATATCACTTGCCAGTCTATTAAATTAATATCACTTGCCAGTCTATTAAATTAATATCACTTGCCAGTATATTAAATTAATATCACTTGCCAGTCTATTAAATTAATATCACTTGCCAGTCTATTAAATAACTTTTGCGTTTTTCCCAATTAAACATTATTTTACGGAACTCAATTTGAAATACCCCATGTCAAGAGACCTTAGAAGCCTTAAACCAAGTTACAATTTGAGAACTCATCGCGTAGAGCTTTGGCGGTAAGTCCACGCCACGAAATTTTCATTCATCAGATTTTTTTGACCTCCATAAAAAATTACGTAGTGCCGACTTCCACCACCGCTCAGCAGATCTCTCGGCTCAGCTCGAACTTTCAGACTACAATAATTAGGCTATGGGTTAAACCATTTGATCGTGAGACTTGAAGCTCCTTAGTTTGAACATCACGCTATCGTCAAAGGAGGCTAGCAGTGTATAGTTCTTACTCTGCAGGAAGTCCGCCGTCTGGTTCCGCATCGCTGCCTCGGTGGATCGTATCTCAATCACCTGCAATTGAATAAACATCAAATTAATAACGTAGCCGATTAATGACCCCACCAAGGGGCACGGGGCTTTACCCGGATACGAGTAAGATTGAGCCATACACCACCACGCTGGCTCAGTGCGGAGGGGTGTCGGGCTAGTGGCCAACCCGACTGTCAGAAGTTATCAAGCTGCCCTATTAGGGACTTTGACAAAGATTTACGACTAGTCTTCACAAATAAAAGGCCCGGTGGGCCAAACTGAATTCAGCCTTATTACATCAGTCACCGGGCCTTTTATTTTGTGAAGACTGTACCACCGAAAAGCGATAGTAGCCGGCCTACAGCTTAAAGTTTCAGCCGAAACACGGAAGCGTGCAAAACCAGTTAAAACTCAAAACTTTTATCGCAAATAATCAAAAATAATGGACTTTTACAAGTCAAACACTTAAATGGATAAAAATTCAAAATAAATCAAATATGATCAACTAAACTAATGAATGCTAATACTAAACTGATTTAGGTTTGAGTTTGAAAAAGGAAATCTCCCTTTCAAGTGGTGATTCAAGGCCGAATCTCGCACAGGAAAAGGAAACTCCATTAACTCTACCAGTGCTTCGGAAATACGCCCGTTAGAGAAGATAGCACCAAGAAACTCTACGGAGGTGTTATTTTTAAATTTTCGTATTTTTTTTTGTTATTACACAATATACAAATAATCTAATCTAAAGGCAATATTATTTAATTTAATATTATAACATCGTATCTATAAGTGCCAATAAGATGTCTCAAAATAACAATCTAACAAAATAAATGAATAAGAACAAAGACAAGCTGTAATGAACATAACTTATGAGAAACCAGACTGGACCAGTCCCCCAAGCAGCACTTACGCACAAATGCCACAAACGGACACCCATCCAGTACCCGTCTCAGATTAGCCGCACGATATTTTCAAAAGTGCCTTATATTAATATAGATAGTATTTTAAAAGGGCGAATAAAAAGGTTTTGTCTAACCTAACCAAAATACTATTTGAGCCACATTACTATCTGCGCGACATCCTTTTGAGCAGCATCAGTCACAATGGGGAGGAGAACTGTCAAATTATTTACGTGTAGAAGGCGCTGAGTGTTTGTCAGAAGCACGGAGTAAGTCGGCGGAGTTATGTTCTAAGGGCGCGCACGCACGGGCGACAAGGACAAACCGGTTTTGTCCCGCGACAGTGACAGATCTATATGTCAATCTTCTCGTAATTTCTTTATTGTACTAAGACATACAGATAACTTGTATTAGATAAAACATGTACAAAGGCGAGCTTAGGTCTAACATGAGATTTATTCCAGCAAACCATGATGGGTGGGAAAGGTGATGGTTGAGCGGGGGAAGACCTGCGCGTACAATAAAACTCTATAAATAAATACTACGAGTAATATATACAACTAACAATATAAACTGACAATCCTTCTCCTTGTTTCGATTAGAAAAGGCAGGAATAGTCTTGGATTTTTAGGGGCCCTAAAAGTTAACGCTCTGCTTCACTATGTACAAGTATGGACCAACAATACGAGAGGTCAACCGTCATACTTTGAAGCGAAATTCGATTTTTAGTTCAAATCTAGGCGCTAGATAGCGCTACTAGTTCGAAACAATAGACTTCAATCGGATTCACGACTTTCTACTTTCTTTCTAGTAAAGGTAGTAATAGCAGTGGTGCGTTTAATTTAGGAAAGATGGCGGTGGTATTCATTTCCTAAGAACAAACAAGGCTTACGCGTCTATCCATAGACCGTTGCTGTTGACAATGATTGACAAACACACTAAGCCCTCCATCAATTCATATTATAGCTCATTAACTGGTGTTACTCAGGGCGGTGACGAGTTCAGTGGGCTCATGGGATCTCATCAAGTCTACGGGATCTCGCTAGACGCGGTCGGCACGGGACCACGAAGAATGGACGCTACAGAGAAGAGGCATATGCCCAGCAAGGGTTGATGTGAATAATTTTGACATCTTATAATTAATAGCTTGTCGAATAATGAGCAACTATTAAGATCTATTGTGAAAGGACGGCTTGGACCGCCCCCAAAATTCCACATAGCCAGCAAGACATGTCTAGCAAGTCGGGTAGTAACTTGCTCATCGACCTTGTTATGCGGTGGAGCTACGCCATCCCTGTTTCATAGAGTCACGAAGTCGAGGGGCGGCTTACGCTAAATATCACTCTTAATACTCAGAATTTTCCCAAAAGTGTCGGGAAAGGGTTACACATTACACAAGGGTAACTCACCTTGAGCTCAGTCCTGTCGAAGGGCACATTCCTCAAGGCAGCGAGCGTGTGCGGCCCGCCCAGCACGGTGTAGTCACAGCGCGTGCACTCCGCCGCCAGCAGCATGGTGTACACCGGCAAGCACAGCACGCGCGAGCTGAACGACGCAGCCTCGTGGGGCTCCGTCGACGAGTGGTACGCGATCTGAGGAACAAGCATCATTTGTAGATGTCAACGTCTTGAATCCGTGGGCCAAACAAGAACCATTCGGTTCAAGCATCAATTATTTGAAGCAGTTGGTTCTTCTTGATGTTCGCTAATGTCAAGAATGATAAATATCCACCATCGGTGAGTACTTTAGTCCCTGGTTCCCGAAGCTATGCCTCTGCCACCTTGCAGAGATTGCCAAATGCTATTTCAGTATTTTTTGAGAATGGCGTCTTTATTATTCATTCAAAATGGCGTCTTTTTTTCATTCAAAATGGGGTCTTTTTATTCATGCGTCCATGCTATTTATGCTTTTTAGTCATTTATGCGTCCTTTTTCATAATTAAAAATGTCTTTGTCCGTCACCTACCTCCCTCGGATGGTCTGTGCGGCTCAGGCAGGCGTGCAGAGCGCGCGCGGTGGGGCGCAGCGCCAGGTAGTCGCGCGCCGCCGCCCGTGCACTCACTCCGCGCCAGCCGCGTGCCGCCGCCAGGTATGCGGGTGTGGGCTGCGCAGCGCCCGAGGGAAGGATCTCGATGAAGGTGCCATTGTACTGTGGAGGCACGCATTATGAAGGAATACAACGTTTTTTAGACATTACATATATATTCAGGTGTCAACACTAAAATAAGAAAAAATGGAAAATAGATTTCAATTGCACTGAAGCTGTCGGATTGATTAAGTACCTACATAAATGAAAAATAATTACCAAGGATCTACAGTCTCGATTACCACAAATATTTCATTCCTGAGAGAGGATCATAAATAATATAATCTCTGATAAAAATACATGCACAAGACTAACAGTTATAGGTTCTGTACAAAATAGAGAGCTTCTCTAGCATAAATGTCATAGATTTTGGTCTTCTTTACAAAGATTAAGCACAACTCACATCCGGCCCAAACACCTTGTCCAGCTCAGCCACATTCCTGGTCATGACTGGCTGCAGCGGTGGCGGCTGCAACTCCCTGGGACCGAGGTGCAGCTGCCTCACGAATGCAACCAGCGCAGAGGAGTCCTGCGGGATGTTTGCCAGCTCATAGTCCCGGGACATGTTGAGTCGGAACTGCTGGGCGCCTAACGCTGGAAATTTAAAAATTAAATTCATATACAGGCACGTTCATTGATTTACAAATAATCACGAAAGGCAAAAACAGATTATACACTTAATTTTGAGATACATAAGGGCCAGGCCTGGGTTTTTTTCTATGAGATTTGAGATGTCTCCTATGATTTAAATTTTTTTTTTTCATTTTCATCTAGTTAATAAAACAGAACATTTCATGGCATTGCTGTGTGGTACTTTCTGCTCACATCTCAGGGACACCCCTGTAAACATCCAAGATGGGAAAATTGGCAGGGGCGAAGGTATGCCCATATTTGGCCAGTAATTCAATGGTTCACAGACAGCGCTGGAAGGTATGAATGAGTCTTTGCATGAAGTAGTTTGACAACAAATACCTTTAGCTGAAAAGCAGCTCTGTCTTTCACATATTTTTAGACTAAGTCACTTTTGATTAGATGGGAAAATTACTTTTGGCTTCATATATTTTATGTGTTAGTATAAATTTTTTGTAATTTTTTTTCTAAGTAAAGTAATCAATTCACTCAAATCAAACTCCAGATATCATTACAAACTATGGACAGACCTAAAAAGTATTCTTCAGAGGCTTTAACCTTAACTTACCCACAGTATCCATGTAGATCAAAAGCATTGTCATAACCGTAACGAAAGTCAACAGAAATAGGACAGCAGGCAACAGGCGGCGATACAAATCGTTCGGAGGACTCTTGGTGAATGCCGGCACAGAAGGCACTCGGTTCTGGGGCCCCGGGACTATGGGCACCGAGGGTATTATCACCGGGACTGTAACCACCACATCCTGGCTTGCCTTTTCTGTGTTAGTCATCTTTTCCTTGGGTATTTCTGCTTGGTTTGTGCTTTGATTATCTGGTGCCGTTTCGTGGACCCTCTGAAAGATGATAGGTAATTTTTTGTGATTTATGTAGCTGAATTGTTCAACTGTACATTTTTATAGGCATCTCCTAACCTGCGGCTTTAAAGGGTTCTGCACAATTCTGTAGCATCGCAATAGCGTGGTGAAATAGTACAATACACTAGAATTTGGTAATACTCAGAATTTGCACTTACAATTTCATTTTATACAAAAACGTGAAATCCAAATCCGTGTAATCAACACATGACATTCGTTAGACAGGTGTGAAAGAAGGTGTTCAATTTTTTTTCAAGATGTTTTGTGGCCAAGATTTCGTTTGCTGCGCCGAAAGAAGGTTCTGGTTGGAATTCCTTTGAAAACTTACCTTCTCAGCCATAGTCAGGCTTGATCACTTTCTTTGTTACGAAAACAAACAGGTGTAATGTAAGGTGTTCCTCTGTTCGGTGAAAAAGTAACTTAAATAGGCTCACAGGGCACGCATTATTAAATTATATCATTATAGGTACACAATTTGATACTAAGAAATCAAATAAATAAGAGGGAATTCAAAATACGATTTTGCTTAACGAATAATTCGATGTTGTGATTTTGTTTGTGATGGAGTGTTGAGTGATTTATTCAATGAGTCACTGTCTGTCAGAAGATCACTCACTCACTCACCGCGCTTCATTCAAACTTCTTCTGTTCCTCTGGCTTTGTTGGGTTCATTTAGTCCAACGGTTCTCAAACTTTTTTGGTGACGGAACCGTTTTGGAAAGCCAAATACTTGACGGAACCCTACAATAAAACAAAAATATCTTTTTGTGCAGTCTTTATTAATAAGCATTACGAGTATAATGTAACATATAGTCTTGTGCTTGCTCGGTCATCAGAGAGAGCGCTCCGTACTAGTACATTTCAGTCAGTGTACTAGTACACTCTAACAGCTCTATTAGTACTATTAGGACGTTGGATCTTATGAATAAAAAAATATGCCTGCTCGTTCATCAGAGAGCGCTCCGTCCGTACTAGGACATTTCAGTCAGTATACCAGTAAGATCTAACAGCTTTATTAGTACTATTGTGTATGACGTAGGATTTAATAAAAAATGGAGCTATTAGGCTATTCTTTTCGTGCAGAGCAGAAACTTGAGGAATATTATACTCTGATAATATTAACATATATATACAATTATATGTGTCTGTTTGCATAGCAGAAATAAAAAGTTAAATAATATTTGATTTCTCTTCATACTTAAACAGGCAGGGCTGTCATTCTAGTCAAGATGTCAATGCCGTGTCTGTGTGTGCGAGAGCGAGTCGGCATGGCTCAATGCCTCCCGCCCGCCGCCGCTCTCTCGGAGCGATGTCCTAATAGTCTTAATAGACCGAATGTCCCATTAGCGTAGGGAAACGTTTCTTTTCGTTCATTGCACAGTAACGTTTCCTATTCGTTCTTCGTACATGACCGACACAAGACTAGTAACATATATACTTATTTAAAAAATCTAATGGGAGGTATGAAACTGTTTTTTTATTTTTAATAAATTGGTTGAGATCAGGTTTGATAGAAGAGAGTTGAAGTTTCATATATGGTTTGGCGTCCAAACTAATGCGGTATTTTGTTTTTGTAGCTGCATAGGTTAAGAATCTTGTTTCGCACAAGTATGTTGTTGGGAACGGGAGAAGAACATTCAGAGCCATTTTTACAAGCATTGTATATTCATCACGGTTGCTGCACCAAAAATCGTTGAAAGGCCGAACAAGGTTGAACAGTGACTCCATACTTGTGTCCGATGTCATTTCTAAAAAAGATTCATATATCACGTTAGACATACTGTCGGGCTTTTGCGAGTTGGGTAAAAAAGGATTATGGATGAATGAAAATGAATTCATTCATTTTCATTTTTGTATTCTGTTCTTCGGGAAAATATGACTCATAAAAAGCGCGCATCGCAGTGAGATATTGGACCAATTCTTAAAAAATCTGGAACATTTCTGAGTCGTTGTCGCTAACAAATTTCTCTCTTCCTAACGCAAATAATCCAAAAATCAAATTTTCTTTTGAAGTTTTTTGAAAGATATCCGCCATAAAAGACAGATTAACCAAGTTTTATCATACAATCGGTCTTTCAAAATAAAAAAGAAATATCTGAAAAAAAAAATTGGAAATCGGCTCTTAGTTCAAATAGCCTTGTTAAAGTTTTATTTATTTATTTATTTATTTATTTATTTGTATATTCACGAAACAAACAGTTAGCAAAATTACTTACGAAAAAGTTAAAGTTATGGTGTTAAAATAAACCTACAGTTTCGATTAATTACTAGTTTGAATTTTACATAAAAAATGCACAAAACAAATTAATCAACCTACTTACATAATTTCACCATCACTATTTAAAATTTTAGTGGCACTTTGCTTAAACACATTAAGAGACATATTAAAAAGATCTAAATCAGAAAAGCTTTCATTATAAACTTTAGAGGTTCTACGGACAAACGAATTACCAGTATAGTTAGTACTACTTGAAGGAACAACTAATAGGTGTTTTCTATTTCTAAGACGAGGGTTAGGCACACGAAATCCTACACTCTGTAATAAGACTGGACAGTCGGTAACATTATTTACAATTTTATATAGAGTTAAGGCATCTGTCACCTTGCGACGTATCTCAAGTGAAGGCATATTATAACGTGAGGAGCACATTTTATAATTATCGAAGGCATGGCGCACACGATAGTCAAGAGATTTAAGGAACTTGTTCTGAATTTTTTCAATTCTATCAATATGAATTTGAAAGAAAGGGTTCCAGACAGAACTGGCAAATTCTAGTATACTTCTAACATAGCTAAAATAAAGAATCTTGTATGAGCTTGCTAAGTTGAAAGGCTTACCCATCCGCAGGATAAAAACCAAGTTTTTTATAGGCATTATTAACTATTTTGTTTATGTGAGGAACAAAACTGAGCCGAGAATCCAAAGTTATACCGAGGTCACGGATTTCATCAACCTTAGCAAGTTTGGTGTCGCTGATGCTATAATCGAAATCTGTTTTTCGAAGTTTCCTAGTAAAAGATATAGTGTAACATTTTTTAGGATTCAGGAACAGATTGTTTTCTGTACAATAACTTAACATACTAATTATATCACTTTGGAGTAGAAGACAGTCATCGATGTTCGATATGTTTTTGAAAATTTTAGCGTCGTCAGCATAAAGGAGAAATTCAGAGTGTTTAATGGCAGATCCAATGTCGTTGACATATAAAATAAATATTTATCCCGAGATAACCATGGCACTTCTGATGGAGTAGCAGTATTTTATGTTTGCCGCCATAATCTTCGCACACAATTCTTTTTAAAATTCTATTTTCTTAAATTTTTTAGTTTAAAATTATGAAAAAGTCCTTTTTATTTCACAGTTTGAAAATCGTTTTTATTTTATTTTCAGATTTAAATTCCAACAGTGCCCCTCTAATTAAAAACGAATGTGTTTATGGGACACATAAATAAGTACATATTGGGCGGCGGCAGAGACTGGCGGCGGAGCGCGGCGCGACTCAAACTTATTCGAAAATCGAACACATTTTAATTAAATCAAAACTCATGATTATTGCAAGAGGCTGCAACTGGATGTATCAAACATACATTTCCATACTAATTAGCTTTAATAAAATGCTGTTTTTAGCAGCCTTGCTTTTATATTTTCTCGCATGAGGTGCGAAAAGTAGAGTATACTCTTCGGGGATAAAGCTGTTTTGTCTTGGGCACGCTTCACTCCCTCACTGCATTCAGGACTCAGTCTTCAGACTCGACACATAACACCCTCGCTTCGCTCGGGAGTTTGATCTGTAGGCCTTCGTTACGTTCAGGTCTCAATATCGCATCCGTGACATAAAACAGTACTTTATCCCCTTGGTGCATAATCTACTATTATTCGCATTGTGCCGCCCAACCGTAATATATGTTTGTGTCGATTTGGCATTTGCGTAATGGCATAAACAAATAATGAATAAGTCAACCCGAGTCCAATAGTAGTTTATTATAATAATAATAATTTCTTTATTCTAGGATATACAAAACCTGAGAGTGATACATAATGGAGGGCATTAAAACTCAAGAGTGGGTTAATGAAACTCGCTTTCGGGTCGTTTTATAATAATATCTCTCGAGAGCTTTAATGCCTAATTATGTACAGTTACATATACTAGTTTATCTACACACATATCATAAGCTCTCTTTGATGTGTTCAGGAACTGCAATGACCGGCATTGTGGCATTGATCATTGCTCTGCGCTTGTTTAGCTTGTGCAGTAGTACTAACTTCACAGACAAACTAGCGACGTTCGAAATTTGAATGTCGTAATATGTCGAAATATTGATGCATTTCATAATTTCTTTATTGCACACAAAATTTAAAGCAAAATTACATTGAGAGCAAAATCAGTGCACAACGGCGTACTTATCTCTAATTAAGGAATCTCTTCCAGCTTCCATTATTGCCATTATGGTCATAATGTATCAATATTCAGATAAGAAATTAGTTTTTACCAAGTAGTATAACATTATGCTGGTCGTAACGTGCGGTTTTTGGACGCAGTAAAGAGGGTTTAGATACGTGTGTAGATAAAGTCATATAACGCACCTGTATCATATAATGTTTTACCTACTATACCTTGTGTGAGGAAAGAAAAAGTAAACTGTTCAAGTGCGAGTAGGACGTCGGATGTCGCCCACGAAGGGTTCCATACGTACACGGGAAAACGTAAAACGACAGTCTTTTGTACGAGTATAGCTTTTTAATTTTTAATATATATATATTTTTTAATTCTAGGTAGGACTATATTTAAGGCTGTTCATCGAAACATGGAAAAAGAGTTTTTTTTAGAGTCACTTCTCTTTGAATACTAAAGGTAAGTTTGTTAGGTCACAACTTTGAGAACCACCGGAAGTCAAGTGAAGCGGAGCGGAGCAAGGCGAGCCCATGTAGTTTCAAAGAACCAATGTTGCTATAGGTATCACTTCTGTTTGAATAATAAAGGTAGGTTTGTTAGGTCATAACGTTGAGAACCACCGGGAGCCGAGCGAAGCCGAGCTGAGCGAGGCGACTCCATGTAATTTCACAGAACCAAATTGGTGGCTATATATATATCACTTTCTGTTTGAATACTAAAGCTAGGTTTCTTAGGTCACAGAGTCAGAGTCAGAGTCAATTTTTTTATTGGATATAAATAAATAAATTATCTTATTCAACGTCAAAATTATACTTACTTACTTATAACTAAAAGTCATTTTTTTATATAAAAAAAGACTACACCGTTTCGGAAGGTGGGCCTCGGGGTTAAGAAGAAACGGCAAGAAACTCCCCCATACCTTTTTTTTTTTGAAAAAGTGACTACAACAGGTACTGGTTTCGGTCTAAGGAAATTCGCCGGCGAGTGATAGACTTGATCCATCGCCCCTCGTCGAATTTCTGTGCGCTGAGATGGTATGGACCATGCAGTTTTGTCATCTAAGTATTCCTTAATACTATAATAGGACTTTCTTATCAGCTCATTTTTAACATAGTTTTTTAACCTCTTTTCAGGAAGGATCAATGATTCCTGTGGTATTTTATTGTAGAAGCGAATACAGTGCCCCATGAATGATGTGCCTACTTTACTTACTTAGTCTAAATAATGGTAGTGCTAACCTATTTCCATTTCTAGTGTCGATTTCTATCACCCACAATTTTAAATAAAGCTATGTCTTTTCTTACATGCATGATATGCTAGTATATATATATTGACAGGTAACCGTAAGTATATTAATTTCTTTGCATTTTTCTCTTAATGATTCTATTTCTATATTCTAGCATCTAATCGATAAATCGCCCTGATCGCCCTTTTTTGTAATACAAATCTGCTGCTCTCCCCCAGAGCAATATTCCATAAGACATAATACATACATACATACATTCACAACATTGAGAATCTATATTTGTTTTTTGTCCATAGAATACTCAAACATTTTTTATGGTACTCGTAAGCAGGCAAAAATAATGCACTTTTACAAGTCAGACACTTATACATAGAGAAAAATAAAAAATAATTCAAATATGATCAACTAAACTCGGGAGTAAATTACTTATAGTTTGATTTTGAAAAAGGAAATTTCCTTTTCAAGTGATGATTCAAGGCTGAATCTCGCACAGGAAAAGTAAAGTCCATGAACTCTACCAGTGCTTCGGAAATACGCCCGTCAGAGAAGATAGCACCAACAAACCCTATGGGCATGTATTTTTTGTTTTTTTGCTACAATGTACAACATAAAAATCTTCTAATCTAATAAAAATGTTATAATATCATATCTATAAATGCCACTAAGATGTCTCATAACCATTTTACAGAATGGGATCCTATTCAAGCCTTTTCGATATGTGCACTTTATAAATGCTCACACTGTAGTTAGGTCCATTAATAACGTTTCTTACTGTACCTACGTAGATTGGACGTGTTCGAAACAAAATAACATTTTTGCATGAATACTTATTACTACTAAGCATTTATAACTCAGATGCACTAAACGTGCTGATTTGGATGTTTTACGTAACGTACTTACGATACGTAAGCGAATTTTATGTTACGGTTATTAAGTGTAATTGGAATTTTCATGAAGTTCCAGTGAGTGCTTTTGCCACCCCATGACGGAAAAGAGCGTGGCGCTATGTTTTAGCATGTGAATTGTGCTCTCTGCATTTTTGAATATTTAGAATAGAATAGAATAGAAATACATTTATTCAGTCTGCAAAAATACACACTGCATATAAACAACAAAATAATTATATGAACAAAAATAAGTGAAAAATAAAATTAAGACTAACAATAAAAACACACCAACGAAATTATTGACATACTCAATAAAAAAGAAAAAAGTAAGAGAGAAACAAGCAAGCAAGAAGTCATGACAATGAAATTTACTCCATTATTATCTTGGTACCACATGTAATAGAATAACCGGGTCTTAGTAAATTAGATTATGGACCTTCTAACGGTGACGGAAAACATCGTGAGGCAACCTTCATATCTCCATAGCTGTGGCGATCGGCTAGCACCCTGTCACGCAAAATTGAGTATTAATGACTGTCCGTGAAAGGCGTGACTCTTTGTTATGTTACTAAGTAAATGAAATAAACAAGATATTGCGAAGTTTATTTTTAATATCTCTGTAAAGTTTGTATCTATCTAGGATAGATAATTTCTAAGTAGTAAGGTGTTCTATCAGTGTCCAGGCATATCTGATTTTGATCAACAGTTCAACTGCAATGCGACCTTTTTTCTTCTTCTTCTAAAAATCTTTATAAAATGATCAATATACTCCTAAAAGTGATTTAGTTATTACTTGTTATGTCCACAAGATGGATTTTAAAGATAAAGTTTACATAGTTTTCCTCAAACTAATACTAATTTTCCACAATGCTCAAAGTGATACATATTCAGTGAAATTAGGGACGGAATCGCATATTAGCGTAGTCGACAAACGGTTTTTGAGTTTCACTATTGATCCCGAATATCTGTTTACGAAAAATGACATGTTTAATAGGTAAGTTTGATTTTATAATAATTAATTTAAGTATTCCTTCAGAGTTATAAAATAACTAATAAAACGCACATTTATTTTATTTAAAAAAATCACATGGGTTTTTATTGTCAACTTAGATATATCTATGTTTATACGTATGAGATATGTAGAGAATGTATAGACAACTGTCAACTTAAAGGCTGACACCGCTCAAAGTAATATCAACTCAAAGACGTCTCTCTTGCCCATTTAATGGCTTCATTTTCAATTGGTATGAAATGGTCGCCATGGTGATGTTGATAAGTTGCCTAGCAACCAATAAACATGTATAAGTTAACATTTCCGGTGTCTTAGCACTCGAAAACAAGGTATCGGAATCGCTATTCTGGATACAGTAATAATAATAATACGTTGGACACTATTTACAGACATTGATCTAGCCCCAAACTAGGATTCCCTGTATCTTGGGTACTAGACAACGATACACATACTTATATAGATAAATATTATAATTAGATAGATAAACAACCATGACTAAGGAACAAACATTCGTTCTCATCAAACAAATATTTGCCCACACCGGGACTCGAACCCGGGACCCTTGGCTTCGTAGGCAGGGTCACTGCCGACTCGGCCATTCGGGTCCAGACGAAAACAATGAATCGGAATCGCTTTCTGGGATTTGAATGCAGGCCAGATGAGTAGCGATACATTCGGGATACAGTACCGATGAAGTCGCGATACACTACCGATACAGCGATGATGTTGGTCCTTATTGTTTTCGGTCTCAGCGACTTTTCCGGCTATTGAGCTTCTAAGGTGTGCCTTCATATGGCTGTCATGAGAGATCGGATCCATATTTACCTAAAGTTGAGGTGATGGCTATTATAGACACCTTTGAATGGAGTGTATAGATAAATTTTCCGAAATAATATTTTCCTTGTATTTTTTTCCATTCGCATTTTTACCCACGATTTTTATTTTCTACACGATATTTTTTTACTGGTAGTATATTTTTTGACGCTTTAATTTCTTTCTACTGTTTCTTTTTGCCATATTTTCGCATTTATTTTCTCAAGCAGTATTTTTCATAGACGATAAATGTAATAATGTTCCAGGTCTTTATTTCTAAGGAGATATGAAGGTTACCTCACGATGTTTTTCATCACCGTTAGAACGTCCACATAGTATACTTACGTACTAATAACGGACTAAAATTATACCATAGCGTGCGATTTATATAATAAATTAAGTAGGCTGGCTGACGATTTGAATACGCGATGCCTAACTTGTTGTATTTTCGGTGTTTTGGTATTTCTCTTATATATATCCTTGTCTCATATATGCGGCGATGGGCTAGCCCCCTGTCACGCAAAATGGAATTGTGATAATTGGCTAAACGGAGGCGCATCTGTGTCTCTACCACCCGTAGGGGAAAAGACATGACGTGTATGGATTTAAGTAAAATCAAGCAAAAAGTGTATGAAGAAATAATAAACAAACAGACATTTACATACAGGCACATACATTGCTGAAGAAAATAAAAATCAGGGAAAATTATTATATCGGTAAAACATATGTTGTAAAAAATATGGCTTGAGAAAATAAATGCATAGCAAAGTAATGTCTGGCAAAAAGAAATAAAGCGTGTATAAAATTATACTATTGGTGAAAATATTATAGAAAAAATATCAAGCAGGAAAAAACACGAATGGAAAAAAAATGCAAGGAAAATATTATTTCGGAAAACTTATCTATACACTCATTGAATTTAAAGCACTTTTTATTGAAAAAAAATACCAGATTTAGTGTTCTGATTATAGAATCGTATGTATATTTACCTAAATTTTGTTTATTCTTTACACAGCAGAGATAGTTTCTGTCGTGGAGAGCAGCATGGGCCATCTCTACGCAGATGATACCCAGCTATATATATCATCCGTTCCTTCCGACATCAACACTGCAGTCCAGTCCATAAATAACGATCTAGAGCGAGTGGCGTCATGGTCAGAGAGGAGCTGTCTAGTGCTACACCCTAGTAAATCTAAGAACATGATCCTTGGTACAAAATTTCAGATCCATAATACTGTCCAAGTCCTAGTCCCCAATGATATAGCGGTCAGGGGCGACCCAGTGGAAAGGGAAGCCCTAGTCCCCAATGATATAGCTATCAGGGGCGACCCAGTGGAAAGGGAAGCCCTAGTCCCCAATGATATAGCTATCAGGGGCGACCCAGTGGAAAGGGAAGCCCTAGTCCCCAATGATATAGCTATCAGGGGCGACCCAGTGGAAAGGGAAGCCCTAGTCCCCAATGATATAGCTATCAGGGGCGACCCAGTGGAAAGGGTCGTAGAAGCAAAAAATCTTGGGTTGTTGATGGACGGTGAGCTTCGATTCGAAAATCATATCAGAAACGTAGTCAGCAATTGTGTCTACCGCCTTAAGATTCTTTATAATATACGTGATTACCTTAGCACTGATTTGCGTGTCAGGCTAAGTGAATCATTGATATTATCTAGATTTAACTACTGTGATGTCGTATTGGTCGGTCGAAAAGGTTAATTCAACGTGTGCGAAACGCATGTATACGTTTTTGTTTCAAAATTCCTCCTAGATCCCATATCACCCCATACTTGGATGCAGCAAAACTTCTGAACATGGAAGCTCGTCGGCGTTTACACCTAGCCAAACTACTCTTTGGTGTAATATACACGGAAACCCCACCCTACTAGTACACCAAGATAAAATGGGCGACCAGGCAACGTGGCTTGGACAAGCATATAATTCTTACACCGGCGCATCGAACGGCGACTTTCCGCGGGAGTTTCAGATTTGCGGCATCTAAGTGTTGTAATGATATTCCCACTCCAGTCCGTGAAGCGGCTAATAGGTGTGCCTTTGGGCGGAAACTCAGGGCACATTTGCTAGATCAGCAGAGACTACTCCTCCCCCCCGTACTAACCTCACGCCGCAATGCGGTATGCGCGTTATTTGTGCCTGACAATTACGTACGCGGGCGCAGGCACCAGCTGCTAGCGGGCGGCTCGCACCGCACGGTGGCGCGCCGGCAGTCTCCGCTTGTCCGGGCGCGGGACAGCCTGAATGCTCTGTTGGCGGTAGCACCACTGAACGATCTGTTTGGTGATGCATGGAGGGACATTGTGCGAATGTGTGGCAGGTTCTGCGAGATGATGGAATGACAGTAATGTCAAATTATAACATTGAATTTGGTTTTTTATTAATTGATTTAATCGATTTATGATTGATGACATATTGTGAATTTTAATTTGGATTGTAAATATTTTATTTTATTGGTATATATCTGTAATTTATGTCGATTTGGCCTCGGCTGTCAAGGCATAGATAAATTATGTTAATAAATAAATAAATAAATAAATAAATAACACTTGAGTCTGTGGTCGCTCATTGCCAGTGGGACCGAAAAACCAACACTTAAGTTTATTGAAAAGATGGATTGAAAAGCTCGGGCTATGTTTATTTATTTAACTTTTTGTATGTATCGTATATAACAGCCATATCTATATTTACCATTATTGTTACCTATTTTTTATATATTCTTTATATTTATGTAGTTATTTATGGATTGTACCACGCCGCGGTCTGGGGCGCTCGCGAGGTAACACTTGGCGCTGACTGAAAATCAGCGTTGGAAGCCTGGCTTTCAACATAATGCTGAGTCAGATGCCATTTATAATGACAGTGACACAAAACGACTGTCATTTCATTTTATATCATGTCATGTGTCATTGCTATTTTTCATATCTGTGTTTTGTTTCTTTGTTGTAATTGTAGTGTGTTCACTGTCCTTATAATAAATGTTTCTTTCTTTCTTCTTCTTTCTTCTAAATTTAATTAAAATGTTTATTTAAATTTATGTTTATTTTTCACTAACACACATTGCCCCTCCTCTTACAACCTACAAACATACAATTGACGATCTCCATAGCACAGCGGTTGTGGCTCTGTCTACCATGCGAGAGGTCCCGGGTTCGATACCCGGCTGGGGGTTAAAACAAAACCTCCAGGTCAATGTTTTGTTTATTGAATGTGACGTCGCTGTTTCTGGTTCCCACGACACACGGTATCTTGTATGTTCCCCGTATGTAATTTTTACTGATTAATATATATTTGCGACTCTCATACTTTTATAGCCATAAACTAAATTTATGTGACTGATACATAATGCCTAATTATGTACAGTTACTTACACTAGTTTAACTACACATATATCATAAACTCTCTTTGATGTGTTCAGGAACCGCATGTTCGACCGGCATAGTGGCATTGATCATTGCTCTGCAGTTGTTTAGCTTGTTCAGTAGTACCAACTTCACAGACAAACTAGGGGCGGCACGCAGACCGCAGACGGGCGCCGGCGTTCGAAATTTGAATGTCATAATTTGTTGAAAATTTATACATTATGGTCATAATGTGTCAATATTAAAATAAGAAATGACATTTTACCAAGTATTATAACATTATGCTGGTCGTAACGTG
This sequence comes from Argyresthia goedartella, assembly GCA_949825045.1. Lineage (NCBI taxonomy): Eukaryota > Metazoa > Arthropoda > Insecta > Lepidoptera > Argyresthiidae > Argyresthia > Argyresthia goedartella. Next base: position 27,966,180 of record OX463831.1, read on the forward strand.
CGGTTTTTGGACGCAGTAAAGAGGGTTTACGATACGTGTGAGATAAATAAGTTTAGGTAAATATGCATTCGAACATACGATCTTTATTTGACTTGTTCCTTGTGTGAGCGAACGTTTAAAGCTAAGAAGAAGAACGTTTCAATCAAATCAATTTAAGTTTTCTTTTTTTTTCCATCAATCAATCAAATCTCTTTATTTTGCGTAAACTTAGCGATCGTCATTTTTTGCCACTTCTCTACATTGGACCACTGTGGGAGAAGAAGGCCGTAGAAACTCCAACAGATTGAATTTTAGATCTCTTTTAAAAATAGTTTGTGATAAACTAATACAAATATTTCAATATGAATTGTTATAATTAATAAGCAGGAATAAATAATTACAAAATTAATAACAGCAAGGTCTGTGCTGAGCCAGATTTACCCCATACAGTCCCGTCATTTAAGTAATCTTGAATATTGTAATACCCCTTTTTCGACAAAGTCGATTTAACATGTTTTTTAAATTGCTCAAATGGCAATTTCAAGAACTCCAGAGGTATCTTGTTGTAGTAGAGAATGCAGTGACCCTTGAAAGGCTTCATGAGCCATTAGCCAAATGAGCAATACATTACCAATACAATTGCGATATGGTCAGCATACAGTAGCGATCCTGCAGGTGTCGTAGGTAAAAGTCAAGCATCGCCAAACATCGCTAGTTTTAGCTTTTACCAAAACCAGAGAGAAACTTGTCACATTTCCTTTATTTCTATAAAGTCTCGGGTTTTGGCCCACTTGAAAAAATCACCAATTGCCCATACATAGCGTCTCGCCTAAGTATATGCATGAGTATAATTTGTCCCTAAATCATACCGCCCTCTATACCATAAAATGACAATGCCCTTCCCAATTCCAGCAAGGAGTCCTTTTGCATGGCATCAGCTCTCACCCCAGCCTTCATCAGGCTAGCCGGACCCTCCACCTCGCACATGACCTTCCAGAACACCTCCATCATCATCACCCCTGAAGATGAGATCCAGGACATTGCTGATATTGGTAAGTCACCTTGTAAGGAAACGGCTCGTTTTCATCGCTACAAAGTTAACTTGACCCCCGCGAGGGATGCGTTTCCTACGCCTCTCTCGGTCGCCTCTCGCCCTCGACGAGTCAGTAGTACAGTAAAGGACGCAATGACATCATTAGAGCGTGTTATTGAGGCCCAGTTATGGCTGTTAACTCGCGCACGAAGGGTTTCGTACCACCGTACAATGGTAGGGATGGTGTGGAGTGAATAGTATGGATTTTACATAAAGGAGATAAAATAATTTTGGTATAAAATTACTGATTATTTAATTTTTCCTCTTTTAGAGCTCCTTATCAATCCTTAAATTTTATCAATTAGCTTATTTCCGTTATAGTCAATAGTCAATAGTCAAAGTACTTTATTACTGTATATATTTACATATACTTAGCAAACGTCATTTTTTGCCACTTCTCTACATTGGACCACTGTGGGAGAAGAAGGGGGTGTAGACTCCCACAGATTGATTTTTAGATCTCTTCTAAAAATAGGTTGTGCTTAACTAATACAATTATGTTTTTTTTTATTTAATAAGCAGGCAATAATAAATTATTACAAAATTATTAACAGCGAGGTCTGTGTTGAACTAGATTAACCCCATACAGTCCTGTCATTTAAGTAATCTTGAACATTGTAATAATAATATCCCTTTTTCGACAAAGTCGCTTTAACATGCTTTTTAAATTGCTCAAATGGCATTTTCAAAATCTCCAGAGGTATCCTATTGTAGTAGAGAATGCACTGACCCTTGAAAGAATTGCTAACCTTCGCGAGTCTAAAACGGGGCGCACATAGGCTGTGATTATTTCTTAGGTTAACATTACAGCTATCGCTAAGTTTGGAAAATGTTGTAAGGTTCTTGCGTACATACATTATATTTTCGAAAATAAATTGACTAGCTACTGTTAGTATGTCAATTTCTTTAAAAAGCTCTCTTAAGGAGGCTGTTCATTTTAAATTATAAATTGCTCGAATAGCTCTTTTCTGTAAAATAAAAATAGTTTGAATATCCGCTGCTTTCCCCCACAACAAGATATCATAGTACTACAAGATAACTAGCCTAGATGTAGCCACATCCGTGCTTTGTCTGATGTTCCAATTTATCTATGTGGGGTCCCCACTGCAATTTGCTATCAATGGTTATTCCAAGAAACTTCGTATCATTTACTAATTACTTTGTAATAACAGAAAAAAGTTAATTATTTGTGGCCATCTTAATGTAGATCTGCTTGTAGATACAACACTGAAGCGACGATTAATAACTCTGTTCAAATCATTTAATTTATGTCATGTATTTCTAGAGCCGACTAGAATTACACTTACCAGCCAAACTTGCTTAGATAACGTTTTTTGTGACTGTGCATTCACAAGCAAAAGTGTAATTAACTGCTTACCCTCCGATCACAGTGGTCAAACAGTTTCATTCCCAATAACTATTATGGATAAGACTGGTCCATCATTTTATAGGCCTATTACATCCCATAGACTAGAGACATATACGAAAAACTTAGATATAAATTTGCCAGTACCGGATTTTAATGAACAGAACCCAAACAAAATCTACTCAGACTTCTTCAACATTATTCAGACAGAATTCAATAAAGTTTTCAAATTAAAGAAAGTCAGTGACTACAACGGTAAATCTAAATTTAATGACTGGGCAACGTTTGGAATTCGTAAAAGTAGAGTTATCTTGTATGACCTTTATGATCAAAAAACCTATAACTTTGATCGAAAATTTCATGACTATGTTAAAAAATATTCCAAAACTTTCAAGTTGGTTTGTAGAACTGCAAAAACTTTACACATTAATAGAAAAATTCAAAATTCAAATAATAGAATGAAAACAGTTTGGCAAATAATAAACCGCGAAACTGGCAAAGTTATACCAAGGGACAGTGATTTCTGCCTAAAGATAGGTGATGATGTTGTTAAATCCAACGCTGATGTTGCTCGAGCTTTTGAAACATTCTTCACCAATGTACCCGTACTCACAACGGACCGTCTAAATTCATCTCCATTTGAAGCAGAGACTTTATTAAAAAATAACACTAGCGTCAGTAATGTATATTTAAAATTTCATCATGTATATCCCCAGGACATTGTCAAAACGTTTAAATTACTTAACTTAAAAAATACGGAAGACCTGTGGGGTATATCAGTCAAAGTCATTGGTTCAGTAATTCTAGTTATAGCCCCACACTTAGCTTATATATTCAATAAATGTGTTGACGATGGGGCTTTTCCAGACCTCATGAAACACAGTAAACTTATACCGCTGTTCAAATCGGGAGATAAGGGCGATCCTTCAAATTTCAGACCAATATCTGTTCTTCCAACACTAAGTAAAATATTTGAAAAGATTATGCTCAATCAAATGCTCTCACACTTCAACCGTACAAAACAACTCCACGCTAAACAATATGGTTTCACTAGGGGTAAATCGACTACGGATGCAGGTATTACCCTTGTATCTCATATTTATTCTGCATGGGAGGCCGCACAGGATGCTATCGGAGTTTTTTGCGACCTGTCGAAGGCGTTTGATTGTGTTGATCATAATACGCTATTAATTAAATTAAATCATTAAGGAGTTAGAAATAAAGCGTTGGATCTACTAAGATCATACCTAAGCTATAGAATTCAAAAGGCAGAAGTTAACGGCGTAAAATCTGATGGATCGGGTGTTAAAATTGGCGTTCCACAAGGTTCCGGCCCTTTCTTATACCTGGTATATATTAATGATCTGCCTTTCATGGTGGAGAAATTAACTGACATAGTGTTGTTTGCTGATGATACTTCAATGGTCTTCAAAATTGAAAGACAAAAAGGAGATTTTGATGATGTTAATGGTGTATTGTCTTTAACCTTGAATTGGTTCACAGTTAATAATTTATTGTTAAACGCTGGTAAAACCAAGTGTATCAAATTCTCACTTCCAAATGACAGGCAAGTTGAGACCAGTTTGGTGTTAGACAACAGCACGTTAGAATTGGTAAATGATACGAAGTTTCTTGGAATAACCATTGATACCAAATTGCAGTGGGGACCCCACATAGATAAATTGGCTGGTAAATTAAGTTCTGCGGCTTACGCTGTTAGGAACATCAGACAAAGCACGGATGTGGCTACATCTAGGCTAGTATATTTTAGTTACTTTCATAGTGTGATGTCCTATGGTATCTTGTTGTGGGGGAAAGCAGCGGATATTCAAACTATTTTTATTTTACAGAAAAGAGCTATTCGAGCAATTTATAATTTAAAACGAACAGACTCCTTAAGAGAGCTTTTTAAAGAAATTGACATACTAACAGTAGCTAGTCAATTTATTTTTGAAAATATAATGTATGTACGCAAGAACCTTAAAACATTTTCCAAACTTAGCGACAGCTGTAATGTTAACCTAAGAATCACAGACTATGTGCGCCCCGTTTTAGACTCGCGAAGGTTAGCAATTCTTTCAAGGGTCAGTGCATTCTCTACTAAAATATGATACCTCTGGAGATTTTGAAATTGCCATTTGAGCAATTTAAAAAGCATGTTAAAGCGACTTTGTCGAAAAAGGGATATTACAATGTTCAAGATCACTTAAATGACAGGACTGTATGGGGTTAATCTGGCTCAACACAGACCTTGCTGTTAATAATTTTGTAATTATTTATTCCTGCTTATTAATCATAACAAATAAATTTTTCATATTTGTATTAGTTAAGCACAACCTATTTTTAAAAGAGATCTAAAAATAAATCTGTGGGAGTTTCTACGCCCTTCTTCTCCCACAGTGGTCCAATGTAGAGAAGAGGCAAAAAATGACGTTTGCTAAGTATATGTAAATATCTACAGTAATAAAGTACTTTGACTATTGACTATTGACTATTGAATTCTAACGTGCTGTTGTCTAACACTAAACTGGTCTCAACTTGCCTGACATTTGGAAGTGAGAATTTGATACACTTGGTTTTACCAGCGTTTAACAATAAATTATTAACTGTGAACCAATTCAAGGTTTCTCAGTTAATTCGAAAATACTCCTAATTAGGGTTCCGTACCCGAAGGGTGTCAAACGGGACCCTATTACTAAGCCTACGTTGTCCGTCCGTCCTCCGTCCCTCCGTCCGTCCATCTGTCACCAGGCTGTATCTCATGAATCGTGACAGTTAGATAGATGAAATTGTCACGGATGATGTCTTCCTGTTGCTGCTATAACAACACATACTAAAAAACAGAATAAAATAAATATTTAGGGGGCTCCCATACAACAATTCTTTCAATAACCCACACAAACTTATGAATGCACCTGGTTACGTTCATTGAGTGTGAAAGTAGTCGCACCAATAACTTTGTAAACAACATTTTGCTAAGTAAAATCCAAACTATCCACACCACAACATCCCTACCATTGTACGGTGGCACGGAATCCTTCATGCGCGAGTTAGACTCGCACTTGACCGGCTGTAGTTTTCGGTGTGTTTTGGGTTTTTTGGTCGGTTATTCATTATAACGCAGCTAAATTAAAAATCTACACACGTATCATAAACTCTCTTTACTGCGTACAAAAACCGCACGTTACGATCGGCATAATGTTAAACTACTTGGTAAAAACTCATTTTTTATATGAAAAATTACACATTATGATCATAATGTGTAATTTTTCTACATATTATGACATTCAAATTTCGAATGCCGACGCCCGCCTGCGTGCCGCCCCTATTTTGTCTGTGAAGTTGGTACTACAGAACAAGCTAAACAACTGCAGAGCCACAATGCCGGTCAAACATACGTTTCCTGAACACATCAAAGAGAGCTTATGATATGAGCATTATAATTGGCTTAATTTTATATCAGATAAAAATACATAAATACAATATAATATAATTATAATTTAATTAAATTGTATACTCCATAATAATAAGATAATGTAATTATTATAAATAATTAATGATTATTATAATATTGCCATGCCGCTCCCGGTAAAATTACACGTACTTTTATGTTTAATCATTTCTTAAGACCTAAAATTATACTGTAATTTATCGCAATAAACGAATTGAATTGAATTGAATATGTGTGTAGATAAACTAGTGTATGTAACTGTACATAATTAGGCATTAAAACTCTCGAGTGATATTATTATGAAACTCGCCTTCCACTCTCGAGTATTAATGCCCTCCATTATGTAGCAGTCACATAATAGTAGTTTATGTGACTGCTGCATAATGGAGGGCATTAAAACTCGAGAGTGGGTTTATGAAACGAGCCGAAGGCGAGTTTCATAATAATATCACTCGAGAGTTTTAATGGCTAATTATGTACAGTTACATACACTAGTTTATCTACACACATATCATAAGCTCTCTTTGATGTGTTCAGGAACCGCATGTTTGACCGGCATTGTGGTTCTGCAATTGTTTAGCTTGTTCTGTAGTACCAACTTCACGCAGGCGGGCGTCGGCGTTCGAAATTTGAATGTCAGTACCAACTTCACAGATAAACTAGGGACGGCACGCGGGTGGGCGTCGGCGTTCGAAATTTGAATGTCATTATATGTAGAAAAACTACACATAATGACCATTATGTGTAGTTTTCCAGATACGAAACGAGTTTTTACCAAGTAGTTTAACATAATGCTGATCTTAACGTGCGGTTTTTGAACGCAGTAAAGAGGGTTTATGATACGTGTGTAGATAAACTACTATTACGGATCCGTTATTATTATCCGTTATATATACATATATATGTGCAGCAGTCCTGCCATACTGCCACTGTATGTCGTGACAGCCTGTGTAACGAACTGTTCACAGACTCGGTGAGGGAGTCAGAGTTTGACGCCATCCGGCTGAGCGACCTGATATTTCCCAGTCGGCGTGGCAGCGGCCTGGTGAAGCGCTCCAGTGACTTGAAGGTGACGGACCGACAGTGGAAGAAATTCGCCGAGTGGGCTAAGAGGTGAACAAACAAACAAACCATTTAATACAGGCTCGTACATTGCTTCTGGCCCAACACTAGGATACCCTGTTATTGCAGAACGAAAATAAGCTGAAAACTGGCATAGTCAATAGTGTAAAAAATCGGGGTTTAGCCAATATCTCAACATTGGCGAGCGTTTTTGTAAATGTCGCAGTTAGTTGGTTAAATCAGACACTTAACTAACTCTCTAGACCGTTAATTAAATGCCGACGTTTAACCAAGTCACTAAAATTCCGTCAGACAAGTGAGTGAAAGCAACGTTTAACGAGTTGTCTAAACGATATTTTTTATGGGTTCTTAAGTTTATGTTTTAAGTATTTTTGTTGTTCTTACATGTTCAAAATAACACGAAGGATAAAGGGGGCTTCGCTTCGCTCACCCCCTTTACCCTTTACCTACCTCAATGTTTTGCCCTGATATAAACTGTGCAAATCAGCTGTTGTCGTGACGCCATCTTGTTTTCCAACACGCTGGCTTTCGGTAAGACAGGTTGTTAAAGGTTTTCGACGATGCTTTATTTAAATTAAAATGCTAGGACTTGGTTCATCATCATTTCAGCCTGTTAACGTCCACTGCTGAACATAGGCCTCTCCAATCGCACTCCAGCGTGACCGGTCCGTAGCCACCTGCATCCAACGAGATCCAGCGATCCTCACCAGGTCGTCGGTCCATCTCGTAGGTGGCCGACCCACACTGCGCTTGCCAGTACGTGGTCTCCATTCAAGGACCTTTTTTCCCCATCGGCCATCCGATCTTCGCGCTATGTGGCCTGCCCATTGCCACTTCAGCTTGCTTATCCTACGGGATCTCCTCATTTCTGACTCGATCTCGTAGAGAAATACCAAGCATAGCCCTTTCCATAGCTCGCTGCGCGACATTGAGCCTCTGAAAAAGTCCTTTTGTGAAGCACCACGTCTCAGAGCCGTAAGTCATCACTGGCAACACACACTGATTGTACACCTTAGTCTTTAGGCACTGAGGGATTTTGGACGAGAAGACGTTGCGTAATTTACCGAACGCTGCCCAACCTAGATGGATCCGTCTACTGACCTCTCTCTCAAAATTGGACTTACCTAATCGGACTGCCTGTCCCAGGTATATATATTCGTCAACAACTTCGAGAGTAGAGTTTCCAACAGTTAGTGCGGTGGGTGCAACATGGACGTTGAACATGACCTTCGTTTTGTCTGTGTTCATTTTAAGACCCACTTGTTGAGAAACTTTATTGAGGTCATCGAGCATTTTTCCAAGATCTTCAAGCAACTCAGCCATGACTACTATATCGTCGGCAAATCGAAGGTGAGTGATGTATTCGCCGTTGATATTGATGCCTAGTTCTTGCCATTCCAGGAGCTTGAAGGAATCCTCCAGAGCAGCAGTAAACAGTTTCGGAGATATTACATCTCCCTGTCTTACTCCTCTCTTTAGGGGGATTTCCTTCGTGGAATGCTCCTGTACTCGAACTGACATGGTGGCGTTGTTATACAAGCACTTCAGCACTTCAACGTACCGATAGTCAATACGGCATCGCTTGAGAGATCTAAGAACAGCCCATGTTTCGACGGAATCGAAGGCTTTCTCATAGTCCACAAACGCCAAGCATAATGGGCGATTATACTCTTCAGTCTTTTGTATAATCTGCCGAAGTGTATGTATGTGGTCTATGGTGCTATAGCCCTTTCGGAAACCGGCTTGTTCGGTAGGCTGGAAGTCATGGAGCCTGTTTTCGAGACGGTTCGTGATAACTCTCGAGAACAGCTTATAGACGTGGCTCAGCAGTGTTATGGGCCTGTAGTTCTTCAGTAAGGTTTTGTCACCTTTTTTGAAGAACAGTACCACAACACCCCTTTTCCACGCCTCAGAATTAAATAGCTTCTGAAGGACTTTCAGTACCGGCGTCCCGCCCGCTTTCAGAAGCTCTGTGGTAATTCCATCCTCGCCCGGTGCCTTGTTGTTGTTAAGCTGTTTGAGAGCCATCCTAATCTCGTACAGGCTGATGTCCGGGATATCCTCGGTATAGTGTCGGGTAAGCTTGGCTCTGGGGTCCGTCGCAGAGCCAACAGGCTCAGAGGACACAGAGGTATATAACTGTCCATAGAACCTCTCTATCTCCCGTAACACCTCTGACTTGTTCGACGTTACGCTTCCATCCTCGATCTTCAGCTTTGTCAACTGGCTTTGCCCGATAGACATGTCCCTTGCGAACACTTTGGAGCCTTGGTTCCGCTCGATGGTCTCCTTAATACGCTGTGTATTGAAGGAGCGTATGTCATGTCGCAGGGACTTCATAATCTGTCTATTGAGCTGCCTATAAGACTCAGCGTCATCGGAGGTTTGGAGCGTCATAGAACGTCTACTAGCCATGAGGTTTCGGGTGTGGTCTGATAGTTTTTGAGGTCTATTTTTACGGAGAGTTTTAAAATACTTGGACCCTATCGTGTGGACAGTTTCTACCAACTTGCTGTTAATATCGTCCACTGATGCACAGCTGTCTAGCAATTTGAAGCGATTTGTCAATTCGCGTTGAAAGCTCTCGGGGTTTTGGATATGTGCATTTGACGGTCGGAGCGTGGACTTCATCATACGCAACCTTTCAAGTTTGACATTGATATTCAATATGCCCCTGACGATTCGGTGATCGCTACCGGTTTTGACCTTGTGGATCACCGTGACATCATTGAATATCTGCCTCTTGGTGCTCATAATGAAGTCGATCTCGTTTTTCGTTACACCGTCGGGGCTCATCCAGGTCCATTTCCTATGAGGCGGCTTCTGGAAGAAAGAATTAATCATAAAGAGTCCTTCTTTCTCCAGAAGATCGGCCAGCCTCTGTCCTCTGGCGTTTCGCTGCCCATATCCAAATTGCCCCACTCTCAACTCACCATCGCTTCCACAGCCCAGCTTTGCATTAAAGTCTCCCATGACAACAGTGAAGTGTGTCTTGGAGCTATGTATGGCCCTACTAATGTCCTCAAACATATCTTCCACCTCATCATCTGAGTGCGTCGTGGTTGGGGCGTATACCTGTATGACCTTCATCGAGTACCGCTTGGATACTCTGAGTATAAGGCACGCTACCCTATTCGACACACTTCCGATGGACACAATGTTGTTCGTGAGAGTCTTGTGGACGATAAACCCAACACCACCTTGGGACTTCTGTTCTACCTCCCGGTAGTAGAACAAGTGGCCGGACTGTAAGGTTATCGTACCTCTCCCTCTCTTCGGATCTCCGATAAACCAATAACGTCCCAGCGCAACTTGTTTACTTCTTCTTCCAGCTCAACCAGTTTCTAGTCCAACCTCAGTGTGCGCACGTTGTGTGTTACCAGGGCCAGTTGTTGTCGTCTTTGGGGGTGGTAGCCAGATCTCTTCCGGAGATTTTTAGCACCCCCTGCCCCGCCGTTACCGTGGTCGCTACCGAAGCCAGGAATAGCGGGGCCGCCGGGGACTAGGGGCCTGGTTTTTGTTTGTGCTTTCATAGAGTTTTTTTTAGCCTACTGTTACCACGCTGGCTAGACGGGTTGGTACAGGGTTTGTTTCGAGTTTTCCTTCTCTTGCACTGATGTTGTAGTGCATTTGTCCCTTAGTCGCCTCTTACGACTCCCTGGGAAGTGAGGGGGTGGTGACTAATGTATTCTAAAGCCGGCACCACACAGCAGGACTTGGTTAAACGTCGGCATTTAATTAACGGTCTAGAGAGTTAGTTAAGTGTCCGATTTAAACAACAAACTGCGACATATATAATTCTACTGTACGTGTGTATGTGTATGTCACTGAACTCCTCCTAAACGGCTGGACCGATTTGAATGTTTTTTTTGTATACGTTTGGGTGGCGCCCTGCATGGTTAAGATTGACAAATCAGCCCGGCAGGACAACGTCTTTCGGGTCCGCTAGTTTTAAATATTTTTCAAAAAGTATTTCTATCTATATTATATCTATGATTTCACTTAGTTTAAAAAAATGACGCAAGAAACAGATTCAAATTCAAAGGAGACACTTCCCAAATACAGATTTTATCTGTATTTGGGAAGTGTCTCCTTTATTTGGAAAAACGCTTCACTCTTCGTCTTAAAACGAAAGTAGTTTGAATTTGAAAGAAGTCGAGACATGACAAGCTTATCTCTTAAGAAGCGATGTGTAAGATAGGATAATAGATAATTCCTGAAGATGAGCTGAAGCTTCCACTCACAATGTAAAATGGGTTCTGGCAGAATTACCAGCGTTGCAGTTATCTGCAACAAATGCTGAGCCAGGGCCTATTCACTGCGGAATATGCACATGTATAGTTTCATTCTACCTTTTATATCTCAAGTTTTGTTAGAATCTGTGTTGCTTTTATTTGTGTGTATTCTTACAGTGAATAAATGGATTATCTATCTATCTATCTATCTACAAGATATACAGATTCGAGCTAGTTTTGTGTATAATAATAATAATACCTTGGACACTATTTACTCACATTGATCTAGCCCCAAACTAGGATTCCCTGTATCTTGGGTACTAGACAACGATACACATACTTATAGAGATAAATATTATATTTATATAAATAAACAACCATGACTAGGGTACAACCATCCGTTCTCATCAAACAAACATTTGCCGCCACCGGGACTCGAACCCGGGACCCCTGGCTTCGTAGGCAGGGTCACAGCCGACTCAGCCATACGGGTCGTCGATCATCATAATAACATCTGAAATGACACATATCTTAACTTAACTATATCCACAGCGCCGGCTTTGACATCGTGTTCGCGCTGAACAACAACGAGAAGACGTCGTCCGGAGTGTGGGACCCGACCACGGCGCTCCGACTCCTGACGGTGGCCGAGAAGGCAGATATAGGGGATTTGGTGTGGCAGCTGGGTTACGGTAAGTGTGTGATGTTCTGTGGCAACGTGGATACTTCGACTTCTGATGGTGGTTGCGAAGGCCGATATAGGGAATGTGGTGTGGCAGCTGGGCTATGGAAAGTGTGTGTGTTTGTGTGTCTGTCTGTGGGACATACATGTACTGTGGTCTGTGGCAACGTGGATACTTCAACTTCTGACGATGGCTGAGATGACGGCTGCGTTATGGTCTGTCTGTGGCAACGTATTTCCGGCTCGATTATGTGATTCTTTATCAACCGATACAACGACACCACTTTTCCCACACGGGGTGGTAGAGGCTCTGCGCACTCACATTTAGCCAGATATTCGATACTCGGATTTGGCGCGGGCCTATTGTCGCTACTATGGAGAAATAAAGGTTTCCTCACGAATGTCATCGATGATCGGAGAGAAGAATGGAAAAAGAATTATTGTAAAATACCCACAATCAAAGGGTTATAACAAACTCAAGATTAATAAGTTATCTCATTGGTACAGTCAGCATTAAATATATGCTGTCAAAGTTATGTTAAAATTTTCTGCTTCAACGTGGTTGTTGACATCATTTTGAAACTTTCGTTGTGTAGATATTTCTGGTTCTTAAGGTTGTGTAGATCTATTTGAGTATCTTGAACCTGCTGAACCACAAGATAAGATAATCCATATATCCACTGTAAAACAGTGAACAAATAGTTGAACTAATTAGTAAATACATAAGCTAAGTAAGGTACGATTATACAATTCTATATTCCCAATAGGCGCTGATATAACACGGTGTTTCTCCCCCCTCAGAATGCAGGAACCAGTCCATCGAAGAGTACCTCTATGACCTGGAGACCCTCCACCTGCTGCTGAACAGCTTCCCGGGTGGGCGGCGGGGCGCGTGGCGCGCGGTGGGCGGGGACGTGGCGCCCTGCCTGCACGCCCACTCCCGCAGCGACTTTAAAGACTTCGTCACGCTTTCGAATGAAAGACTTGATGCTATTTTCTTGGATGGGTGGGTGTGCAAAACAATACAAACATTCGCAGTAGAATTGTACAGGTATAGAAAAGAAGCTAAATGTCTAATTCACGATACGTCATCACGTATGTGTTAGAAAGAGAGGATATGATTGACAGGTGATGATGGCGCTCTGTCCGTCTGCAATTATATTTTGCCATTTTTTGACCCAGTTCCTGGGTTCCGATTGAGCTGAAAATTTGCATGCAAATGTAAATTGGGTGACAATTTATTATATGGTGCTGATCTGATGATGGAGCCGGAAATTAACTGTTTAATAAAACGACACAACGGCATTATTTTTAGTATTATGCAGATATTGGTAAGTGGTTTATTATTTTTATTAACTTATTTAATGTTGAGCACATAGGTCTACCTGTAGTTTCTTTTTTCTTTCTCCATTCTAGGTTTGCTGGGAGAAATCTCTTGTTAGAGACTCGCCTATGTACCTACTTGTTTTTTCCTTTATATATTTTTGTATTCACTGTTTTTGTGCAATAAACTATTGAATTAACACAACCCATCGAGTTTGGGCCTGTGGGATTTATCTTGACAAGTACCTGGTCTAGTTTTCTACTTCATAGAAATAATAATTTTGTTTGACAAACAAAGGTAATTACATGATACATACTCTTACATCACAAAACCTAGGAGGTTTGTGCGTGATGCTGTGATGTTTATAGTATTGTAAGTTGAAGAAAAGGAATATCTTCATAACATATATTTTATTGGGATTTGGGAAGTTTCTCCTATATGAGGAATGGCTCTTCAAAGATTGGCATTTGGCCAAATTTGACGTTACTCAGCGTCTTAAGATAAAACTGCGCCTGCAGAAACTACTGTTGAACCAATTTTGTACTGCGCGCGCACTGTCCACCGTCCGCGCGTCTTGGTTTGGTTTAACTTCACATCAACCCATTTGGAGCCTCATGCCATGGTTGTAAAATTCAAACCCTATAACGGCAAAATGACCTCTATTGCAGTCATTGGTCGTTGAGGGGTTAACTGTAGTGTTTTAAGGCACACTTTTGTTAAATGTGTGTTCACCTGATGAAGTCACATCACCTGGTAACCTCAGCAACAACAATATGGCGTCACGCCAATATAGACGCACAAATCCATATGAAATTTTCAATAATCACTTCTTTCTCATTTGTTTCAGCAATTCCTCCGCGTACGAGCTCGCGCGCATGTCAGAGCAGGATAGACTGAAGCTGCTCAATCTTCTCTCTCAATCTAACACACCACTTTGGCTCCACTCTGCAGCATCAGGTACTTTACCCTTAATTTATTACCCCCTTAATTTCTTCCTCTTCCAAAAAAAAAATTAAAATTTCTTTATTGCAATACATGAATGTATTAATTCATCTCCGTTAATGCATCTTTATTCAATTATTCAGACTTGTATGTTGTTGCAAAAATAGGTAGGCCAAAGTTAACCCGCAAATTGAATATACCAAACCATTTAATATAACAATAACTCTTGTCAGGTAACACAGAGCTGCTAAGAGCTGCGCACTGGCTAACTGCATTAGGACATTCAGGGAAGAACGGTCTAGCGGTGCACTTCGGAGAAATAACGGCTGATGAGTTACAGCATCCTACTGCTGTAAGTATCATTCTCGCATGTATATCCTGCGCCTTCTCCACACCCTATGGGAAAAGGCATAGACATGAATCATTATGTAAAGGAAAATACATAGATTCCAACCTTACACAAGGAGCTCCTGACCCACACAGTGTCGTAGGTCATAGGAACCAGAAACAGCAACGTCAAAAGCAATACACCTTCTAGACCTAGGGATTTTTGTGTTACTCCCCAGCAGGGATTTGAACCCGGCACCTCTCCAACCTCGACCGCTACGGTCGTATTTTAGCCATTGCCTGCCACCCCATATAGACAAGGGCGTGACGATATTATTTGTTGGTTTCCTAGAGTTTCTACATGGCACTCCTCTTCAAGAACCTAATTGGCGAGCGCGTACTTAGCGTCGACTTCGACTCGTCGACCGAGCGAGCGTCACTCTTCGCGCACTGTACATCGCTGCGTCACAAGGCGGTGCCGGGAGCGGTGACATTGTTTGGAGCGAACGTGGATGCAGAACCTGCAAGGTTCTCCGTCAACATGGGTAAACGGGAGGCGGGGGGCGATGTTATGCAGTTCATTATTGGGCTGGATGATGATGGGTAAGTGGAATTTTCAGACAGACGATGTGCTTGTGCTTCTTCCTTCTTCTTCTTCAGGCGATCTCCTAGCGGGGGTTGCCATTTGTCTCCGTGTAAACCATTCAGAGAGGTTTTGTAGCCATAGGGTTTTTCTTAATCACTCTTGCTGTAATCTGGAGTTATACTATCAGCCGATGAGCTAACAAATTGTGACTGTTCAAATATTTCAAATGAAGTTGGATATGGAATCATTTTGCGATTTTGAAACTATGTCTACCCTAATCTACATATCTAATATTTGAACATTTCTTTAACAGAAGCATCATCGTGAACGGTCGTCCGATGCTCAACGAGGGCGACATTCGGCCTGTAGTCAAACGAGTCCGCCCATACAAGACCCTTCTTATCAATCTTCCTCCAAAAACCTTCGGCTTCTGGGTACTAGCCAACACCAAAGTTAACGCTTGCTTCGAAGACGCCGCTGACAATAACGAAGACAAACCAGACGATGTTGAAAATTTGGAAGAATCTAATCGCGTTAAACGATCGCTTGATATTGAAGATTATCCCGATTTCATAGATATTTCTGAAGAAAAGATTGAAAAAAAAGCATCAGTTCTCGCTGAAAAGTATAAAGTAATGAAAACCCTGAAAAGAACAGAACGGGTCGCTGATGTTGATAATAACTTGAGAAGAAAACGCCAGATACAAAATGTTGATGAAGCAAGTGAAGAAATAGGTATTAAGAAAACACCACCCGCAAGGTTGATAATGAAAAACAGGTTAAAATCATTATTTAAAGTTCATGATTCCGCCGATGAGGATAATAACAAATTCAGAAGTAAACGACAATTCCAACGTTTTAATGAAGACAATGAAGAAAAAGTTAAAAAGACACCAAGTTTATTGTTATTGATGAAAGACAGAAAGTATTTAAAATATCCAAAATTATTTAAAGCACAGGAGGCTCAACCAAAACCAGCGTTATTGGAAAAGATTCTTCAATTGAACGAGAAATTGAATAACACAAGACAACTGAGAAACGAAAGGGCAAGAAAACTTTTATTAAACAGAAATAAAGTAAGCAAAAGACATTTGGGAATATTCCCAAGTAATATAGAAAAAATAAAAGGAATGCCGCAGTTTACCATTGAAAAATTAAAAAGACTTACTGAAGAATCTGTTACGAAGCCACAAGATAAAGATAATGAAACACCAAATGTTAATAATATATCAGACGATATTTGTCCCATACATGGTGTCAAATCGTATAAAGATAAAAATGAAAACGAAAGAAATATGAAAATTAATGATGAGGAAATATTTTTAGACGAAGGAACAGAAGTTGAAACTTTTAAGAGAAGACGAAGAAGTATAGTGAAAGACAAACGGAAAGATCAAGATATCAAAGAATCTACTGCAGAAAACGAAATTGATGTTGATGATAAAATATACAATAAGTTTGGGAAAGTACTTCACAAAATAAACAAAAAATTAAAACATCTACCTGTAGATAATGTATCTCAAAAATTAGAAAAGGCAGATGATTCAGAAGGTATCGAAAATCTACTCACCTTGAATACTAAGTTGTTGGATAATGACAGTTATATAAAAGTAAGCGAGAAATCTAATGGAGTGTTGAAGTCTACATTCAAAAGCGTCGTCGGCGTTTTGAACGAATTGGACAAACACTTGAATAAAGTGATGAATGTTTTGGACATCTTGGATTAAGATTTAAGATAATTTTTACATATGCTTGTATTGTTGATATTTGGTTTTACATACGTCTAAAGTTATATCAGACTTATTGGCAAACGTATATGAATACAATGAGTTATTTGAGAGGTAATAATTCAAATACTTAATTTATTTTTAGCATAATGTAAAATTTTATACTTTTGATACGAAATAAAACATAAAACTGGTGGTACAATGTAGTTTATTTATTATTTAACAACATGGTAGATTTACCATTTTCATACTCACAAATTGTTCATATGAAAATGGCCACCTCTAAACTTTTTACATTAACTAATCAGTTAAGGATCTCAAAGTAATGATAACAATGCATTGCAACAGTAAGTTGAATAACACAAGTGATAGCTGAACAAGCCTACAGTATGCGAATCCTACGTAAGATACTGGTTAGAAACATATAAGTTCAAGAAGACATACAGATCCTACCCAATACTTGGCAGTTGTTGTAGTAGCAGAAAGTAATGTAACAGAATCACTATATAAATTTATCATTAACAACAAGGATCCACGAAAGCTCAATTCAACTTTAATACCTAAAAACATTTTCAACAATAACCCCTCAGTATTTTTTTATTTTTCATTCATAACGCTAAGTTAATGTAATTCTGGATAAACTACTAACCTTCTTGTAATATAACAATACAACATTCATATGAACCACGTCCATATAAGAGTAAGGTTTTATTTTTTTGCATCTCTTACATATTTTAGTCGTTACATATTTTATCATAATTTACTCCAGTAAACTTGCAAATTTAACACTATTTGTCACTAATATTAAAAGCTAATGCACTAATTGTGATTTAGATTCGCATATTATAATAATTAACCAAATTTAACATTTTTTCTTGGTTTATGAGAAAATATTTTCAAATACAAAAATACATTATATTATATAACTTTAGCAGAGAAGAGAGTCGGGCAGTCGCGAAATATTTGAATATATCTTCTCAAAACCTCTAAATACGTAGTGAAATATAAAGTAACCTTTGCTTTAAAACAAAGAGGCATTAAAGATAATATAATATTTACTCGATGATTTGTCTATTTTGTTCCCAAATCAGATGTGCAGTAATCATGTAAGAATTACAAAATAAAAGTAAATTTGGAGTTTTAATTTGGCATATTAATGGAGTGTGTGTTCAAAGCTCTTGTGTAATGTATGGTACGTTGTGTCGTTGTCTCTAGATAGTCTACTACTCTACAATATTGGATAATATTTGCATTCTCGTCCTGACAATTTTAATTCATCCAAACTTTATATATAAGTGACAGTTAAAAATCTTTGATCGAGATTGCAAAAGCCTAAGAGCTCATCATTCGATGCTAAATTGTGTTTCAATTCAACTAATATAAGTACCAAAGTCGCTTCGCCGCTAGCAGCAATCACCAACGAATAGACCTAACAATAGGTCGAGTGCAACTCTATATTTCATCAATATATTAAAATATGTAACAAGGTTAGTATTAAATTGTATAAGTAAATCTACTCAATTTCATGATTCCTCTAGGGATTATATAACATGAAGAATTCCTACTCTTGTAAGAGGAACATGGGTATAAATTCAAGATTTTTATCACCTCAAAGGATACTGTTTATAAATAGAACCAAGGCAATTTCAGGCCAAAAAGTCATCCCTCTAGTGCTATATAACTGAATATACATATATAGAAATAGACAACAATCATAGTGATGCACGTATATGTTACCCTGGGTTAGAAAGTCATAAGATCCAAATTGAAAATCGACTCAAGAAACTCGAACTTTGGTCGTATCAGTTCACAAGTCTAAGTTGTATCTAATCGACAAATCAAAATGA
Source organism: Argyresthia goedartella (assembly GCA_949825045.1). Classification (NCBI taxonomy): domain Eukaryota; kingdom Metazoa; phylum Arthropoda; class Insecta; order Lepidoptera; family Argyresthiidae; genus Argyresthia; species Argyresthia goedartella. Next base: position 27,984,822 of record OX463831.1, read on the forward strand.
AATATAGATATCTGAGTATAATTCGATTATAAATATGAACAATTATTTCTAAACTACACGTCTACCTTGTATAAACCTCTTATAAACGCTAAATCCAATGATGTTGAAGAAAAAAAATCTAGTCAACTGTCCATGGTACTAAAAAAGGGAGTTTTTCAATGAGTAATATCGTTAACATAACCTGTGTTTATATGAATAATGTACAAAGTTATGGTGTTGGAAGGTAGGGTTAGATTGAGGGTAAAAATGTGTTTAACTTCACCTTGCGTGAGAAAATATTTATACAACCATTTGATATCACCCAAATTCCTTTAAAATTGCGCACTTTAAGCAATACCTACTTATTTAGAATCTTATTCCTGACAGCCTAAAGCGAAACGCTTTTATAATATTCATATAATAACATTCTAGATTAAACATTCAAAGCTTTACACACAAGAAGAGCGATCGAAGCATTAAGTTTTCACATTGAGACCTTTAAAAAGAAATCATAATCGTTTCAGATAAAATAAGTACAGACAATATAAAGAGAAAACGACACACACTCAAGAGCTTTTTAGAAACACACTTCAATATTCCGAAACATAAACGACATGCATATGTTACAATTAACATAATAACCTAAGGATTTTAATACAGTGACAGATAGCGGGTATTTACACAGTTCTTATCAAAACGATAGTTTCGCATCAATAAGCGCGAGCTACCAGAAGTCAGAACAACAACGAAGGAACAGATATACCTGACTGCATAGAGGTTACATAGAGAACAAACTACGGTTCAGCTAACACACAGATCTACGATACAGAGAAAGCTAAAGATGATGTAGAATTAGATGAGTTGATAGTTATAGCAATGTGTGTCCAGTATTACACTTAAACAAATTGGTCGTACCCTCAGATACACAGGATCAACTGCCCTTACACTATTATTGTTAAGTTTGAACTACAAACAACCGTTTTTAACTAGGAGTGTCATGCATACGTAGTAATATAATGTTTAATATAGAATGATACACCTAATCTAACCACACGTACATAGCAAGATTAAAAAGTTAATACTTAATTAGATGTGAGAATTGAAGTTATTAGATTCGGACGGGGACAAGATATTTAGAGTGATGCCCATCTCAACATTTGTTTTAAAACTTTTTTATGAGTAAGTATATACTGGCGATGAAGCAGATGACAATGGCACTATTGAAAGAAGCTATGAAAATATACATCGTGTAGTGCAGTGTAATAGTGCAAGAAAATATCTCGATTCCCTATACATTAAAAATAGCATTTTCAGTAAATAATCAGAAATTATTGCATTTGTCTATTTACATTGTGAGTGTATATCGAATATAATATAGTTCTTTTTGAATTTGCGATAGAAGGTAGGTTTATAATTGACGTGAATGATCCATTGAGGCCTCGAAAAGAACCTTTGCAACATATACATTATACAGTAAGATATTATTATGTTGTGAACCAAATTAGTGATGTAGCGATGTGTGATGCATCCCAACACTCTGGAGGCAAAAAAGAAACTTAGAGCTAAAATACATGATGTGCTGATCGAGACAGAATATGAGTCAGACAGAGACGGTGGTATCGAAGAAACGATCCATATGAATGAGACAGGTTTATCTAGAGAAGCTAATGAAGAAGAGAGATGGCGGAACTGCCACGCAGCTCGCGTTTGGCATTTCGAAAAGTTTTATTTAATTCTTATATCACAGCTTTTGACGATAACAAATCTTTTGCAATTGCAGCTTCAACTGTCGAGGTATCGTTCGAACTATTTGCTCGGAACCAACATTTGACTGGATGGGTCATGCTGTGATATTCGTAAATATAATTATCATATTCAAAAATTCCAATTAAGTAATCTTCTTTTACTTCCACATCACGATGTTATTCATCAATCTTATCCTGGTCATGTTTTTAAACTTCTAGTTCACGTCACGTACTGTTTGAGTTACACATCCTATAACAATAACTATTTTTACGAACATGCCACTTTAATTCATCTCTTTGTCACAAACCATAAGGGCAAATACTCGAAAAATCACTCGCAGAATGCGTACTTTTTAATCCTAAGCTTTAAACATCGATTTTTTGTTGAACAAATGATGTGGCTACTAACATTTGTGTTTCTCTGTAAACTAACCAACAAAAGGCTCCAAAAGGGCTATCTACAACATTTTCTTTACATTTAAACTCTAAACACCGATCTTAATATAATGGCATGCAGATTTAAGTGGGGAACGTAACGTTGATGATGGAATCCAAGTCAACGTTTCAAAAAATGACAACAAATATTGCACCTATTCTTCGATGTGGGTATTAAGGCTAGGTCGGTAGGTATGTTACATTAAGTACACCCTAGAACGAAACATTTAGTATACTGTCACAACACTGAGCGACATCGACAAAGCACACATGCAAAAGATTTTAAGGCGACATGAAGATATAAATTGTGTAGAGAGAGAGAGAGAGATAGATGCTAGAGTTGAAGATACACAAAGATGCACAGTCAAGCGGACATCGACATTCACCAGAGTTGTTGAACGGTGGTTGCAAAAGGCGATGTTAAAGTAACCGTAAAGACACATTCAAGCTGTGTGGAATTTGGATGAAACAAATATTTTTATAGTTACGAAATACATTGTTATTTCAATGTAAGATAGAGACTTTCACGACAGAGAGGCGAAAAATTTACTTGAGAATTTAAAAGCAGAGATTCTTGATATCTACACGCGTGCTAACAGCTTCTTAATTTACCCATTTTTTTATTAAATTACACCGTCATTTTTATTCATTCTAGTTGTATTTATAATTTATTTTCTCTTTACACTTAAATAACAATATATCACAAAGCGTCAACATATAAAACTGGTTTTTGGTGTCCGTTACTCGACAGGCCCCACGACTTTTTGACCTTGCGTTTAAAGACGCGTGTGTTCTCTTTTAACATTATCTTTTTCCGAACCTCTGCGGCTGCCTCTCTTATGGGGTGCTCTCCACATTTTTTTATGAATGTATAAAAATATTATTGCTCATTATCAAGCACCAGCGCGCCACCCGCTAGCCATCTACGTTCCGAAAAAAATACAATTCGAATCTCTCCTACAAAATTGTTTTGAGCGCGAATGTTAATCCAACTTTTGGGGAAGGGGTGAGGGATTCTGGGGGGGTGTGTGTGTGTGTGTGGGGGGGGGGGATGAAACATCGTCGTAACAATGGGCTTTAACACAGCTACATCATGTATTCAGATTAATATAATGATAAACAGGTTGGTTGCGTGCGTCGTCCCGTTCACTGCAAGACGCACTTACTCTCGATCTGGGACTTGAGTTCGTTCACTTGCGTCTCGATGGTGTTTTTCAATTCTGGAACGCAACATACATAATGTGAAAAAGTAGAATATCCAAAAAATAACCCAAACCGATTTTAATACAAAAGAGTGAAATATAACGATAATATTCGTCTCAGAAATTCGTCAGGGAAATTGAAAATTCTACGAATCGTGACAATGTTCAGACTAGTCTGAAGAGGCGATTTGCAGATGTGACACAACTAAAATAATTAACAATAGAACCTATCTATCGGATAACAGGTAGAAATCCAAACTTTCTGTTCGAAGTTACTTAGGTGTGATTATTTCAGAATTGCACACAATAATCAATTTGTAGATTCTTTCTACTGGCATCCAATAATATCGCTAAAGAAACGGTTTTATGTGTGTTATCAAATAAGGATAAATCGGCTATATAACCATTGTTTTGTGCAATTAAGTATAAAGTAAAATATTTAAAAAGTATAAGGTAAAAATATAATAATAGTATAAATTAAGGATCAGTAACGCGAAGATTTCCATGCGATGATTTTTTACGACTTCAAATCTTTCTTGAAACCGTATAATTATATACGGTTTCAAGAAAGATTTGAAGTCGTAAAAAATCATCGCGTTACAGACCCATTTTTCATTGCCACACGATTGTTTCGTCATGCTGAAATCAGGAAATACAAAATTCGAACAAATGTATTTTTGCCTTTAAATAACTGCGTATTCGTAATAAATTATACTTGTCCAGGGTCTCTGTAAAAAAATATATTCGCAAAACTGTCTGAGTGGCCTGGTACTAACTGGTGAAGTCATCCTGGTCCTCCAGCTCCGCCTCCGCAGCCAGCTCCTCAGGAGTCTTCTTCTTCCTCATCAGCGGGTTGTCAGGCTCGGCTGGCTGCATCTCCACCACTTCCTCCTTCTTCTGGATTTTGTACTGAAAAAGTGAGAGGGGGAGAGTTAGAGCATTGCAGAAATAGATGGATCGCGAATAGAAATAAACGGGGCGATTTCATAAAAACAACATAACATAGCGTCACGCCTTTTCCCGTACGGGGTGGCTAAGTAGTGATTACTCCATTTTGAATGAGAATATATGATCTCAAGAGGTTTCTCATCATTGCATTGCAGCTTTGTTTCATAATGCTCACGCCATATACACCCCTTATACTGTTACATATAAATAAAGTATATGTAAAATAAAGAAAGTATATACAAAAAAAAAAGAGAATCATTGACCTGCTATTGAGTACTTATATATTTACTTGTGAGTGCAGTACTTAGTAGCTTACCTTATCAACAGTATTTAGCTTAATGTTCCTACGATTACAAATATCGCAAAGATTCTCTCTCGCCCAAGTAGGCCTCCCTCTTGTACCCGTGCGCCGTTCCCCCACCGGCACTCAGGCACCAAGAATCTTGGCATCAGGTTTACAGTTATCAGATAATTTAGCACGTAGTCCGGCCCAGCTTATTGAATATCATTATTTATCATAGAGTAAAAAAATAATTACAATTATGGGCTAAGGTTATGAGGTAATTTAGCCGTCACTGGCTTGCTCTGAGTAGTGCGAGGAAGGCCTTACGGCGGCGTAGCTATTTTGTGGCGTAAAAGTGCGTTTGATAAAGTCACTATTACCAATTGTAAAAGTGTGAGATTGGTGGCTATAAAGTGTGAAGTGGCTAGTCGGTCTGCTATATTTTTCTCCGTCTACATGCCTACGGACTCGAAAGAGAACTTACCAGTCTTCACTGAATGCCTAGCAGAGGTGAGTGCTATCGTCGAGGACAGCACCGTGGATAATGTGTACGTACTTGGGGACTTTAACGCTCACCCAGGTGAGTTATTTTGTAATGAACTACTCCAATTCTGTGCGGAACAAAAGTGGATTTGTGCGGACATTGAATCACTAGGTATTGACTCAGGCACATATACGTACATAAGTGACTTTCATGGCTGTTGTCGTTGGCTTGATCATTGTATAACTAGTTGTGTAGCATATCAATCCGTCACAAAATTTGAGGTGCTTAATGATGTGACATGGTCTGATCACCTTCCCCTGCTGATTGATTGTGACTTCAAAATACTTGTGCCCAAAATAAACATATATAATCAGTTTCCATCTAAAGTTATATGGGGTACTAGAGATAAGGCACAAATAAATATGTACAGGGAGTCATGTCATAGCCGGTTACGTGACATTGACTTTCCTTTCGAGCTCAGACACTGTAGTGAGAAAATATAGGTAGTACAATTTGTATAACAGTATTGTCAACATATTGAGTGAGGCCTACCTTTAGTTATCAAGGCAAAAGTTGTGATAAGAAAAGGTATGTTACAGGTTGGAATAAGTATGTGGCGGAGGCCCATAGGGAGGCTCGACTTAAATTTCAAACTTGGGTACTGTTTGGCAAACCCACAATTGGATTAATCTATGATAAAATGAAACAATCAAAGAAATTATTTAAAAACAAGTTAAAATGGTGTCAAGATAACAATGAACGCATCAAAATGGACATAATTGCTACAAGTCATGAGGCTAAGGATTTTAAAATTTTTTGGAAGCAAACAAACAAGCTCAGTCCTAGGTCGAGCCTGCCTGTGGTTGTGGACGGTTTGACCAATAACGGGGACATAGCAAATATGTTCAGAGAACATTTTGCTGTGGTGCCTGAATCCACGTCAGCCGCAGCCTCGGTAGTGTCCGGCGCACACTCCCGACGGTCGGTAGAGAGTGAATGCACTCGTTATACCATTATAGAAATAGAGAGGGCCATCCGTTCTATGAAGCGAGGAAAGTCGCCGGGACATGATGGTCTGAGCGTCGAGCACTTGAGGTAAGCTGGTGCACATCTGCCCAGAGTTCTGAAGATGTTTATTAACGCCAGTATTGGACACTCCTACCTGCCTGAAATGCTCATAAAAACTATTGTTGTACCTGTTATCAAAAATAAAACAGGTGATGCTAGTGATAAAGGTAATTATAGACCTATATCACTAGCCATGATCATCGCGAAGGTATTGGACAGTTTGCTTGATAAGCAACTTGATAAATATCTTAACTTGCACGATGCCCAGTTTGGTTTCAGAACTGGGCATCGTGTCCACTGAAAGTGCCATCATGTGCCTCAAGCAAACTGTCCGTTACTACACGGATAGAAAGACGCTTGTATATGCCTGCTTTTTGGACTTATCTAAGGCCTTTGACCTCATCAACTATACCATTCTGTGGGATAAGCTGGCGAAGGAGACTGACCTACCTGATGAGCTCATATGTATGTTTAGGTACTGGTATGGAAATCAAAGTAACGCGGTCAGGTGGGCCGGTTCTTTGAGTGATGAATACGGGCTGAGCTGTGGAGTGAGGCAGGGGGGCCTGACGTCTCCTAAGCTGTTCAATCTGTACATGAACAAACTGATCGAGGGGCTGTGCGACACCAAGGTCGGATGTTCAGTCCATGGCATCATGGTCAACAACATAAGCTATGCTGACGACATGGTGGTGCTTAGCCCCTCAATCAGAGCCCTCAGGCGGTTACTAGGGATCTGTGAGTCGTACGCCGGGTCGCATGGCCTTAGGTACAATGCAAAAAAAGTGAAATGCTCATTTTCAAGGCGGGCACCAAATCACCATCGTTTGTACCACCAGTCCGGCTGTGTGGAATACCCGTGGCCAGAGTTTCGGAATTTAAGTACCTAGGGCATGTGGTCACGGAGACACTCACATATGATCTGGACATGGAGAGAGAGCGCAGGGCGTTGTCAGTCCGCTGTAACATGCTGGCCCGCAGGTTTGCAAGGTGCACTAAAGAAGTGAAACTTACACTGTTTTTGAGCCTACTGTCAAACCTTTTACACCTGCAGTCTCTGGGTTCGCTATACGCAGAGGGCCTACAGCTCCCTGCGTGTCCAATACAATAACGTGCTGAGGATTGTGTTGGGGCTGCCGCGATACTGTAGCGCGACGACGATGTTTGCGGAAGCAAAAATAAACGATTTTTTCGCCATACTGCGTAACAGAGTAGCGTCCATGTGGAGTCAGACTCGCGGCAGCTCGAACTTGATCCTCAGAACGCTGGCTGATAGGGTCGACAGCCCTATGATGAACCACTGGGTGGATGTGCACTTAAACAGGAATAAGAAGTAAGTGAATGTGTTGTGTGATGGATGTATAATAGACATAATTATGACAGAATGACGAATGAGTGTGTGGACTTAACTTACATACTTAGATCTTGTTTTCTGTGTTACCAATTAATTTATTTTTTGTTTTGTGTCATTATTTCAATTTATTTTTCATTTTACCGTGTTTAATTATGGATGTATATCTGAAATAAATAAATATTATTATTATTATTATCTCACTTAAATAGGTATCTATAAAATGCTTAAAATCAACAGAATTCCCTCAATGAGAACACCACCCAATCAACACAATAGTCCCAAGCAACAATTCATTTCATATTTCAAAGGTACGCTTATTGGTTACGCTTCCCGCAATAATTTCCCAGCGGTACCGGGTTTGATTCCTCCGAAGTTACAGTCAAATGGATTGGCTCCTTTCTCGTCGGTAAACCACAGTTTATTCTTCATGCCAATCCCAAGGCAGCGGAAATAATGACGAACCTGTTTGTATTTATTACTGGCAATACTGAGGGTATGTCAAAGAGTCTTTTTAAACAAAAAACAAAATTGGAGGACAGTATGATGTATGCGGCGATGGGGTAAAATGTAGTATTGAATAACTGGCTAAACATGGGCACAATTATAATTGTGCCTCTGCAACCCCTTATAGAATAAAGGCGTGACGCTATATTATGTTCTTTTTTGTTGTAAGATGTGAATATAAATATCGAGGGAATTATTACAACATGCCAACGGATTTTTTTGTGTTTCGAATTGATTTGAATAGGTATCGAATAGCCTTAAAATACATTTTAAACCACAAATATTCTAGGTTATTCTTCAAGCCAATTTTTCGGTAGCTCAAGCAATGAATAACATATATCTTATTTGAAACTGGCAATACCCAGTATCATCAAAGACGCTTTTTAATAATGTAAAAGTAAGCGGCTTAGTTTGCGATACAGAAAATTAAAAGTCACGAATCTTTTGGACTTAATCTGCAATTGATTGCTGCGGTCGGAGGAATTTATTTTAATTTTAAAAGGGGATTTCCCTCTGCCGTTTCCTCTGGGATCTCATTAGACGCGTGCCGTCCTAGTAACAAGCTAAGGAAAGGCTTTCAAAATGGAGTCGCCGAGTTGTGAACGTGATCTGTGAGACGTTTAGTCACTCAAAGTTAGAAATTCTTTACCTACATTCTTAGACCTGCTCAATTTAAATGGTATTTATGAAATCGTTGTTTTTGATTGCACTGAGCTAGTGTGGTGGAGTTTGGCTAGATGTTACATCAGACATCTGCCCTTCGGCGGGGAAAGTGTTAAGTACACTCTGAGTAGGCGTATTTGGGCACAAATATCGGCTTCTAGGTATTTTTTTAAAGATGCTGTCAATATTTTCCAAATGCTAATAATTTTATCTATACACGTATCATTAACCCTCTTTACTGCGTCCAAAAACCGCACGTTACGACCAGCATAATGATATACTACTTGGTAAAAACTTATTTCTAACATATATCTGAACATTGATACATTATGACCATAATGTATCAATATTTCGATATATTATGACGCCTGCGTGCTGCCCCTAGTTTATCTGTGAAGTTGGTACTACTGGACAAGCTAAACAAGTGAAGCGGTTCCTGAACACATCAAAGAGAGCTTATGACATGTGTGTAGATAAACTAGTGTATGTAACTGTATATAATTAGGCATTAAAACTCATTTAATTTTTAATGCCCTCCATTATGTAGTCACATAAAATACTATTCCAAGCGTTTCTTAATTTGGATAAAAGTACTTAAGAAAAACTTCGCAAAACATCTCCACCACATACATTGGCTCACCTGTATACTGAACAATATAATACAGACCATCCTCTTGCCCCATTTTCCGGCTTTGTAAGATTATCCTAATGAAAGGAACGCTGAAATATAACAAGCCTTGCGCGTCAAATTAAATTATAAATCCACTTAATAGAGACCCCCGTCGAAATATTATGAAGAAAATTGGAAATTATTGGTATTGTTTTAGCCGTAAATTCGTATTTCGTGATACAGAAAGTCATGTACAGTACGATTACTTTCACTTCTCGATTTTAGTCGCTGAAAGTGATCAAGATGCGCTGGAAACTTGACATTTTTGACAGAGGTGTGTCATTAACAGTTTATTAAGGGACAATCTGAAAACAGCTAATTTATTTACGATAAAAATATATCGGAATACCGACAAGTGTCGAGCGGTAAAGTTATAATAATCAATCAATCAATCAATCAAATGTCTTTATTAGTGTAGATAATGAGATATACTTAGCGATCGACATCTTTGCCATCTTCTCTACATTGGACCACTGTGGGAGAAGAAGGGCGTAGAAACTCCCATAGATAAATTTTAGATCTCTTTTTAAAATTGGTTGTGCTGCACTAGTGCAAGTATTACAATATTAATTATTATAATTAATAAGCAGGAATAAATAATTACAAAATTATTAATAGCAAGTTCTGTGTTGAGCCAGATTAACTCCATACCCGTAATTAATCCCTATATACCCATTTAAGTAATCTTGAACATTGTAAAATACTTTTTTTGACAAAGTCGTTTTAAATGGTTTTTTAATTGCTCAAAAGGCAATTTCAAGATCTCCAGAGATATCTTGTTGTAGTAGAGAATGCACTGACCCTTGAAAGAATTGCTAACCTTCGCGAGTCTAACCCGTTATTATTTCTTAGGTTAACATTACAGCTATCGCTAAGTTTGGAAAATGTTGTAAGGTTTTTGTGTACATACATTATATTTTCGAAAATAAATTGACTAGCAACAGTTAGTATGTCAATTTCTTAAGGAGTCTGTGCGTATTAAATTATATGTTGCTCGAATAGCTCTTTTCTGTAAAACAAAATAGTTCGAATATCCGCTAATCGTACCGTGCAGTAGCGAACTCATTCTAAATTAATCTCAACAAGACGTTAAGTTATGAGTGACGCAATTACTGCATCAATTAGCTACTTGACAAGGTAGTCACAATATACATATACATTTGATGAGTTGTCAAAACGCTCGCAACATTGGGATGTGACGTCATAACACATTGAAGTCAAATTATGTCTTTTTACAGAAAATAACGTCTATAAATTATAACTGTTAGAAATTTACAATTCTGATATCGACGAGCCTTGCTTTATACAAGACTGCAGAGGCTGACATGTATTTTATATTTTTTACCGTGTAAAGAAGCCAATCCAAAGAACTACCTGCTGGAAACGGTGATATTCAGAAAAGATGTATTCAGAAAAAAACAACAAAAAAACGGTCAAGTGCGAGTCTAACTCGCCCACGAATGGTTTCGTACCACCATACAATTGTAGGGATAGTATGGAGTAAATAGCTTGGACTTTACATGGTAAAAGGTTGTTTACAAAGTTATTGGTGCGGCTACTTTTACACTCCATGTGCGTAACCAGGTGCATTCATAAGTTTGTATGTGGTATTGAAATATTTGTTGTATCGGAGCCCCCTTAAATATTAATTTTATTCTGTTTTAAAGTATTTTTATTATAGCGGCAACAGAAATACATCATCTGTGAAAATTTCATCTGTCTAACTATCACGGTTCATGAGAATCCGCCTGGTGACAGACAGACGCTCAGACGGACAGCGGAAGCTTAGTAATAGCGTCCCGTTTGGAACCCTTCAGGTACGGAACCCTAAAAACCAACCCTAACCCAATCAAATCTAAACTTACCCGGAAATACTATCTTCTTTCCTTCTATTTCCCTTAATCGTCTCTCTTATAAATGTGTGCAATAAAACTGTTCTTCAACATCATAATCTTCAGTCCATCGACCCATTGCTGGGCAATCCTCACGCTGCCTTTGTTTCATCTCTTCTCTTCTCATCTTCTCTTTTCTACTGCTGAGGTAGGCGCATCGGAGTCAACCTGACTTTATTAGGGAGTCGTGTTGGAACGGACTCCCTACTAGAGTCAATTTCACACCCATGAGCTGATATCTTCTTCATTTTCTTCCTTCTATTGTCTTCGTTATAATCTTCGAAGTCTTGATTCATAATAAATAACAACAAAAATAGTTTATTGTCATAACAACTTTTTTATGGTGTCTCTAGACCCCACTTAGGACTCTCTGTATCTCTTACGCTTATGTATTTTAAAGTTATCTTATTTGTATTAATTTAAATTAAGTTTTTAATTAATTCTATCATGCACACCAACTGCCGATCAAATAAGACAGTTAGGTACCTATCCAAGTACATCATACATTTTAAAATGGAATATGAAAAGAGAACACAATATAAACACAACTCAGTTAAAGGTACGGTAGTAAATAATTGTTATTAGGCATAGTACGAGATTAAGAAGGAAGGTGTACACCTAATCTACACTGCTTGGTTTAGTTTCATAAAACAATACCCTAACCACCAACAGTGACCAATGTGGCGACAACTTCTATGGCGCTGTGGTAATGCCTGCCTACCAAGTGAGAGGTCCCGGTTTCGATCCCCGGCTGGGGGGAAAATAAAACCCCAGGTCTTGGATGTTTATATGTATGTGAAGTCGCTGTTTCTGGGTACCCTAGTGTGGGGCCAGAAGCAATGTAAGCAAATTATGTAAATGTGTTTGCACCACACCGAGAGTAATGATAGCCAGAAAACATTCAACAAATTCCAGTCATCCTGAATAGACATCAACATAACGTCACACCTTTTCCCAGACAGGCACAGTTGTGCCCACATTAAACCAGTTAATTAATAGTACATTTTAACCGGGGGCTAGCCCATCGCCCCAGCTATGATGAGGAAACTCTTGGTTCATATTTCCAGCAAATCACTGTAAAATGGCGCCCCTATCACAGCTTTAACCATCGAGGATAAGAGCTTCCATTTAAAGTAAAATAATTCAACCATAACCGAGTTTAATGCCAATATGGACGTCATAGATACTTTGACACTTCCGTATATAACCTAAGCAGCCTGCTTTACTACAATAGTCCACCTCATCAATGTGCCTTAAGGTTCAAATTCCAATGACGCAACCTCGAACTGCTGTCGTCGCAGAGTGTTAAGGTAAAGTCTACTCTATTGCGATCAGGTAAGGTGAACTATTCCATGGCGAAGCAGGAAAGGGTTATTGCCCGATAGACGGAATGGGTTGTTTCTATTCCCCACCTTTTATTCCTGTGACATATTTCCAAAATGTTACGAAGCAAGTAGCAACTACAAATTGACGATACAAAATGGCTACCGCAGATCGTTACGAGAGTGCTACGGCAGATCGTTACGAGATTGCTACGAGAATGCTGCGGCAGATCGTTACGAGTTTGCTACGCAAGGACATACTTTAGGCTCGTATCCACAGCAGTTTCAACAACTCAAACATTGAAATATATTCCTCGGAACATCAAACTTAACAACTTTCACTTTGAAACAGATTTGATCAGCGTCGGAAGAAGGAATAATTACGCGTCGAAAAAGTATGCGAATCGAACTCTCAGTGACTCTTATGTATGTGTAATTTTATCTGAATTCCCAAACATTTTTTCACTGTGATAATTATGTCTGTTTGAACAACTGGGGGACTTTGTTTTTGATATCTCCATGTTTAGTATGATGGAGTGAACAATAAAGATAGACTGATCAAATCGGTTTTACCTTAAAATAGTATGGCAACAAATATAATGATCACCAAAATATTTTTTTCTTACCCAAAATGTGTAAATGATCACCAAAAGTTGCAGAAAATATCAGTGCAAAAAACTGCATGTAGGTTGCAACAAAAATACACACAAACATAAAAAGAAGTTTGGTGATCATTCAAACACAATTTGGTGGTCGTTTATTAACTCTGGCGGTCGTTCTGAATTTATTGATAGTAAATTTTCGTTTTTTTTGGTAATCGTTAAGTCGCAAACCAATATGCTTTAAAAGTCAGTTGATTACAAGTTTCTAGAGAAAAGCCCTTTTTTCGTTTGAAAGAAGACCTGACCGTAGGTTTTGTTCACCTCTAGACATGTCGGTGATGGCACTATCTCACTGGCGACAGAGGGGGCGGGACTACCCCCCACGGCACCGACAGAGGGGGGGGGGGGTGTAAATGCATTAGAAACTCATCAGAGCAGGAATTGAAGGCGTTCTGACGAAGTGGCTAGCGCTAGATTAATACCGGCTGGGTGGCGAAAAAACGGTCAGGTCCAGTGGCTCATCCACTGTTCAAAGCATTATTAAAAAAAAATGCGTCACGCCTTTTCCGATACGAGATGGTAGAGTCTAAGTTTCACCCATGTTTAACCAATTCAATACTCCGTTGTGCGCGATATCGGGCTAGCCCCTCGCCGCGGTTACAGAGAGTGCTTTCTCGTGAGTTTTTCCATCACCGGACAGTGTATGCTCCTAGTTTGAAGCATTATACATATATTTGAGACTTGAAATTTGGGACCGAAGTCTATCATGAAGTGTATATTAAATGAAACATCTCAAAATAGTTAAATGATTTATGATTTGAAAACAAAAAGCCGAGAAGTGACGAGCGGTGACGTAAAAATAATCGTTCTGTATGTAGAAACGATGGCCGGTTTAGCCTAGCGGGTGACCCTGCCTACGAATCCTGGGTTCGAATCCCGGTAAGGGCAAAATTTGTGTGATGAGCTTGAGTATTTATTTCTTAGGCTTGGATGTTTTGTATATATTTATATAAGTATTTATCTCTATTAAATCTAGTACCCATAATAAAAGCCTTGATGAGCTTAGTGTGGGTTCGGTTTGTGTAAGATTGTCCTCTTATATTTATTTATTTATTTTATTATACGTAGGTAGGTGAAACATGTACACGACAGGGAACCCCGCTGCGAAAGAACCCGCTTGATGTTAATGGATCGGAAATGTTTATTGAACCCTAACTATAAACAGGATGTAACAAAAATGTGTACCCGATTTTTCAGGAATATTTTAAGGTTGATCGTTCTGAAAACTATTTGATATTAGCAACTTAAGTTTCACTTAAGTTCTGCATACAATTCGGTTGTCCGCTAGACCCAAAACCTATGGAAAAGAGAACACATTATGGTCTGTGAAAACAATAAAGCAGTAAAAGATAAAAGAGGGTTTAGACCCTTCACCCGGATTTAATGTTTGTGACGTCGTCAATCCTAACCTTTTTGAATAATTAACTATCATTGAACCAGTAACATTGGCATGGTATACCGAACTCGATCCAACTTGCTTAATAGGAAATATTTTAATTATAATTTGAGTTGCATAAAAAGCCACTTTTTCACAATTTTTATTTTATTTAATGTTGATTTTCAAAAAAAATATTAGTTTAACCCTTTACAACCGAAGAAAGTAATTAACTCAGTTTGTTTTTAAATTGACAGGACTTTTTCATAGGTGTCTAAGTATCGTGAAAAAAAAAAATAAAAAAATCCTGAAGTCTCTATTTTCCTGAAAACTTACCCTCACGAGCGTGGGGCTTAGGCGTTAGCTCGAGATGTGAGTACCCTCACGAGCGTGGGACTTAGGAGATAGCTCGAAATGTGAGTTTTGTCTAGGTTGGGGGTGTTTTTTGATATTAAATGAAAATTAAATTAATGACTTGTTGTCTTTCCATTTGACGATTGCAATGTTTTGTTTTGAAATCGATCGTGGCACGATCAGTAATCCGGTTATGCATTATTGTGCCAGTGCTGTGGAGGTTTCGCTTCAGCATTTCTTCAGCCAAAGGAACTGTCGTGAAATATCTGTCATGGTACACACAACTGCCAGGTGGTATATTCTGAGAAAGATGGAGTATTACAGACGGGCCCAACCCAAGAGTTGTGGCGCAGAACATTGTTTTAGCCCCTTGATAGATGGAAAAATCCAGCATTAGGCCCTCACTGGTTGTTAGAACAAAGTTTTTCAACCCTACTGGCCTTGGTTTATTTTTGACTACTTGGCGGAGTTTGCATCGGCCAGTAAAGGGTATCATTTGCTCATCTATGGAGTAGTATCTAGGGGCTCTCTCCAATCGGTTACACGTGTCTTTGACCTTGTTGATCATGGTTTGCACTTTCCACAGAGAATTGTCCTTTTCAGCTTCTGCTGGCGTGTCGCTGTCGACAACGTGAAGTGCATTGCGTAGAGTTAAAAACCTGTCTCTGGTCATGGTGTCGCTGACCAATCCCAGTTTTATTCCAGTTTTCCAGTACATAGGTAGTCTAGGAAAGGGAATACAGCCCATGATCAGATGAACAGCAAAGAGTTTCGCTATTTCCAGTCTGGTAGTCTTGGAGTTCAATGTCGGTTTTGCGCAAGTGGTATAGATTCGTGCACCTAGCAACTTCTTCCAGGAACGAATCATCAAAATAGTCACGGTAGTAATCAATCGGAGATCGAACTCGATTTACCGGAAGCGAAGTGAAATCATGAGCTTTATTTGGATAGTCAGTTTTCACCCACACTCTCTCACCTATCCCTCCTCTTCCTCTAGCCTGTCCTCTTCTCGTAACCCGCCCTCTACCTCTTGTACTTGCTGCTCCTCTTGAACAACCTCTTGTACTAGCCAGTCCCCTTGATTTTGTCCTGCCTGATCTGCCTCTGGTCGATCCCCTGCTTCTGGATGTTGTTGGGGTAGGTGGTGGTGCCTCATCCGCTTCGGGGGACTCATCGTCAGAACCAGATCTACTGTCTTCCAGGTGATCTAAGACTCTCGGCACAATATCTTCGTCATCATCGGCAAATTCCTCAACTTCCGAGTCATTTCCCTGTCCTAATATTTGTTCGACTTGGTCATCCCTGAGAGGTTGTCCTAAAAATGAAGAAAAACACTTGTTAGACAATCATACATACACGAAAATCTTGTTTAGGTACAAAAAATGTATGAATATCTATTTAGTACGAATCACCTAACCTACACGATCGTGCGTCCTTGATTTTGGGTGACAATATACGCCTAAGTAAGCATGTTACGTTCAAGTTACATACTAACGGGCGTAAAACAACACTTATATCAGTAAACTACATAAACAAAACAATAAAAATTGCATAAATATATTTAAAAATGTACACTTACCCGGGCGACTTCGCGCGCCAAAAAACGCAGCCATCGTTCACTGTGATTACGAGCGACTAACAGGTTCAATCCTGTTTGCAAGGGGGTCAGGCATAATTTTTCTAGGCAAAATTATAGTCTCACGATCGATCGAGGCCGGTTGCATCTCGAAAAATTGATATTCGTAGACGCCAGAATTTTTGTAAATCAACTCTCACTATCGTATCAAGTCGGTTGTAAAGGGTTAAAGTAATGTCAAACAGCACTTGTTTTAAAAGTGACGAAATAGTTGTTGTCAACACAACAGCTATTGCGTCACTTCCGCTGAAGGTCCATTTTCACGCCAATCTGTCAACTGGCAGTTTCAACCCGCGATTTTTGTCATTAAATAATATTTTTTTTGTTTAAAAACACGTTTTATGGTTTTTTTTATTAGTACTTTAAACTGCTCTTACATGTTGCTTCGCTTCGCTCACGCCCTTTAGCCTTCACCTAAGCTACCGCAGCAAATATAAGGGATATTTGCTGTGCAAATCAGTATTTTTGATATGCAGTTTAATGTTTCCCTTTAAAAATGCTCGTGGTCTATTCGGCACGATCTACGTGAAAATGTAAGTAAAAATTAAATTAATTCCATATTATTGGTTGTGATGTGAGTTCTTCTCGATATGAGTTTAGAGATAAAATATATACTTTTTGATGATTTGTCAAATGCGCGTTTTGTTTGTCAGTTGCTTGTAACCATTGTGAAGAGACGTCATAACACTTAGAAGACCAAGGGCCTTGCAAAAGATCGTCCTCTCCGACCAACAGATTTAATACGTACCTCAGTTAATAGACCTTGACTAAACTGATGATTTTCTATTAAGATGCCATCCGCCGTAGGTTTTCAGGTAAAATGGCTTTTCGGGAAATTAATTCCACATATTGAATACCAAATAGTAGTAGGGCACAGCGCCTGCCAGCTAGTTGAAGTATTTTGTATTAGGCGTCCTTTTAATATTTTTTTCTAAACCATTTTTGAATTGAAAATGGTTATTAGTATTTTTATCTACACACGTATCATAAACCCTCTTTACTGCGTCCAAAAACCACACGTTACGACTAGCATAATGATAAACTACAAGGTAAATACTCATTTCTTATCTGAATATTGATAAATTATGACCATTATGTACCAAAATTTGTCAAATTATGACATTCAAATTTCGAACGCCGACGCCCGTCTGCGTGCCGTCCCTAGTTTGTCTGTGAAGTTGGTACTACAGAACAAGCTAAACAACTGCAGAGCAATGATCAACGCCACAATGCCGGTCGAACATGCGCTTTCTGAACACATCAAAGAGAGCGTATGATATGTGTGTAGATAAACTAGTGTATATAACTATACAAAATTAGGCATTAAAACTTTGAGTGATATTACCATATATTACTATGACACTCGAGTTTTAATGCCTTCCGTTATGTAGCAGTCACAGAAACTTCTAGTATGGGACGTCATTATAACATTGGCACTAGTGCCACGGTTGTTAGCGGTGAGGACACTGCCCGTACAATCTTTTGCGTGGTCTTTTGGTCTTTCTTTACTAAATATATTTGCTAAAATGTACAGCTTCTGGTATTGACCCACCTTCTTGTATTCAAGGCTTCAAGGTCTGACGTGTATTTGATATCTGCTCGACTGCCTAGGCCAAAACCCAATTATTCTTAAGACTTACATACACAAGAGCTCCAAATACCAAATACCAAATGTCTTTATTACTGTAGATATTTACATATACTTAGCAATCGTCATTTTTTGCCACTTCTCTACATTGGACCACTGTGGGAGAAGAAGGGCGTAGAAACTCCCACAGATTGATTTTTAGATCTCTTTTGAAAAATTGCTTATGCTTAACTAATACAAAATATAATATTTAGTCATTATCATAATTAATAAGCAGGAATAAATAATTACAAAATTATTAACAGCAAGGTCTGTGTTGAGCCAGATTAACCCCATACAGACCCATCATTTAAGTAATCTTGAACATTGTAATATCCCTTTTTCGACAAAGTCGCTTTAACATGGATTTTAAATTGCTCAAATGGCAATGTCAAGATCTCCAGAGGTATCTTGTTGTAGTAGAGAATGCATTGACCCTTGAAAGAATTGCTAACCTTCGCGAGTCTAAACCGGGGCGCAAGTAGTCTGTGATTATTTCTTAGGTTAACATTACAGCTATCGCTAAGTTTGGGAAATTTTGTAAGGTTCTTGCGTACGTACATTATATTTTCGAAAATAAATTGACTAGCTACAGTTAGTATGTCAATTTCTTTAAAAAGCTGTCTTAAGGAGTCTGTGCGTTTTAAATTATAAATTGCTCGAATAGCTCTTTTCTGTAAAATAAAAATAGTTTGAATATCCGCTGCTTTTCCCCACAACAAGATACCATAGGACATGACACTATGAAAGTAACTAAAATATACTAGCCTAGATGTAGCCACATCCGTGTTTTGTCTGATGTTCCTAACAGCGTAAGCCGTAGAACTTAATTTACCAGCCAATTTTTCTATGTGGGGTCCCCACTGCAATTTTTTATCAATGGTTATTCCAAGAAACTTCGTGTCATTTACTAATTCTAACGTATTGCTGTCCAACACTAAACTGGTTCCAACTTGCCTGACATTTGGAAGTGAGAATTTGATACATTTGGTTTTACCAGCATATAACAATAAATTGTTAACTGTGAACCAATTCAAGGTTAAAGATAATACTCTATTGACATCATCAAAATCTTCTTTTTGTCTTTCAATTTTGAAGACCAGTGAAGTGTCTTCAGCAAACAACACTATGTTAGTCAATTTCTCCACCATAAAAGGCAGATCGTTAATAT
Organism: Argyresthia goedartella; assembly: GCA_949825045.1. Taxonomy (NCBI): domain Eukaryota; kingdom Metazoa; phylum Arthropoda; class Insecta; order Lepidoptera; family Argyresthiidae; genus Argyresthia; species Argyresthia goedartella. Next base: position 28,004,196 of record OX463831.1, read on the forward strand.
ATACCAGGAATAAGAAAGGGCCTGATATGGAACCATGTGGAACGCCAATTTTTACCCCCGATCCATCAGATTTAACGCCGATGACTTCTGCCTTTTGAATTCTATTGCTTAGGTATAATCTTAGTAGATCCAACGCTTTATTTCTAAGTCCGTAATGATTTAATTTCATTAGTAACGTGTTATGATCAACACAATCAAATGCCTTCGACAGATCGCAAAAAACACCGATAGCATCCTGTGCGGCTTCCCATGCAGAATAAATAAGAGATATAAGGGTAACACCTGCATCCGTAGTCGATTTACCCCTAGTGAAACCGTATTGCTTGGCGTGGAGTTGTTTTGTACTGTTGAAGTGTGAGAGCATTTGACTGAGTATAATCTTTTCAAAAATTTTACTTAGTGCTGGAAGAACCGATATTGGTCTGAAATTTGACGGATCACCCTTGTCTCCCGACTTGAACAGAGGTATAAGTTTACTGTGTTTCATGAGGTCTGGAAAAGCTCCATCATCAACACATTTATTAAATATATAAGCTAGGTGTGGGGCTATAACAAGTATTATTGAACCAATGACTTTGACTGACATACCCCACAGGTCTTCAGTATTTTTTAAGTTAAGTAATCTATACGTTTTGACAATATCCTGGGGACATACATCATAAAATTTAAAATCTACATTACTGATGCTAGTGCTGTTTTTTAACAAAGTCCCTGCTTCATATGGAGATGAATTTAGACGCTCTGTTGTGAGTAAGGGTGCATTGGTGAAGAATGTTTCAAAAGCTCGAGCTACCTCAGCGTTGGATTTAACAACATCATCACCTATCTTTAAGCAGAAATCATTAACCCTTGGTATAACTTTGCCAGTTTCACGGTTTATGATTTGCCAAACCGTTTTCATTCTATTATTTGAATTTTATATTTTTCTATTTATGTGTAAAGTTTTTGCAGTTCTACAAACCAACTTGAAAGTTTTGGAATATTTTTTAACATAGTCATGAAATTTTATATCAAAGTTATAGGTTTTTTGTTCATAAAGATCATACAAGATAGCTCTACTTTTACGAATTCCAAATGTTGGGCAGTCATTATATTTAGATTTACCGTTGTTGGCACTGACTTTATTTAATTTAAAAACTGTATTGAATTCTGTTTGAATAATGTTGAAGAAGTCAGAATAGATTTTGTTCGGGTTCTGTTCATCAAAATCCGGTACTGGCAAACCCATATCTAAGTTTTTCATATACATCTCTAGTCTATGGGATGTAATAGGCCTATAAAATGATGGATCAGTCTTATTTTCACTAGTAATTTGGAATGAAAATGTTTGACCACTGTGATCGGATGGTAAACAGTTAATTACATTTTTACTTGTGAATGCACAGTCACAAAAAACGTTATCTAAGCAAGTTTGGCTGGTAAGTGTAATTCTAGTCGGCTCTAGAAATACATGACATAAATTAAATGATTTGAACAGAGTTATTAATCGTCGCTTCAGTGTTGTATCTACAAGCAGATCTACATTAAGATCGCCACAAATAATTAACTTTTTTCTGTTATTACAAAGTTTAATGAGGGCTTCCTCCATAATTTTCTCGAATATTTCAAAATTGCCATGGCTTTTTTCACCTTTTTCCACCTTTTAGAGCCTAGTAGTCTAGTGGGTTTCACGCTCGCTTCTCATGCAGGAGGTGCAGGTTCAAATCCCGGTGCTGACCATGTACCAATGAGATAAGTAATTTATCTTAAGTACATTATACGGACGTTTGTAACGGCGATGGAAAACATCGTAAGAAAACCTTCAATCTCAATAGCTGCGGCGATGGGCTAGCCCCCTGTAAGCTCGTATGGAAAAAGGCGTGACACGTTTTATGTGATTTTATGTCTGTTTTTTGCATTGTATTACTTTTAATTAATTATTTTTTATGAGTTTTTGTGTGTTTGTGCTGATATAGTGAATAAAATGCCATTTATACCAAGTAACACACTGCAAAACACAGACATGGAATCAACAAAAACAAGACAGAAGATATAATTAATTACAAATTCATAACAATATTCTTTTTGATTTTATGTCTGTGTTTTGCATTGCGTTACTTTTATTTTATTATTTTTTATGAGTTTTTATGTGTCTATGCTGATATAGTAAAAAAATGGCATTCTATTCTATTCTAAGTACTTACATACAGAATTATGTAACAAGAGGTATGTACGTTACCCCGTCTCGACCACAGTAAATTAAATCGAACTAAACCATAAGGTCAAAGTACTAAAGTAACCCTTATTATACCAATTATATTGGATTATAGTGTACATTCATGCAACAAATGTACCTAATACACTATACACATACTATACGAGATTACTAGTTGGGCAATTCTGCTTATCCAAGAGCTTAGGAGGCGTCCATTAGTTAAGTGAGGAACTACTACAATTACGTATTTTTTAATTTTATTTAAGACTATTTAAGATTGAGCAGAAAGTAGTCTAGTAGTTTACCTCTATTGTGTCAGATTTTGGCATATTTTAGTCGAAAAAAGGGATAAAAAACGTGATATTTGCCGAGACAGCCTAGCATATGTCCACTGGGTTAGGCCGTGCGTTGGCTGTTAACCACCGTTAGCGTTTAGTTAAGTATTGTTTGCTTATTTATTTGTCTGTGTTTTGTTGCTTATTTATTATATAAATTTAAACTCTCTGGCGACCCTCGACGACATGTTACCCCGCTCAAAACCTAAGGGAAGAGGGATAGGCTGAAAACCAGCGCTACACCGTGTCAGCTGGAGCTGTGCCACTTTCTATTGTATCAGGCAAATCTTATCATAGCATGTATCCAAAAACTGTGTTCATTATGGCAATCAAGTATATTATTATTATTAAGTAACGCAGAGGATTATTGAGTAAAGATGTGTGAATATGAGGGTGTGTGCATATGTATCAATGAAGAGGCCAACTCAAAGATATTTAGACGGAGCCACAATCGTCTGTCGCGTCTAAACTTTGGCACACAATCACAGGAGTTGTCAAACCACATGACAACTAGTTCAGTGTCAAATTCTTATCTGACCATTATCACTATTCTCTGTCTCTGTCATCTAGAAATTTTGGTCGCGATCCCTGTCAAATTGATGTTTAAATAATAATTATAAATATAGCCCATTAATGTCCACACCGAGGGGCACAGGCCCCGGATACGAGTAAGATTAAGCCATACTCCACCACGCTGGTTCAAAGCGGGTTGGTGGAGTGGTCTTACGACCATTACCACGTAGCGATAGTAGCCGGGACCAACAGCTTAACGTGTCATCCGAAACAATGAACGTCCGATAATGTACTTATGATGAAATTCTAATGGGTTTCACGCTTGCTTCTCACACAGGAGATGCAGGTTCGAATCCTGACCATCTATCAATGAGATAATAAAATTTATATTTGCTTACTTCAAATTGAAGTTTGACCAATCAGGAGCCATATTATGTATGTGTCAGACATACATATTATGGGAATTTCAATCGCAATACAATTCAAACAGATTCAGAATTTTATTGCCATTGATAATTACTATCATAATCGCTGACAAGTGGAATTATTATAAAAACAAATAACCCGACTGCATTTACAATATATCAGTTGTTTATATAATAATAATAACTTGGATACTATTTACACACATTGATCTAGCCCCAAACTAGGATTCCCTGTATCTTGGGTACCAGACAATAATACTTATATAGATAAATATTGTACTAAGATAGATAAACAACTATGACTAGGGTACAAACATCCGTTCACATCAAACAAATATTTGCCCCCTTCGGGACTCGAACCCTAGACACTTGGCTTCGTAGGTAGGGTCACTGCTGAGTCGGCCCTTCGGGTCGTCAAGGTGTTTTTTTTATTATCAAACCCTTTATTTACTCGATCTTTACTCGATAGATTTTAAAAATTAATAATTAAGACACACAATATGTCACAAAAAATCGGCCATTGAATTTTCTTTATTTTGATATTCCCAGTGTCACTCTCACAGTTGAGACGTACCTAACGACACCTCTCAAGCTCAAATCCATCAAGCCGTTTAGGCTACAGAGCATGCCAAAGCAATATACATACAAATACTCGAAAAACATAACCCTCCTTCCGGCTCAGTAGGGTAAAAAAGACAGCCAAAATAATCGTGTTCTGATTAGTCTATTTGTAAATTGCAATTTAACTTCTTAACAAGTTTACAGAGCGCGACTACTGGTGTTAGGAACTGTCATCTAAAGCGACTGTCATGGGTGAAATGTCAATTTTAAAGAAAGCGACTTAAGTCAAGAGATACAGAATCACGCTGCAGTTCGAAAAACAGAAAATGATAACACCAGATTATAACTATGTATTAACAAGTGATTTAAACATATCTAGTAACATAGAGTATCAAGAAACCATTGACGGTTTTAAAACATAAAAAAATACATACAGACACATACATTGCTTCTGGCCCCACACTAGGATATCCTGTGTCGTGGGAACCAGAAACAGCGACGTCACACACATACAAACATCCAAGACCTGGGGTTTTTTTTCTGTGTCCCCAGCCGGGGATCGAACCCGGGATCTCTCGCATGGTAGGCAGAACCATAACCGCTGCGCCGCAGAGGTCGTCTACTTTTGCTATCGTCGCGGTTTGTACAGGCACTGGGGGTTATGTCGACACATTTAGGTATGTGTCGACACATGACTCTTTATAATAAGAAAAGAAAGGAAGAAGAAAGAAACATTTATTATAAGGTCAGTGAACATGTCACCGTTAGTTGACTAACGTGTTCTTTCTCGTCGGTTGGTCAACTATCGACAGATAGTAAACTGTAACATACTGTTTACTATATGAGGCGTTAGTTGATCAACTAACGGTTAAAACTGTTAAATAGTAAACTGGTTTAAACACTTCGGTAGTTTAGGTGAAGACTAGAGGGGACAAGCGCAGCGAAGCCCCCGAATAGTCTTCGTGTTAGGTTGACATGTAGGAACAAAGGAAACGTAAATTCTAAACCCTGTCGGTCTGGTTTACTATCTGTCAATCAATAGTTGATCAACTACCGCGTTAGTTTATCAACTAACGGTTTTAACAAAGAAACAAAACACAGAAATGAAAAATGACAATGACACATGGTATGAAATGAAATGACAGTCGTAGTGTGCCACTGTCATTATAAATGGCGTCTGACTCAGCATTCTGCTGAAGGCCAGGCCTTCAGATCTTTCATAATTCATAATTCTTTATTGCACACAAATATTTTACAAGTTACATTATAGAAAGAAAATATATGTACAAAGGCGAGCTTATCTATAAAAAGAGATTTCTTCCAGAAAACCAAGACATTAAATGAAATATTATTTTAAAAAGGTAGGTAGACAGTGCACAAAAACTAGTATATATAAAATGCCAAAGGAATAAATTAAATTTCTTATTTTCAGTCAGCGCCAAGTGTTACCTCGCGAGCGTAACACTTGGCGCTGGCTTGGCGCATTACAGCGCCAAGTGTCTTGTATCTGAATAATACTGAACCAATGCATGTGCTATTTAAAAACAAAAAAACTGACGTAGTCTCAGTATAAACTGACATTCGTGTCTCTGTTGCATTATTGTACCGTCACCGCCATAACCTTAATGTTTGTTTGTGTTCAACTGGCGATTGACAACTCGTGGTGGTAATAAAAGCAATCAGCTGGTTTGTAAATCTATTGAGTGACGGTCACTACTAAAACAGAATGGCCCACGGTTCGTTGGAGTACTAAAATATGCAAAACTCCGGTCACGCGATGACTGCGTGAAAGCTTTTTTTCTAATTAAACTAGGTTAGGTTGTAGTTTTTCCTGGATTGGTTAGTATGAATGCATTCATTTCACATATGTGTCGTCACGATTTTGTTAAATAAAGCGGTAAAGGCATTAAAGCCTATCTTAGCTCGTGTGTCATTATTGAACTATGTACTCAGGTTAACAAAACTCTTTGCCCATTGAAACTGGAAGTAGATAGAAATTGGGTAACTTATTTACAGAAATAAAATAAAATGTGATGAAAAAAATATATATAGGTAATACGAATGGGCAATAATGAATAATATAATGACAAATAACTAAGCACAAAACTCAATACCCGCAATTAAAGATCTTTTCTGATAAGATCAGGAGAGTCTAGTTCAGTTCACCGATAAACAAATAAAACAAATGGTTAAGAAAATGGGCATACAAATAATCTCTTGTACGGGTACTACTTTTAATTCTTAGCTTTCAGCTCTCTACCTATTTCTGTTTATCCGATAGAGCCCGGACAGACGGACGGACAGACGGACAGCGGAGGCTTAGTAATAGGGTCCCGTTTGGCACCCTTCTAGTAAGGAGACCTAAAAAAGGCGGATTTTATGCGCCTCAATGTGCTGGCTAAAAAAACTTTTTGAAGATCCTCGAGTGGAGTATCAAAATGAAGGGCTTTAAAAGTCGAGTAAGCAAATATTTACTAATCTTGCACAATATATGAATAATACACCGCCTTAGTTTTAAACTAAGCATTTACAGATTTTTCGTAATTTAATTAAATTTATTTACAGTCGGGACCAATTAAATCTTATACGGCGGGCTCCGCTTACGTTTAAATGTTATTTAACTGAACACTTTACTCTATTTTTTTTTTTAAATATGCTCTTGATACCCCTTTTTCATTTAGCCATAAGGCATATAGCGATACGCAGTGCAGTAATAAGGTAATAAAAACATGTAGCCTTTGAATACCCCCACCGAGGAGCACAGGCCTTACTACTGCCGCATACGAGTAAGATTGTCTCCCGTCACGACGGATGTCCTTGTCTGTTTATTTCAGTAACGCAAGTTTCCTCACGATATCTTTTGTCACTTTTTTATCAAGTTTTCTTGATAGAAAAAGTGACAGAAGGAAATTTTGAGAAAAAAATCATAGTTCCATAGTTGCGGCTCGTCATGCCATGCTAACTAGATGGACTAACTATTAAATACCTCGCTAACAGTGGGCACACGTGCTCAGCAATTAAATACCTCGCTCACAGTGGGCACATGTGCTCAGCAATTAAATACCTCGCTCACAGTGGGCACATGTGCTCAGCAATTAAATACCTCGCTCACAGTGGGCACATGTGCTCAGCAATTAAATAGCTCGCTCACAGTGGGCACATGTGCTCAGCAATTAAATACCTCGCTAACAGTGGGCACATGTGCTCAGCAATTAGTATGAGAAAAGCCGTGACGTATGTTGATGCTTATGATCTTCCTTCACAAACTAGAAGCGTAAAGCTTTACAAGTTCTCTACTGTACCGAGGGCAACATTAATCAAATATGCCAACTATTGTTGCAGCCTCGGAAATTAATTTATTTCAGTTTGAAACATAGCAAAAGCTTCACATATCGGGCATTGTGCCTACACCCATGACAGGCTATTGTGACAGTTCGATTAGAGCACAATTTCGCTCTAAATTAACAAATTGATTTATTTACGCTTTGATTAATTACATAGGCAAATATACACCGTTATTAGGTTAGCTGCACATTATTGTTTCAGTATTAAACGAGTTATCCTGGCAATTTTCAAAATTTGAACGTGATTTTGAACTTCAATACTTTATGTTAAGGTTCAAATCCTATGTAAAAAATAGGTCTGGGTTAATAATAAGAAACTCTATCTGAAGCCTTATTACTTATCTCTGAGATCTAGTAATTTTAGTTGAAATTGACAGATCGATCAATCAGAAAACGAGTCGACAAGCAAAACTTCAACCACTTTTTATTTTATTTTATGAAATTTTAAGAAGCTATTTGAATCTTTAATACTATATATGGTTTGATAGCTCATTAAATACTGATAAATTAGAACGATTATTGGATTTAAATGCTTAAAGCCATATTACACAAATGCTAGTTTCTTCAGAGATTTTGCACTTTTTTAACCAATCAAAAATACGGACGTGATTCACTTTATCTTTTTTCCATGACTCTTAAAACCTTTCAAACTTACGTGAGATTTTAGATACGTGAGATCTCTGAACCCGTTACCTTCATTTTAAAGCATAAGATAACTAAGTCTGGGTAAAACTAATTTTCATATTCACATTTTACGTAGTGTACTTGTTGCCCACAAGATCATTTTTATACGTTTTTCTGAAAATGTAAAAAGTACGTAAAGTTCTCTTTGGGAGCAGTTGGAACTGAAAGCTAACAGAAAATCAAATGCTAGTTGTTTAGCATGGTCTAAAATCGAGGTTTCAGAATAAATAAAAAAAAGCTTGTTGGTTATCTGGAACACTGTTTTTTTATTAAATTTGTGGTAAGTGGTATTTTTGTCAGTTGCGGCGTGTTATATTTCAGGTAAAGGTGTCTTATATTTTTTATAATTTTTATAATAACAACCCTCATAACGTCACTTGCTCACAGTTTTGGAACGGTTGTGCTTGAGGATGGTTGTTTCACATTGCTTGGACAGTTGTTTAGTAGGACAGGTACACATATATTTTATACAAGTAGATACAAGTTGTATTGCATTATTTATAATAGTACATTACTTCAGAGGGAAGAAAGTGACAGTTCCATACCGAGATTATGGCATTTGCGCCACGAGCTTGCGAGGGGCGCAAACCATTTGAGGTATGGAACTGTACTTTATCCTGAGGTATGTATAGTGCTTTTTATTACACCTACGAGGAAAATTATAGACTTAAATGCATAGAAATGTTTATATTTAGTTAAAAGTACAATTATTAAAAGTGCAGCTATTATAAAATGAAGTCGTTTTCTTTTCCTTTTGCCAACGTATGAAATTTTCATAAGTACTGTTGTATCTGCATTTAGATTTTTCCGGCAACAGATTATCAACAACTTCTTGGGCCGTCTCTAATAGTTCTGGCGGTGTGTTAGGGATAACATCATCACTGTCGCTCGAAGTATCCATATTTTACAAAAAACACAAAGATAAATGCTAAATCATTCGAAGTTTTTGCGAAAATGCGGGCTTTTCCTTTTTTTATTCGCCCGTTTCTGGAGTAGGCTAAGATCATAAGGTCATGCAGCCACTTCTTCCGTGATTCCGCGCGTTTTATATACAAAAATAATTTCGTTTTTAATTTTCTGTATGCACCAAGGAGGTTGGTAACTGGTAAAAAAAACTGTATGTGGCCAGTAACAATTTACTTGAAATTTAATTAGTAGACAGTTAAAGTCTCTTTGCAGTATGACTGCTGATAAATAAAAAAAAAACGGGTATGTAATGGAATTTCATACATACTTCCCACCCTTGGGTCGGAAGGATTTTCATACAAACTTCCATACCTTGGGATGAAAGGATTTGAAGGGCGGGATAAAGGCGTTTCTTCCCTCTAATTGGTATAATTAGTATGTATTTTCAGAGCAGGTGTGATAAAAACAATATTATTCACTCCAGTATGCTAACACAAACAATACAATATCAATCAGTTAGACTTAGTTACATATTAGATATAATACCTAGTCGGTCCATAAGTTCTGTCACAAATATTTTGCCGCATAGTAAATAATACCAAGTTTTATTTTCTTTAATACTATATATGGTTTGATAGCTCATTAAATACTGATAAATTAGAACGATTATTGGATTTAAATGCTTAAAGCCATATTACACAAATGCTAGTTTCTTCAGAGATTTTGCACTTTTTTAACCAATCAAAAATACGGACGTGATTCACTTTATCTTTTTTCCATGACTCTTAAAACCTTTCAAACTTACGTGAGATTTTAGATACGTGAGATCTCTGAACCCGTTACCTTCATTTTAAAGCATAAGATAACTAAGTCTGGGTAAAACTAATTTTCATATTCACATTTTACGTAGTGTACTTGTTGCCCACAAGATCATTTTTATACGTTTTTCTGAAAATGTAAAAAGTACGTAAAGTTCTCTTTGGGAGCAGTTGGAACTGAAAGCTAACAGAAAATCAAATGCTAGTTGTTTAGCATGGTCTAAAATCGAGGTTTCAGAATAAATAAAAAAAAGCTTGTTGGTTATCTGGAACACTGTTTTTTTATTAAATTTGTGGTAAGTGGTATTTTTGTCAGTTGCGGCGTGTTTTGGGTTCGCGATTTTCTCAAGTTATAAGGTTTTTTGTCATATTGCGATAATCGTGCAAAATGTATTGTATTGCAATTTGATTCGTATAAAATAAGCTTTTTAATCATGTATAATACGAATAAGAAAAAGTTTATTGCTGAGTTTTATCTATCAAAAACCTTGTGACAGAACTTAAGGACCGACTAGTTTTATAACTAGTTCTATTATTAGAACACGGATGATAACAGGTTAGTCAAAGTAGATACTTTTTTAGAAATATGAGAGCGTTTTCACACTTCTAAAAAAGTATCTATTTTTTTCGTCAGATGCATAAAAATATACAGAAACGTCATATGTTTTTAAACATTAAATATCAGTCTTATTTATACAAAATTGTGTTTTCTCAAAAATTGTATGAAATGTTCCCATAACACCTGTGAAGATAGTATCCGAAAGTGACTCATCCTGGACAATTTTTAGAAGTGACCAGGCAAACGCAAAAGTATCCAGTAAGTAAGTATGAAATCCCATTACATATCAACATTTTTAAATATAGAACATTTTTTTTTCAAAGATAAGCTAAGAGGTTTTTTAAAGCTAAGGGCCTTTAAAAGATGTACCATAGAGGTCGACGTGTCCAAATTGCACTTATATTGCACGATGAATAATGGCGGAAAACTCAGTTCATTCGTATTTTTTACTATTTTGATACTAATTAGGAATTCGATACTAACAGAAGAAAAAGAAGAATAAAATAAAATATTCACAATAAACATAAATGGTTTTATTTTTGAGAAAAGCATTGTACACGCCTCGACCATAAGTGCCATCCTGGCCTCGTATTATAGCCGGACCTCGCCTTGCTTCGGCTCGGCCGACCAAATCATACTCGTCCAGGATGGTTTACTTACTGGTCTCTGCAGTAATGTACTATTTCATTCCATTGCTGAAAATGTCAAACGATTGTGAGGTTGAAGCGCATTACTGCCGTTAGTGTTCTTCCTTTAGATAATCTTTATATTGATTTGTCTAAGCCGTTATCGTCCCACTTTATGTAATCATCAATTAAGTACAATGAAGTATTGCACAACTGGAAAGTGCGGTACTCTATGATATCGTTATCGTCCCACTTTATGTAATCATCAATTAAGTACAATGAAGTATTGAACAGCTGGAAAGTGCGGTACTCTATGATATGTTAAGCTACAATGAAAGAATACAAAGAAGTGGATAAGTAATCTGTTCACCTTCAGTATTTTTTGTATTCCTGGCAATTTACAGAAACTTTTTTGGAGGGGACTTTACTGCAAAGTGTTTTAAAAGAACATTCACTAGAAGTTTACTTCTTTACCCTTTTTCGAGGAGACTGGAATCGGTTCTCGATTTATTTCGAGTGTTAGTAGTCCTAAGTTGTTTCCACTTGAGGACGAGTGATCGACTTTTCGATTTACTTGATGGAATCATGGAATGCCTTCGGACGATTGCGAGTTGGACCTAAGAATCGATTTAGAGTCACAGAAAGGGGTTGTTTTTCTTTAGCTATTGGAGGTAAAGGATACAGAAAGACTATAAACAATTTCACTGATTTTAGCAGAGCAACTTTACTTTTCACTACGCTTTAGGTATGTACTAAATCGCTTTGACTATTCGACCAAAACGTAAATACTTATAAGTAAAAATGGTTGATAGAGAGAAAATGGAGTAGCTCTGATCAAATTAGTTTTGTAGTGAAAGCTATTCAGGATAATTACATCTCTGTAGCTGAGGGGATGGGGTAGCCCCCTGTCAACAAAAATGGCGTATCGAACACCTCGCTAAATGTGGGCTCTGCCACCCCGTGTGGGAAAAGGTCCTTCATATTAGACTTGGGGTTCGGTCCGTTTAGACAAAGTTGGGCAAGTTAGCAAACTGTTTGCTGAAGAGAGTTGGTTCTAATAGTGCAGTTAGTTTAAGTGTTTGTTGATTGAGTGGTAACGGCAAGGGACCAATAACTTAATAGGAAACTTCATATTACTTTGTCGTTTACTACACACTTTAGGCATAACTACGTTAAGGTCTACTTGCACGACATTCACTAAATCAGTTCAGCGTGCTAAATCGATTTAACTTTGACATATTTCATACAATTTGTCAGATGCTCAAGCGACTCAAGACGCTTAACGTTTTTAGGTCCACTTGCACGAAGTTCACTGAACATTCAATTTCAGACAGCATTACAAATAATAGACATTAAACAGATCAATCACACAAACAAATCGCCCTTGTTTAATCAATCATAGTTACAATACGATATTTGACAATGTAGTCCAATAAATCTAGAAACGTCTCTCAAGCTGAACCAATTTCAACAAAAACGTGAGACAATATCAGAATTGGATATTTCCAGCAGTCGTATTTTATAAACTCAATGTTGTGTTAAAAAGACAGCATTTGACTATGACGTCACTTGCTAGTATTTCATAGAACTCATGAACCAAAGTTACCGTTTTGACAGTTCCTAAAAAGTACATATTTTGACTAGCAGTCAAATACCGTACTTTTTGATAACATAGCTTCCACCACAAACCGATTATCGGTCGGCCATTCAAAACCTCGATTTTCTTCCTCGTTCCATCCTCACAAAGTGGTAACGACATCTTACAGCCATTTCATCTAAGAGCGAACCACTTACTTCACTGAATTACAAAATTGCGCGTAATTTTGCCGCGCTAGATTGTTACCCCACTTTCCTAGGGAGGGGGAGCCACTAGCTTTGTGACGTCAGGCGTCAAGGAAGCAAGGAGGTTGGTCGAGTAGTGTAAGGCCAAGGCTTGAGGCATACAGCCTATGTGCTAGTTGTAATTCTGTAGGATGAATAAAGAAGTCTGTGCCTCTTTTGGTTGGATTAACTTGAGATGTAACTTTGGGTTAGAGCGGTGACTTTAAGATTTAGGTAGTTACGATTTTGGAAGATAGAAAACTGTATGAAAACTACATTAAAAAAAGATGACGCGTTAACTTTTCACATTTTTGTGGTTAATCCCTTTACATATCTAGGGCGTTTAAGTAATGAAACTAAGCTTGCGTCAGAGCTTAGTAGGGATATCATAAGAGCAATTACAAGCTACTCTACACCATATCATGATTATCTAATACAATTAGTAAGCTGTCTAATCTGCATAGTGCATGAAGATAGAGATATTTCACGGCTAAATTGTTGCATGTGTGTGTGTGTGTGTGTGGGTATGTAATTATGCAGATGACATTCAAATTGGGCAAGCCAGGTGAAACAGGACACCACTTTACATATAACTGGTCACATTTTGCTTTCAGCTTTGACGTACTTTCGGGAATTTTGAATGATTTGTGCTGAAGGAGGATTTTGTTAATATAATTATTTTTTACCCGACTTCTATACGTCAGAGCTGAAAAGGAGGGTTATGATTTTTGTATGTATGTGTTTGTGTGTCCATCTGTACAAGATTGACTGATATTTTGTTAGAACTATATTTGTGTGCATTATTATATGTGGTGCATTTCCTTCCAAGGTACACAAATAGCTAATTATTTTGACAAACCAGTCATCTTGTAAATTATTGCCTTACGCATACGCTCTCACATCGTTAGCCCAGCAAAGTAAGTAAACAAACATGCTTCTCCGACCCCCCGCAGCAAAATAGGATTTCCGCGTGAAAACCCCTTTGTCTGTGTTCAGAAATTCGCGCGGCAAATTAAATATAGCCTCGAGGGGTGCAGCACTCACACAACACACGTTCAGAAACGGGGTCGAGCGCTGTCAGTACAATACGGAACGCCACTAGACACGTCAACGATGACAGCTGTTAATTGTTGGGCGGGAAAATTGACAACTTTTTTGTTTGTGTTTTGTTTCTGCTCTGTTAGAATATGTTTACATATTTGTGTTTAGGTAAATTAGGATACCGTTTATGGTAGCTGTAAAAATCTTTGTTTTACGTGGTCAATATAATCCAGATGTTTTCATTGTTATTTTATGGCCTACATAACTGAAACATGTGACCTGAGCAAAGCTAATCGTATCACGAAAAGCTTTTTGTCCTCGATAAAGCCGAAAGCCAGAATACGACATTTATTGCGTTTACCCACGAAGATGGCGAACATTTCTATTGGGTATATTTAAACGTATGATCGTAAATCCAATTTTTGACTGTCGAAAATGCTGATTTTGCCTGAAAAAAATACCGAATTGCGCGACTGGAAATACTTGTTTTATCTGACAAAATTACTGAATTGCAAAACTAGAAATTTGAAAAAAAATGCAGCACCTTGGAAACCCTCGTTCAAATAACAGAAAATACAAAACGAACGTTGGATTTGCTGTCCTTACCTATATATGTGCAACCTAACCCGAAGCTACGCTTCTTTCACCCCCTTTAACCCTAACCTACCCTGACCCACCATTTTGCCCAGACAGTCTTTATTTAGCCAATAGGCCATTTATTAATAGTGTCGCGCAATTCAGTAACTTTTCGCTCATTGCAGCTAATTTTTATGTAGTTGACCTTCTTGTACTTAACAAATTGCCCATAACTTTTTTGGACCAAGACTTAGAAAGTCTGCTTTGAAATGATGCATTATTCGGTACTTACTGTATTAAATGAGATTGGAAAGAAATCAACTTACAGATTTGAGTATTTAAACATATTTATCTTCACACGTATCATAAACCCTTTTTACTGCGTACAAAAACCGCACGTTACGATCAGCATAATGTTAAACTACTTGGTAAAAACTAATTTCTTATCTGAAAAATTACACATTATGACCATTGTTTAATATTTATGCTTCGGAACGCACCTCCTTTTGTTGCGCGACTCGGAACGGAAACGGAACTAGCAGCTGTCACTTGTATAGAAACGAGATGACGAGTTAGAGGTTACTTTCTTGACGTGAAAAAAAAATGTCGGCAGATGGCGTTCGGGCCTTGGCTGTATTTCAGTAGTAATAATTGTCTAACACAGGTGTCGGGCCTGTACGGAGTGTTAATTATAATAAGCACGGAACAATCGTCGGGAATAAGTAGATTCACGTCATCGGAGTGAGTGCTTCGTGTTGTGAAGCTTGAAGTGGTTTGGTCCCCAATTCGTCGCGTTCGGCAGCGACGGCGACAGCATCGGGCTACGACGAGAGTAAGATTCGACTCCTCTCCCCCCACCCCTTGTGCTCCTTATCCCGTATTCCTGCCTCGAATTGAGCTTTCGAATTCCGGTCTACGGCGTCAAAGGTCAGTACCACGTGTGATACTCCTGGTGAAAACCACCCTACAGATTCCACGCCCGTTCGGTTGAGGCGTGGAATTTAATCAACCATAATGTGTAATTTTTCTGCATATTATGACATTCAAATTTCGAACGCCGACGCCCGCCTGCGTGCTGCCCCTAGTTTGTCTGTGAAGTTGGTACTGACATTCAAATTACGAACGCCGACGCCCGCCTGCGTGAATTTGGTACTACAGAACAAGCTAAACAACTGCAGAGCCACAATGCCGGTCAAACATGCGGTTCCTGAACGCATCAAAGAGAGCTTATGATATGTGTTTAGATAAACTAGTGTATGTAACTGTACATAATTAGGTATTAAAACTCTCGAGTGATATTATTATGAAACCACTCTTGTATGTATTAATGCCCTCCATTATGTAGTAGTCACATAAACTACTATTAACTGCGCAACTACTAAATACCATACTGCAAAGACAAAACATGGCGTCACTCCATTTCTCACACGGGGTGGCAGAGGCACAGTTATACCCACGTTAAGCCAGTTATTCAATACTACATTTTGCATGACAGCGAGCTAGCCCATCGCCGCAGGAGAGTAAGTAGTGCAATTTTACTCAATTGAAATAAATAGAATGTTAGCTTTACATCTCAACGGTTTTCTCTTACAAATTACAACTTACTTTGAACGAAACATTCTTTCCAACATCTTATTTATTTTATTTTTCTACTACCGGTCTTTCGTTGAAAAAATAACCGTCTGGAAGAATCCGTTAACAGATTTTTCACAGGCATTCTCTGAATGTTTTCCTTTTTACGGGACCTGTAAACGAACTGTTAAAAAGATAAACTTTTATAAAGCCGTCGGAAAAAGTTTACGGACATTTTGGTGAATATTTTTTAGGCGCCCTACAACGTTTTTTTTTATACTGTAGGTTACCCCACTCGAACAGTTGTTCCACCGGAAAATGATACATGAATGTAAGCTCGAGGGAATTTTTAAAGGCAAAATAATCCTAATAAATAAACTTTGAAACGTGTTTTTTTTCACAGATTATTTAGATGTCATGGGCAATTTGTTAACAGAGTTGAAAGAGATAAGGTTTTTTTTTATTCTAGGACCATTGTAACAGGTAATATCTGGACAATACCTGTCTTAGCTTAGTGTTTCAGCTTAAAACATCGATTAAATCTAATGAATATAAATTTCAAACATCTCTTCATCATCATTGAATTCAATTATTTTTTAAATAAATCTTCACCGACGTACAACCTCCTAACCTTGAACAATGTTCAGTTTTGTACAAAAAATGTTGTCGATTATGTTTATACCGTAAAATTTACTTCTTTGTCTATGAAAATGACATAGCTTCGATTTCCCGCCACTCAGCTCAGCGTTAGACCAGCCTACAATACCTCACTTAGCATCCGTTTCCTGTTTCTCGCTTCACTTCACCTTATGACGTGAATCGTGACGTCACATCACTGTCACGCCATACTTCTGTAATACGGACTGACGTTCGAAGCGAGCGAGCGTCTTCTATGTGAAGTTCTCTGGCATTGTGACATTTGTGGAACAAGGCACATTGAGCAGTAAGATACAGATCACGTTTCTTTGGCTCTGACTTAGCTGTTACCTCTCTCTCTCACCCACCTCACCCTATTACGTCAAAGAATCTTGGCGCGGCATGTACTGGCGAGGTCTACGCTGCTTATTTGTAGTTGAGTGATTGTTTAAATTTAAAGGAAACGGGTTTCAGGAGGGTTCCGATAATTGGGGGTTTTCAAGATGGCCACAAGAGGGTTTAGTGTGGGAGATAGCTGCACCCTTTTCAACATTTTCTTACGCATCTTTTCCCTTTCTACTGCATCTTCATATGTTCTATCCTATTTCACTATTAAAAGTTTGGGAGTTTCAAAGGGATGTCAAGGGGGTCTCGAAAACGGTTCTCCTATCTTATCCCGGATCTCCTAAAACATATTTTCCTTTACCTCCTCCATTGTCATTATCTTATTGGGCACTTCAAGGGGGACAGAGATTCTCTTACCTTATCCCGGATCTCCTGATGCATCTTTTTCTTCAACTCCATCATTTTCACAATTTAAAGTGGGGGTTATAAAAAGAGGGATTTCAAAGGGGTCTCGACAGGGGATCTCTTACCTTATCCCGGATCTCCTGGCGCATCTTTTCCCGCTCCTCCTCCATCTTCATGTGTTTCGCCTTGCGCCGGTCCTCGGCCTCCTTGATGGCCTCTTGCCGCTCCCTCTCCGCTTCCTCTTCCTTTTCCTTGTCGTCGCTGTCATCGCCGTCGCCGCCGACTGCGCCTGTGACAAGAGGTGTTGGTCAGACTATAGATAAACACCTAACCTCTATTCATTACTTCATTAACTTTGACGATTTCTTTATTTCGTACATGATAAGTAACATCTTTCATTGATTTGGTTTTTAGAATTTTTTATTTACTTCATTTACATAGTATTGTGTTGCTAGTTTAAAACTAGCAAACAACCATCAGGATGTTACAGTGTTTAGCAAGCTGACAATTGCCTTTATTAAACCTATGGCTTAACTATTTCAAGGATATTCTAAACTTAAAAAGTAACTTATTCATTATGATTTTGTTTTATACGCTCGTTTTGTAGACGAAAGGCGTTCATAGCAGCTTCAACTAATTGTCTAACTGCCTCTCAATATTTTTCATTGCACTTATCAATATGTATGGGATGTGGGCTGTCATAAGTAAATGCATTCGCTGAATATTCTGTAGCCACAAAAGTTATTGTTCAGACTTCAGAACGAAACAAGTCTTTGTGGAGGAAAGCAGCGGATATTCGAGCCATTTTTATATTAAAGAAAAGAGCTATCCCATCAAAAACATGCATGCATGTACAAAAATCAAGCCAGTCTCCCAGCGCAGAATACTCAGCCATAAAACGTTGTGAGATCTTATGTAAAACCATAATACATAGAAATACCTATTCAACTTCATCATACAGTTTAACCTTATTTGTCAACTTACAATATTTTATCTACACACGTATCATAAACCCTCTTTACTGCGTACAAAAACCGCACGTTACGATCAGCATAATGTTAAACTACTTGGTAAAAACCAATTCTTATCTGAAAAATTACACATTATGACCATAATGTCTACATATTATGACATTAAAATTTCGAACGCCGACGCCCGCCTCGTGCCGCCCCTAGTTTGTTTGTGAAGTTGGTACTGACATTCAAATTTCGAACGCCGACGCCCGCCTGCGTGCCGCCCCTAGTTTGTCTGTGAAGTTGGTACTGACATTTAAATTTCGAACGCCGACGCCCGCCTGCGTGCCGCCCCTAGTTTGTCTGTGAAGTTGGTACTGACATTTAAATTTCGAACGCCGACGCCCGCCTGCGTGAAGTTGGTACTACAGAACAAACTAAACAACTGCAGAGCCACAATGCCGATCAAACATGCGGTTCCTGAACACATCAAAGAGAGCTTATGATATGTGTGTAGATAAACTAGTGTATGTAACTGTACATAATTAGGCCCCACTCCCGAGTATTAATGCCCTCCATTATGTAGCAGTCACATAAACTACTATTATGATACGTGTGTAGATAAACAATTTAATATTGTAATATTTGTATTAGTTAAACACAACCAATTTTTAAAAGAGATCTAATACTCAATCTGTGGGAGTTTCTTCGCCCTTCTTCTCTCACAGTGGTCCAATGTAGAGAAGAGGCAAACAATGACATTTGCTAAGTACATGTAAATATCTACAGTAATAAATAAATATTTATTTTGATTTTGAGTCCTGGGTTTGAATCCAGAGGCAGGAAAAAACCCTTGGATAAAGGAATTCTTTTCCCATACGGGGTGGCAAAGCAAAGATGTAGCCATATTTAGCCAGATATTCGATATTTCAGTTTGTGCGACAGGAGGTTAGTCCATCGCCGCACTTGCATCACCACAGCATTTACAAGGGATTTTTTTTTCAATACGATACAAACGTTGTGCCTCACCAGACTGTCAAATCAAAAATAATTACGAATATTCACAGCGTCCATTAAACTCGTGCTACCCAGATTAGATAATACAGAGGTCCACTCCAAAAACCCTAAACCCTTTCCCGCAACCGCGAAACACTTCAACAAGGAAATAGAATCGGACGCTTTCGATAACAAAGGGTTGTCATTATAGCGACGAGGTGCCGCCACGGTGCCATCTGGCATTAGTGATCAAAAGTCTTCTGACAGATGGTAAAAAACAAAGCTAGAAGCTGCGTCGAAAGATGGCGCCTTTTGGACGGACTGATGAAATCTGATAAAACTGACAAGTTATACAATTTCTCTCGTCAATCATATGCCATTACTTGGTATCGTCAATGGCTGAATTTTAATAGTTTTCAATTGTCTTGGGAAAACGATATTTCAGCCTATTTGTCGACCGCGTATTAGATTAAGCCATAATAATAATAAATTCATCCGATTAGTATGCCCACCGATGGACACAGGCTTTCACCAGAACTCCAATAAGTTGAAGACGTACTCAACTAACGCTGGCTCAGTCGGGGTTGATGGAGCAGTGTCGGGCGAGCGTCAGAAGTTCTCAAGCTGCCCAATTGAGGCATTAAGTTCCACAGCTCAGCCCGTGTCATCCGGTCGAGTGGCCAGTCCAACATGGCCGCTTTTCAAAAATCTATTTCACGTCAATCTGCACATTAGTCACGTGGTCCCGACACGGAGGTTGCCAACAAACAGGCTGCACGCGAACCTTTGTGTGTCAACTGCCATGGTCGGATAGGACTGGTTCTTTTTCTAGGATGTTTTTTCACACATACATAATGCCTTTTCCCAAATGGAACGGCAGAGGTTGTCATATGGGGTGGCACGGTTGCGTCTCGATTAGTCAGGTATTTAGTTCTCCATTTTATGTTGAAAGGGGCTAGCCCTTCGCAGCAGCTAGGCAGATATGCAGGTTTTCTCATGATGTTCCATCACATATTTAAAAAAAAACTTCGCTCCCGGTTTCGAAATTTTGGAAAACTTTGAATCTCGAGAATCTCGGCAATGAACTAGCCCCTTGTCACCCGAAAATAGAGTATTGAATAACTGGATTACACATGGGCGCAACTGTGCCTTGCCACCCCGTATGAGAAAAGGCGTGACACTAGACTTTTGTTTATCAATTGTTTTTCCTCTTTTCAAACGACGATACCGTGTTTAGTTTCACCGTGCACAGTACTGGCTGTCTGTTGTTTTCTCTTTTTCCAGCCGGCTCCGGTTTGGTTTCTATGAATATCTGATTTTGCAGCGCGAATACAAATAGCGTTGTATGGCAAACGAGAAACGATTTAAAAAAGAATTGAGTTAGAACAGCATAGCATTATGGATAATTTTATGGAAAACGCAACATTTGGTTCAAGAATTTGGTAGGAAATATGCCCATGACATTCTGCTCTAATGCTGCAAAAAGTGAATTTACATACAAATGAGATCCATATTTAGCACAAAAATGTGCCATGCATAAAAAAATACATTAATATGTCCTTAATTGGTATGAATCTTGGCAAAAATGATAGAAAATAAATGGTGGCAACATGAGTGATATATTCACATTCGGGAATTACTGGCTAGTTAGGCAGACCAACGAAATTTAAAAAAATAAACACGCATACTCTGCAAATGTTGCCATACCGTATTTGACTGCTAGTCAAAATAGATACTTTTGAGGAACTGTCAAAACGGTAATTTTGTTCACGAGTTCTATGAAATATTAGCATGTGACGTCATAGTCAAATGTTGTCTTTTAAACACAAAATTGAGTTAATAAAATACAACTGCTGGAAATATAAAATTCTGATATTGTCAAACGTTTTTGTTGAAATAGGTTCAGCTTGTGACACGTTTCTAGATTTATTGGACTATCTTGTCAAATGCCGCATGCTTGCCGAGGTATGCTTTATTTTTATTTGTCGAAATCTTACCTAAATCGTGGCTGAGAAGAAGGTACCCCACACTAACACTAATACGACTTTTACTTAGCGGGAAGTGGGAAGATACGCCACCACATCTTTAAACTCGCATACCGGAATACCGTAAACGTTCAAATGAAATTCCGGCGCCTCAATCAATTTCCGGGAATTCCGGGGCCTCCCGACATGAGCGTGAAAAAATTCGAACCGACGAAAGAGGTCGCAGCCAACCTCATTTTCATAGGCACGTTCCGAACCGTCGATATTAAGCGCGCCGCGAAACAATGTCGTCTGCGTTCCTTCTCCCATTGAGCCCCGGTCTCTGCATTAAATGGATTCCTTGACTATGACGCGCGCACAATTGAATTTATTGTGCCGGCTCCATAACCGTTCCCATTATGAAAAAGGCACTCGTTCCGACGCGAAATTCAATTAATTGATCCCGCTCGCTTCGGAACGCTGACGTCACGACATGGCGCTGACAGAATAATAATTTAAATGCTCCGTCGAGTGAAAGTCAATATTTTTCGAAGAGTCATCGAGAAGCGTGCATTCATCTGTGGATTTTTTGGAATTTTAGCCATTCTTAATTAAAATATCTCCCTTGCGACGACTGACTGAGGAGTTGTGACGTTGTGCCGAAATTGAATATTCATTTTCACTTTGAATAATAATTAATAACTTCATCTATTGGCAAATATTTACACGAAGATGGATTAGGAGCGGTGGAGAGGATTCTGGGAAGAAAATATACTTTGGTGTTTTTCGGCGAGATTTAAGAGTTCTTTTGAATTCTCAATAACATCAAAGAGATTATTTTCTCCCTAACGTCAAGGTTTGTTTGAATAGATGAACGACTAATACATATTGAAAACAAGACATTAATATTATTTTATCTATTATACGTGTATATATAAAAATAAGCACTAAATGTGTTGGTAAACACGAAACTCGCAAGGAAGAAACAAAAAAAAAATGTTTAGGTTAACCTTCTCATAGTCAATAGATGGCTCAGCTAATGATTAATACTTACAATAATAGACATTATTATGGGCTTAATATAGCTCAACACAGACCTTGCTGTTATTCGTTTTGTAATTATTTATTCCTATTTATTAATCATAATAACTTAATATTGTAATATTTGTAAAGCATTTGTATTTGTACGTGGGGCGCACTGTAAGTTTCCGGAATGAATATGAAAAAATACTATTAAAGGTACAAAATTAATTTATTGTTTTTCAAAATAATCTCCCTTGGCGTCTATGCACTTTTTCATTCGATGAAACCAGTTTTGAAAACTTTTGTGCCACTCCTCTGTGGTGACCTCTGAAACGTGTTTTTCATACTCCTCGACAGCCTCTTCTGGTGATGAAAATCGTTGACCGCGTAATTGGTTCTTAATTTTTGGGAACAGAAAAAAGTCACAAGGTGCCAGGTCGGGACTGTATGCAGGATGACTCATGAGTTCTACATTTTTCGCCTTCAAAAAGTCGTTTGTCTGTCTGGCCGTGTGAGAACTAGCATTGTCGTGGTGCAGGATGATACGGCGTTTACGGTTATTTTTACGGAGTTCGTCAATAACTTCCGGCAAACAAATGGTCGTGTACCAGTCACTATTCACTGTACGACGATTCTCTAAAGCAACAGTAGCCACGTGTCCAGTTTTATTAAAAAAAGAAGCAATCATCCGCTTAGATGCTTTGATTTTCACGCGCGCCACTTTGGTTGGTTTCGGCTCATCTTAAAAGACCCATATGCTCGATTGCTGCTTTGTTTTGGGATCGTAGCAATAAATCCATGTTTCGTCACCTGTTACTATGTCCCACACCAAATTTGACGCACCTTCGTTGAATCTGGTAAGCATGGCACTGCACCAAGTGACGCGGTCCGTTTTTTGAGCCTCGGTCAAGTTGTGTGGGATCCACCGCGAGCACAGCTTTCTCACACCCAAATGTTTGTGTAGGATTAATTGTATTTGACTCATGCCTATTTCTAAGGATGCGCGAATTTCATGGTAGGTCACATGCCTGTCTGTTTCAATCATACGGCGCACAGCATCGATGTT
This sequence comes from Argyresthia goedartella, assembly GCA_949825045.1. Lineage (NCBI taxonomy): Eukaryota > Metazoa > Arthropoda > Insecta > Lepidoptera > Argyresthiidae > Argyresthia > Argyresthia goedartella. The sequence continues at coordinate 28,027,559 of OX463831.1, forward strand.
TTTGTTGGTCACAGCGGTGGACGGCCGACCATCGCGAGATTCGTCACTGAGATTGATACGACCACGCTTGAATTCTGCAAACCAGCTATAAACAGTTGTCTTGCATGGTGCTTCATTGCCAAAAGCTGTTTCAAGCCGAGCGATGCTCTGTTGAGCTGTCAAATTACACTTAAAATCGTAGAAAATCATACTACGAAAATTTTCCCGAGTTAAATCCATGTTGATGCAGACACACAATTTTTTAAATGGCGCCACAAGGTAAAAACAAAAGGCAGTCAGATGAAACAAATTGCATTCTTCAGCCAAAGAGTTCTATTTTCAAATGTTGCAATAAATTTTTAAATATTGTTTATGTAAGTGGCCAGTTCCGGAAACTTACAGTGCGCCCTATGTATAGCACAACCAATTTTTAAAAAGGATCTAAAAATAATCTGTGGGAGTTTCTACCCCCTTCTTCTCCCACAGTGGTCCAATGTAGAGAATAGGCATCAGATGACTTTTACTAAGTATATGTAAATAGCTACAGTTATAAATAAAAATAAATAAAAAGGGGCCGTGAAAAAGTATGTATTTAAAGGGCTACCCCATTGAATGGCTACACGTGGGGACTTCTGTGCCTCTGCCACCCCATATAAGAAAACGCTTGACACTATTTTGACGACCTCTGTCGCGCAGTGGTTGTGGCTCTGCCTACCATGCGAAAGGTCCCGGGCTCGGTCCCCGACTAAAGAAAAAAAAAACCCCAGGTCTTGGATTGTTTCTGGTTCCCACGACACAGGATATCCCACTGTGGGGCCAGAAGCAATGTAAGTGCCTTTAAGTAAATGTTCATGTTCATTATTGTTTTGTGTATCCGGCAACTGTGAATTCACTCTTGCAAGGCAGGTCCCGCGTTTACCGCCTACTGTAGATTTAACTCAACACGCGCTGTAACACACCCGCGAATTAGACCGACAACTCAAAATTGAGGAACATATTCCTTATTGCACAGTAATTAAATGGAAACAGCACAAAACAATTTTCGCGCGAAGGCTAGCTTATCTCTAAAGAGAGATTCCTTTCACCTTGTTCCACAGCAAATCCAACGCAGATAGTGTGAACTTTCCGTTTAGTGTATGGAAACATTGACACATTTCCACAGTTTTCGCTCGATTTGAGTTACCGGGCATCACTCAAGAAACTCCTTCGTTCCACCTCAATGGTCCTAGTGCACAACGAAAAAAATACTCATGCTGTCTCTGTCTCTCGCTCGGAAACTGGCAGCGCCCCGGTACGATAGTTAAGCAGTACTTTATTTGAGCAGAGCTGTCTCTGGAATCGGCCATAAGTCTAGTACACGCTGAAACTCAATAAGGCTGCGAAGCCATGCCGGTGCCGTCGAGCTGGGAATTACTAACGAACGCGGTGTTTTATGGTTCCGTACGTACATTTTACTTTACTTTACTCTGTGGGTAAAAACTGGTATTCATCCGATTTACTCAATATGTTTATTCAAGACTTAAATATAAACGCGTGCTACACCACCAAGCCAATCAGACACCTGCCGGGCATATATTTGGCTTGGTCGATTAGTACCTGCCCTCCCATGACACAAACACAACTGTGAAACAAAACATGCTTCAAGGCATGTGACATGAGATGGAAGATACTACCTCGTCATGTTTTTTTGTACATTGGAGTAAGTAAGCTCAACAGCTGGGTTGGTGGAGTAGCACGCATGTTATATCCAGGGTGACATTTAAACAGTGGACCATATTTTAAGGAATGATAGTCACCATAATTATGAACAACTTTCTCCAAGAAACATATGGTCGCAGACAAAAATATTTTTTTGGTTCCTCCATAGTAGGTAACTTATAATCAGCTGATCGGGTCAATGAACTGAGGGTCAAATATTTTCTTCCATTTGCGACCATAGTTTTCTTGGGGAAAGTTGAATACAATGATGGGTATATATCATTCCCCATAATATGGTCAGTTAATTAATTGTCACCTTGTTTACGGCTTATGTTTAGCTGTTTACCTAATTGAGTTAAAAGTTACCTTCAAAATAACTAATGTTCTCCAAAATTTTACACCCATTTATACTAAACTACATAGGTCGCCTCAATCCGCTCTGCTTCGCTGCGGTTTCAGGTTGTATTATAAAGTTGTGATCTAACAAACTTAAAAGGGTTCTAACAATTTTGTGTGGAGGCTGGCATACCGTTTTTTTAAAAAAAACCTGGATATCTGCGGCCAGAGATAAAGCCGATGTCCATCGATAGAGTAAATTATTGAAACACCTGTGTGTAATCATGAATTTCTAAAACGATATCCTTCGTGAGAAATCTGAGTTCAAAGTGTAAAAAAGTTGTTTGTCGCGCTTTGAAGTCAGATTTCTCGAAAGTATATCGTTTTAGAAATTGATAACTTCACACATTTGTTTGTAAAAAAATACTCTATCGATCGACACCGGTTTCATCGTACGGAAGTAAATGGCATTAATTCTGATGTATCGGATGTAAAAATTTGCGTTCCACAAGGTTACATACGGGGCCCTTTCTTATTCCTGGCATATATTAACGATCTGCCTTTCATGGTGGAGAAATTGACAGATATAGTGTTTTTTCTGATACCTAGCTGGTCTTCAAAATTGAATGACAAAAAGAAGATTTTGATGATTTTAATGATGTATTGTCTTTAACCTTGAATTGGTTCACAGTTAATAATTTATTGTTGAACGCTGGTAGAACCTAGTGTATCAAATTCTCCATTCTAAATGTCAGGCAAGTTGAGACCAGTTTAGTGTTAGACAGCTACACGCTAGAATAAGTAAATGATACGAAGTTTCTTTGAATAACTCGCGAAGGTTAACAATCATTTTAAGGGTCATGCATTGCATTCTCTACTACAAAAAATACCTATGGAGATTTTGAAATTGTCATTTGAGCATTTTACTTAAATGATGGGACAGTATGGGGGTTAATCTAGCTCAACACAGTCCTTGCTATTAATATTTTTTTAATTAAATAATTAAAAAAATATTAGTAGCAAGGACTTATTAATTATAATAATTGATATTGTAATATTTGTATCAGTTAAGTACAAACAATTTTTAAAAGAGATCTAAAATTCTTCCCCTACAGTGGTCCAATGCAAAAAATTTCATTTGCTAAGCATATGTAAATATCTACAGTATGAAATAAATTTGATTTTAACTTCGACTTTGACTTGTTTTGGTAAATAACGTATTTGTTGCCTTTATTTAAGGTGTGTAATAATCCAGTTATTATAAATAATGGCCGCCTAACTTAGTCAAAGCGAGAAATAAGGCAGAATTTCTCACATTAACCGGTTATTATACATAATAACCTAACGCGTGTCATCACAGTAATAAATATTTACGACATTTGCGATCAAATTTATCCTTTCCATCTCAGGTTTGCTGGAAGAAATATCTTGTAAGAGATAAACTTGCCGTTGTAAATGCTTTTTCTATAAGTTTGTGATAAGAATTTTCATGTGTAATAAAAATACGAAAAATATGTACGGAATGTCTCACATACAGCTTGGTCAATTTAACTAAACATATGTGTGTGTATTCCACTCACTCCTCAGATTGTTTTAACCTATTCTCCCCATAATACGACACGCGTATTCGCACGATGTCGTAACTATATCGTAAACTGCGATAATAATTACTCAACAAGGAGTAAACAAGGGCATTAAGTTAATTGGGTCGAAACGTAAAGTGTGCGCAATGGGAATGATTATTGCACCCTCTTACTTCTATTGGGGTCTTCGGACGATGGTACAAACATCGTTAAACTGGGGATAATATTATGTTCGGCGCTGAGTGCGTACTTGAAAAACAATTTTAAATGTATAATTTGTCTTGTAAAAATAAGGAATTGTTCAGATTTCTCTAAATTTATTTCTCGAGCTCTTTAGATTAGCTGTTGAGCGCTTTAGTAGTTAACGGATTATTAACGGAAATGATTAATAAAAAAAATAAAAAATCATATTATAATATCAGATTATGTACAAGACAAGAAAGGTTGGGAAGGTGTTTGCTCCAATTCTGTAAAAAATAACGTATAAAGCTGGAGGTTTCTAGTCGCCTCTTTGCCTCCAGCATCTAAAACATTGAGGTGACGGAATTCAAATTGAGTTCTATATTTTCCTATACCTTATACATACTCCAAACGTAACCTATGTGTTTCTTATGGAAAAAAAAGTAGCCAAAGCCAGATTAAGGCTATAACTGAAAAAATGTGCCTAAAAATGAATACTTACGACCTGTTCGTACATAATTCCAATAGGTCACAATTAGTTACTTAAACTGCATGAAAACTAGAGTATTTAAAATGCTGTAAAAAAAAAGAGAAAGAAAAGAAGAAAAAGAAGAGAAGAAAACAGATGTATTTATTATATAGTAAACAAGCAAATATATGAGTGACAGTTGTCCAATCTCGTGCGACTTTTTCGAAAGCGAAAGGACACTGAGAATTGTGGACCTGGTGCATACTTCTTAATCGGACGACCTTAAAGCGGCTTCAAAACTAACCATAGATTCCTTTTTCAAAGACAATTCAGTTTTGTTTGGCACCTGCGGATCGGCAAACATTTAACCTTTGTTTACATTCTTTATCCATACCTATTTGTATTGATTATAAGTAAACTCTACTTTATTGCACAAAAAATATATATGACAGACTGGAAAATGATGATACAATGGTTGTAATAAGGTATCCCCTTGCTTTACGTCATTTTGTTTCCTTATTTTTATTCTCTTTGTGTCTTTATCATAAATTGTGATAATAATAATATATAAATATATAAATATTTTACATAGATAGATAAACAACCATGACCAGGGTACAAACATCCATTTTCATCAAACAAATATTTGCCCCACCGGGACTCGAACCCGGGACCCTTGGCTTCGTAGGCAGGGTCACTGCCGACTCGGCCATTCGGGTCGTAAATATCATGATAGTATATTCTTATAGCAATACTTTGGGCTACTGTTTGGTTGGTATAACTTGCTTTAACTATATTGTCAGTTGGCCCAGTTTTGAGTCTCTTAATGGATGTTATTTTTGGCCAATAATTATTTATACAATTCTGAACTGCACACGATATATCTGGGCGAAGAGCTGGGGCAGGATAGGTGGAGCCTAAAGGGGCTCAGCGAAGCGAAGACCCTTTTAGTCTTCGCGTTAGTTTGACATGTAAGAATAAACAAAAAACATATTTTATGTTTATACTGTTAAATTGTCGTCTTTAAAACGAACATGCTTCCTATGTTTATAACTTTTAAACTTATCACGCCACGCCATAAGGTTGAACATCCCGGCCATTTTTGCGAGGCCTTACTTACAACTGATTATTAGGGTTTAAAAAATTCGCTTAAAAGGAATGATGCCTAACGATGTTATAATAACATTTCATATAATACAAGGCAACAGTGAATCTATAATAATACAACTTCCCAATAGTCCGCGGCTTAGCTAGGTTCACAACACATTTCTGTTGGTATTATAGTCACACAAGATATTATTAGCTTCTGCTGTAGCCGGGTCGATATGGTGGCGAGCCAACAGCGTATCGTGTTCGCTGGGTTAGAGAACACGATATTTAAGACTTTACTTCAATTTACTTTATACTTGAGATGTCCCGGGTTCGATCCCCGGCTGGGGATAAAGAAAAAACATCGCCAGGTCTTGGATGTTTATATGTGTTCGATGTCCGTTCCCATGACAAAGGGTATCCTAGTGTGGGGCCAGAAGCAATGTTTGTGCCTGTATATACATGTTTATATTTAGATTTATGTTTGTGTTTGTGTTGCAAAATATATATATATATATATAAATATATATATACCAGACTGGTTAGTGGAATAAAAATTGACAAAGGCGGGCTTATCTCTAACAAGAGATTTCTCGGCAAACCCGCAGGCACCTGCTAGTTATATGATAAGGCTACTTATTCCTGATACATTTCAAATTGAAGTTTCACCAATTACAAACGCTTTAAATGACAGCGTGTGTGAAATAATCGCATTTGATTAAAGTCTAGACATATATTGCTTGTATCAGCAGATCTTTAAGCTCAATCCATTCGTGTCGTCGTTTCGCTTCGCTGCGGGGATTCGGTAAAATTAGTTAGTATATTTTTACCTGACTACAGCGATGCCAAAAGGAGGGTTACATGTTTAACTGGTGTGTGTTTTTTTGTGTCTAAGTTCATTTGTTCTACCAGAACATGTAAATTACTTATCAGAATTTGACAAATAAGATATTTATAGAAACTTATTGATCGTGCTCTGGTTATAAGCCATGTGCCGTAATACTTAATTTAATATAACGCCCTCTAGAGGGCATTAAGTACGGGATAAAAAATAACATGGCCGTGTTGGTATCACATTAACCGGCTAAATCAGCACATTCCAAAACTATAAAATCTACTACGGCTAGTAATTAATCGCACATCAACAATACTGATTAGCACAGCAAAAAAGGATCAGCAAAACACTTTTTATGTTTTAAATATTTTATGTGTTCTTAAGTTTATGTTTTATGTATATTTTTTTGTTCTTACATAACACGAAGGATAAAGGGTTAGCTTCGCTCACCCCCTTTACCATTCACCTAAGCTACCGCAGCATTATGCCCTGATATTTGCTGTGCAAATCAGTATTTTCATGTGCAATTTAATATTTCCCAAAATGTTCTAACTCTAGCTCGCTGCTTAGCTAGCATTTAGTGGTTAGAAGCGTATAAACCGCCCGGTGGCTATGATTTCATACTCTTTGGAGCGCAAAGTTTTAGTAGTCGGGATTTAGCTTTAGACTTATTTTGTTGTTTATGTATTTATTCTACGGTGCAAGCTATTAAAGTTTTTTTTTTGAGTTTTGTCACCTGGCACTTTACTTTCGGAATATGTTTTAGCAAATTGATATTAAAATTCCTGAATTAATTTTCAGGGTAACAGTTGCTAGAGATCCTAAATAACATTCTTAAGCTCTGCCAACAGCAGCTCACAACTTTAGGTTGGATCGCTATGTTAATTGTGAAGACCAACTAAGTTCACATCGCAAGTTGCAATTAAGTTATGGAAAGCTCTTTTGCGTGGAATGCCAGATGTTTCATTTAGTTACATAACTTTGCAGTATAATTAAACAAGGGTTAAGATAATAGCTAGAAAGGGTTCATCATCTGTTATTTGAGGGAGACAAAGTCCACTTGCGCTTTCGATAAGTCTAAGATAATAATAAATAACTCTCAAAGTCACTGTCACCAGGCCGAATGAATAAAAACATAAACCTTTACATATGTCACCGGAAGATAGTCAAAACCGTTAGTTGATAAACTAACGCGGTAGTTGATCAACTATCGACAGATAGTAAACCAGACCAACAGGGCTTAGAATTTACGTTTCTTTTGTTCTTACATGTCAACCTAACACAAAGACTATTCGGAGGCTTCGCTGCGCTCGCCCCCTCTAGTCTTCACATAAGCTACCGCAGTGTTTGCCCTGGTACTTCGTTTACAATTCAAGTTTTAACCAGTTTACTATTTAACGGTTTTAACCATTAGTTGCTCAACTAACGCGTCATATAGTAAGCAGTACGCTACAGTTTACTATCTGTCGATAGTTAACCAACTTACGAGAAAAATAACGTTAGTTTATCAACTAACGGTTTTGACTATCTTACGGTGACATATACATTGCTTGTGACCCCACACTAGGATCCTCTGTGTCGTGGGAACAAGAAACAGCGACATCACACACATATAAACATCCAAGAACTCAAGAAGGGAGAACTTATGTTGTCCCTCAAACGCAAGCTCATGGACATGTGCATTCTCCCCATCCATACCTACGGAGCCCAAACCTGGTCCTCATCAAACTCGGGGTTCGTCAGAGAAATATGTAGCGCATCATTCTCACCTAGAATGTTGACCTGCGCTCCAGGACTAAAAGCGTCGACGTAGCTGAGAAGGCTGCCCAGCTGAAGTGGGCCTGCGCCGGCCACGTTGCTCGAATGCGCCCGAGCCGCTGGGCTTACAGAGCCGCAAGATGGGTTCCGACAAATGCAACGAGAAAGCGTGGCCGACCCAGGAAGAGATGGGTTGATGAAATGCACAAGAACTGGTGGATGAACGCTCAGACTCAAGAAGAGAAGAGGAAGGGGAGAGAGGCCTTTACCCAGCAGTGGGACGTTATGGGCTGATATGATAATAATATTAATTACTTTACTTAACATCTTTATGCGATGTTCTGATCAGCAAATTTTTGAAAAGCGATTTCAGAATTACATGATAACCCTACTGATTGCTCAATTTGTGAATGCTATCGATATCAGAATTACATAATGAGGCTACAGTGTGACATTTAAGTGGCACTTTATTTGACGCAAACGCTATCGCTATCGAGCTCCGTGGTCTAATGGGTTTCACGCTTGCTTCTCACACAGGAGATGCAGGTTCGATTCCTGACCATGTACCGATGAGATAATTGATTTATCTTAAGTATACGGACTTAAGTAATACGGACGTTCTAACGGTTATGGAAAACATCGTGAGAGAACCATAGCTGCGGCGATGGGCTAGCCCCCTGTTACACAAAATGGAGTATTGAGTAACCGGCTCAAAGTGGGCGCAATTGTGCCTCTGCCACCCCGTATGGGAAAAGGCGTGACGCTATGTTATGTTATGTTAAACGCTACATAATCATCATTCCTCCGCGACTAGATATTAGATAGAAATACAATAAACTACACGCTCATTAGACATTGTCTTCCGTACAATAAGGGAGGAAAGTTTCCTTGTTATAATTGTTACGGCGACTTTTGATCTTTATTCGGAAGTCATTAGGAGAATCTCATGCTTCTGTCTCTTTCATAGAATAGTCTCTTCTACTCTGATATTACTACGAGAATAATTTTGTTTATCCTGGTTATAATTTTTTAAGTTGTAATCTGTACAAATACATTTTTAGATTAACCTACTAGCAAGACAAAATAAAAACGCAGCCATATACAAGTTTACATCGTGAGGAAACCTTCATAATTATCTGCAGAACTTGCGGCAATGGACTAGCTTCCTGTTGTTGGCATGTCCTATATCAATGTTGTATATTGGTAATAGCTCCTCAGACATATACTTAAGTAAAACCCGCAACGCATTCACCCCAATATATATATTAGAACGAACCCTGTATTTTTTCATATATATTTTTTGATCTCAAAATATCCACAGCAGGTAAGTAAATCAAGAAAATTAGTTCTATTTATAATAACGGATTTTCATTTTATAGCTTAAATATTTTATTAACATGTTCTTAGCAAGACTAGTGTAGAACAGACGTCCACTTTTGATTTCGTTACAAATGATAAATGATAAAATTATTCATACATTCTTATGATAATAAATTCTTTATTCACAAAATGGTAAGCACGCAATATGAATTGGTTCCCTGTCTCCCTAACTAGTAAAATACTGTATCTAGGTAGACAGAAGTGTGCCCAAGAGTCCGAAGTGACGGCGTGGTATGGTCAATTAAAAATAAAAGTATGCCAGTATACAATAAATTGTTGAAGAAATAAATAATAATAATAATAATACCTTGGACACTATTTTACACACATTGATCTAGCCCTAAACTAGGATTCCCTGTATCTTGGGTACTTATATAGATAAATATGATACTTAGATAGATAAACAACCATGACTAGGGTACAAACATCTGTTCTCATCAAACAAATATTTGCCCTCACCGGGACTCGAACCCGGGGCCCTTGGCTTCGAAGGCAGTGTCACTGCCGACTCGGCCATTCGGGTCGGCTAAATAATAAATAAATATATAGAGTAAATCGGGTAAATACTAGTTTTTAACCGCAGGGTATTAACCCCTTGCCCACTTCTAGTCCCAAACAGGTTTCAACTTCTATGGCCATTTGGTTACAGAACATTTAACTACTTAGTCTACTTATCTTTGTAAGTATTTAAACGCTAAGGCATTTTGCTTTGAAGGCATCCACTTATGGAAAACTGCTTCTCAATTTCACATTTCAGGCATACTGCTTCATTGGCAAACTCTCCATTATGACATACAGCTTGCAAGGCACACCATCGTTTTAGTTATAATGCCATCATTGGCATTCCGTATTTAAGGTAACTAGATCAAAAGGGCAAATGTCTGACAGTGTCAGACATTTCACGACCTCTGTGGCGCAGCGGTTGTGGCTCTGCCCACTTTGCGAGAGGTCCCGGGTTTGATCCCCTGGGGCTGGGGGTAAAGAAAATAAAAAACCCAGGACTTGGATGTTTATATGTGTGTGACGTCGCTGTTTCCGGTTCTCACGACACAGGGTTTTCTATTGTTGGGCCAGAAGCAATGTATGTGCCTGTATGTAATGTTATGTTATGTTTTTAGTTAGAACTGTAAAAGAGCGATAGAGCGGTTCATAGCTGCAGAACACCTATGGTATCACACACGAACCAAGTACATTTGCGGCATCTACCTAGAACAATGGTAGGTATGTGATGCAGACAGATAATTGTGAAAATAAAGATCAGGCGCAAACAGACAACGTGTACACGACAAAGTTAATTTAAAAAAAAACGGTCAAGTGCGAGTCTAAATCGCGCACGAAGGGTTCCGTACCACCGTTCAATGGAAGCGATGGTGTGGAGTGAATAGTTTGGATTTTACACAGCAAAATATTGTTTACAAAGTTATTGGTGCGGTTACTTTCACACTCCATGTACGTAACCAGGTGCATCCATAAGTTTGTATGTGGTATTGAAAGAATTGTTGTATGGGAGCCCCCTTAAATATTTCTTTTATCCTGTTTTTTAGTATTTGTTGTTATAGCGGCAACAGAAATACATAATCTGTGAAAATTTCAACTCTCTAGCTAGCTAGGTTCTTGAGATACAGCCTGGTGACAGACGGACGGACGGACGGATGGACGGACAGCGAAGTCTTAGTAATACTTACCCGTTGGGTACTGAACCCTAATGAAACAAAATAACTTTTATTTTAACTGGCAAAAGGTTTTATTTAGAAAACGCTGGCTCGCCATTTAATCTTTTGTTTGTGCGCAAATAATACTCATTGCAGATTGGCCAGTTTATACGGAGTTTTTGGATAATTCTGTTGAAATTATTCCCTCGGGTAAATTTTTATGCGATTTTAAGTACATACATTCCGTTCGTATATGGTAATGTTAATCTAAGAAATAATCACAGATTGTGTGCGCCCCGATTTAGACTCGCGAAGGTTAGCAATTCTTTCAAGGGTCAGTGCATTCTCTACTACAATAAGATACCTCTGGAGATTTTGAAATTGCCATTTGAGCAATTTAAAAAGCATGTTAAAGCGACTTTGTCAAAAAAGGGATATTTCAATGTTCAAGATTACTTAAATGACAGGACTGTATGGGGTTAATCTAGCTCAACACAGGCCTTGCTGTTAATAATTTTGTAATTATTTATTCCTGCTTATTAATCATAATAATATTTTTTTTCATATTTGTAACAGTTAAGCACAACCTACTTTTAAAAGAAATCTAAAAATAAATCTATGGGAGTTTCTACGCCCCTCTTCTCCCACAGTGGTCCAATGTAGAGAAGAAGCAAAATTGACGTTTGCTAAGTGTATGTAAATATCTACAGTAATAAAGTACTTTGACTTTGACTTTGTGGCAAAGGTCCAGTAGCGCCCATGTTTAGCCAGTTGTTCAATAATTAATTTTACACGATGGGGGCTGGACTATTTACACGATGGGGGCTGGACTATTTAGAACAGAATTTAGAACATTGAAACAATACATCAAGTTGAAAGACAAGAGAAGAAAAATAAATAAGAAGAGAATGCATAGAAATATGTGCTTGTACCAACCAGTTTAAGAAAAGGTTTTACTCCATGCTGGCATTCAAGCATTCAAGTCTAATTCTTGAGTTCTAGATCGTAGTCTTTGCTTCGATAGCGTAGCAGAGCGTTACGCCGTAGCAAGAATGCTACGCCACGCGCTACGTACTTTTTTTAAATGGAAGTTTCAAAACAGTCGTTTGATTGTTCGCAATCGGTTTAGCCGTTGCTCTGCTCATTCAGGGCTTTAGACTTCGTCGCTTGAAAATAGGTAACATACTCATAAAAGTTATCCTTTCCAGCATATAATGACCAGAGTAATAACTCCTTCATAATGACCAGTAGGTGGCTAACATTCCAGTTCCCGACTCATGCAGCCCGAGCTAAACGCATCGACCTAGTTCCAAGCTTGCATATTGCCACTCTTCACTTAGCTAACTTCACTCATATCTCGCCGCCAATTTGCTTTGTACAGTACTAGACCAAGAAAAGTGTTTCACTTCGAAATCTGAATTAATAAGCTGGTAACCTGCATAAACCCATTACTTTGGCAAATTTAATATGGCCCATAATTGTCTCTAAATCACGTATCCGTATCTTAAGTTATAAACGGTCGAAAGTGTAAAAAATCGGTTTTTACAAATATCTCGCTTCCTATGGTTTCAATAATGATAGCATTTTAATAACAATTTTCAAGCACGGAATTCTCTGCAAATTGCTGCGTCTTCAAAAGAATATAAACGATACAAATTATACCAATTACATTACCTAATTACGAAAACAAACGCCTCGAGAATCGCCCGGCCTAAAGGTGCCCATTTCACTCTGATGATGACCTCTGGGGCTCTACCTACCACGAGAGAGGTCTCGGGTTCAATCCCCGGCTGGGGATACCGAAAATAAACCCCAGTTCTTGGATATTGCACAGGCACAGGGCAACATAGTGTGGGGCCAGGAGCAATATATGTGCCTGTATGTAAATATTTGTTCACTGGCTGCGTTACAGCGCTGCAGAGCGCTTATCAAAGTCAAAGTACTTTATTACTGTATATATTTACATATACTTATTTTGCCTCTTCTCTACATTGGACCACTGTGGGAGAAGAAGGGAAAACCCCCACAGATATATTTTTAAATCTCTTTTAAAAATTGGTTGCGCTTAACTAATACAAATATGAAAATTTTCATTATTATGATTAATAAGCAGAAATAAATAATTACAAAATAATTAACAGCAAGGTCTGTGTTGAGCCAGATGTCCCTTAACGTGGTTTTCAAATTGCTCAAATGGCAATTTCAAAATCTTCAGAGGTATGTAATTGTAGTAGAGAATGCACTGACCCTTGAAAGAATTGCTAACCTTCGCGAGTCTATACTGTCATATCCACAGTCCCCCGAGCGACACCCAATGTCCTTGATAACCTCAAACCCCGTTGTCTCGATGGCCACAGGATCAAAGGATGGAATTCATTCCAAACGGATGTTTTGAGGGGTGCTCAACAACTTCTAAGTGCCGTCTGACCAATCAGAAGGCGGGGTTGGTAAATCAGTCCAAAACTGTGGGACAGGCGTATTTTCGCGAATGCGTGGCAAGTGGCGAGTAAACGTGATTTTAATTTGGAAAAATCGGGTCACGTCAAGATGGCCACTGTAATGACGGCTCAATGACAACGATGCAACGTTGAAATTTCAATTCAAAATTCTTTATTTTCTGTAAATATTAACATATGTTTAACAAACGTAACTTTCCATTTTCTCTACATTGGACCACAGTGGGAGATGAACGCTAAGAAACTCTAGCAGATCTCTTTTAAATATAGAGTTTTATTTAACCACTCAGTTACCACCGGCGTTAGCTAACTAGCTAGCGCCACTTTTACGTTATAGGTATTTAAATTTTATTACCATGGCATGGCATAGGATTTAAAATCACGATCCGTCCCAACTACCCTCGGTTTTTGAGTAGTCAGTACAAATAATAGGGCTTGCAAAACCGGTAATTTACGTTCATCAAATCACCTTGAAGTTAGTATAAGTACATAACATTGAAACATATTGTTTTTACTTCTAGGTCCCCCTTTTTAACCGATTTTTGTGAATAAAGAAACAGCTTCCTTCACAGGAGATGTACAGTTTAATTTTCAGAATTATGAATACCTGTTATCCTAAGTTCCTGAAAGTTTCGGAACATGAAGTACATTTGGAACATGATGTTAAGCCAGATCAGAATTGTGCATAGCTGGGTGGAATTGTTAAACTTCTCTGGAGCAGTCCTCTGTACATCGATCAAGCCATGTCCGTCCATGAGTTGTCGAAATTATCCAAAAATAGTTCAGACTCGCTTGCGAAGTATGAGTCTCAGAGCGTCGCCATGACATCACGAATCCTGGCGCACATATATTGTGAACGTATTATTGATATACAATAAAACCAAGCTGGCTGTTTGAAACTTTATTGCATGATAATATGGTTTGTAACTGAGAAATTGTGGGTCAGTTTTAATGTAACTTTAGCTCGGCCTAGATTATTTGCTTGTAGTTTAGTTATGTTTGAAATGGTGAGTTTGAAGTTTGTTATTAGTGGAGGAAATTCCAAGATAATTCGAAAAAAATATCCATATTTATCTAATTTTTAACCTGACGCCCGTATTGTCCAATTCTTTGTCATAAAATGGAAGAAGTCATATAAATATGAAGTACAGTACAAAAGCATTAATAATAGCATTGACTGTGACCAGCATCATATCTCACAACAATTATTTAGCAACCCCTGTCGCCGACGCACCGGAGCGTTCTATCTGGACGCACAGACGCGTCACGAGGCCACTTATGTGATCTCTTGCCGGCCCAGGTGGAAGAACTCATTTTCCGCGACTTGACTGCGGCTGTTTGAAAACTTATAAGCTTTTTGTTTGTCCCTGCATGTGTATTTTTTCTTTTCTTTTTTGAACATATATGTTGTTATGTTTGAAGCGTATGTCTGCCTGTGTGTTTATAGCACCCTAGCGCTGAAACGGGTGGACGGATTTTCCTGCGGTATTTTATTCATAGTATACTTCACTGCTAAGGTCATTGGACAAGTTTTATTAAAATCGCTTTTGTGGTTCTATACTATACTAGGAAACAAGTGGACCAAATAGACTTTTAAGGTTTAAATAATCTTATGGAGATGAGGTTAAAACCCCAGAAGTTATAATCCATAATAAACCAAATTAAAACAGGCATATCTTCACGCCTTTAACCATACGAGGAGGCAAAGGAGCACTTACACACACTTATTCAACAATATAGCCACACATTCAATAATCAATCAATATAAATGTCGTCTATTCAAAGTTAATAAACTACTGCATTATAATACATACTTGCGGTGGAAGCAGCTGATACCGGAAAATATTCCAGACTTTTCCCTCACATCACAGTAAGCCGCCGCTTTTCCCAAAGGCGTATACAAAGAAGGATAGATAAAACAAAATCGATCAAACTTAATCACTCGAACTCCTCTGCGTCCCTGAATATATTGAGAGGCCGAGTACTCGAATATCCGGGACTCGGGACGTGGTTAATTAAAAAAACAAAACAGACAAGGAGGATCCAAATAAGTTCCTACAAAGAGGCCGACTTACAAAAAAAGCTCCAAGTTTTAAAACGGAAATTACGATTCGTTCTGAATTTATTCCCTTACTTTTTGTTGTGATTATTATTATAAAGACTTGGCTGGGGCATGAATTCGTAAAGATGAACCGGAAAATTTGGTTGGAGAATTTAATAATGGAAATTTACCAGCAGTTCAGTCCAAGGAGGAATTATATCTGCCGTTTTGCCTCGTTTTGTTAAACCGAAGGAAATTGTGTTACCAATTAACAAAAAGGCAGAGAACACTCCGCGAATATATTTTGAAAAACAGATTTTGTTAGAGACTTCGGGATACTATTCTATCGAGCAAAAATAATAAAATCATTTTCATACAGTAGTAGTATAAAGAAAAACTACTGCTTTAATACCCCTTTTGTGTGTAACTTGAGATTCACAAAAGGTTGTCTTGGCCTACTGCGACGCCTTAAATGCCTGAAGAAAATAATATAGGCCATCAAAAATAAGGCATCAAGTCATTTCGATTGATAACATACATAATTTCTATGGGTTCATGCCATCCAAATAATTGAATTCGTTATTTATTGTTCCATTCGCAAAAGCTGAACAAACAACTACAAAAATAAAAATAAACAAACAAGATCCAACGAAAATAAACAACACAACACCAATACCAGTCAGTTGCAAAACCAGGTCATATTATGGCAACACCAGTATAATAGCCGGCCATATTTCACTGTCGGTCCGCTGCGCAGATAATATTATTTATAATGGCAACACAGGCGTAGATAGCGGCGGAATAGGGCAGTATTGTTTCTGACAGCTTTGGGGATTTCGCGGGAAAATGTTGTGAATATTTTGAGTGATAGTCCTGGTTTATTCAATAGATCAGCGTGTAGTGTAGCTCAGATGTACAACCTCAGGTAAACGAAACTCTTTGCTTACTTACTTTGTGTGTACAACCGATAACCAAAATTTTATGTATACTACTCAAAAGAAAATAAGGGCCACTTACATATTTCTGTTTTTGAGAAATTTTTTAGATGTAAACTAATTAATAAGTGACCAATTAATGATGTCCGGCCTCCTTCAGTATCCAACCTCTTTAATGCTGGTATTTAAGTCTTACAGCTGGCCAGAAATTGAAGCAAATAAAAAAAACGAGTTTCAGGTCAAATTCCTTTCAGATGGAATCACAATTTTATTCTGTTAAAAAACTATTTTTGTCCATCTTTTGCTTCTTTTAACATCTTTTGTTAATAATGCCACGTCAACGAAGGCATGTGGATACCATTACTGCCACCAGAGCCGTTACATTGATTGCTCAAGGTCATTCACAGCGGTCTGTAGCTTTTTCGTTGGGTTTCTCTCGCCGAGCCATCCAAAATGTGTGGGATCGGTTCCAAGAGACTGGCAGTGTTGCAAGAAGGCCTGGATCGGGCAGGGTGCGAGCGACTACGGCACAAGAGGATCGCTACATCCGATTGAGTGCCCGTCGAGAGCGCTCTGTGACGGCACGTAAGTTACAAAATCGCCTACGGTTGACAACGGGGACTCGTGTTAGTGACCAAACGATACGTAATCGACTGCATGAAGTTCTCACTTCCAAATGTCAGGCAAGTTGAGACCAGTTTAGTGTTAGACAACAGCACGTTAGAATTAGTAAATGATACGAAGTTTCTTGGAATAACCATTGATAGCAAATTGCAGTGGGGACCCCACATAGATAAATTGGCTGGTAAATTAAGTTCTGCGGCTTACGCTGTTAGGAACATCAGACAAAGCACGGATGTGGCTACATCTAGGCTAGTATATTTTAGTTACTTTCATAGTGTGATGTCCTATGGTATCTTGTTGTGGGGGAAAGCAGCGGATATTCAAACTATTTTTATTTTACAGAAAAGAGCTATTCGAGCAATTTATAATTTAAAACGAACAGACTCCTTAAGAAAGCTTTTTAAAGAAATTGACATACTAACAGTAGCTAGTCAATTTATTTTCGAAAATATAATGTATGTACGCAAGAACCTTACAACATTTTCCAAACTTAGCGATAGCTGTAATGTTTACCTAAGAAATAATCACAGACTATGTGCGCCCCGTTTTAGACTCGCGAAGGTTAGCAATTCTTTCAAGGGTCAGTGCATTCTCTACTACAATAAGATACCTCTGGAGATTTTGAAATTGCCATTTGAGCAATTTAAAAAGCATGTTAAAGCGACTTTGTCGAAAAAGGGATATTACAATGTTCAAGATTACTTAAATGACAGGACTGTATGGGGTTAATCTGGCTCAACACAGACCTTGCTGTTAATAATTTTGTAATTATTTATTCCAGCTTATTAAATAAAAATAAATCATAATTGTATTAGTTAAGCACAACCTATTTTTAAAAGAGATCTAAAAATCAATCTGTGGGAGTTTCTACGCCCTTCTTCTCCCACAGTGGTCCAATGTAGAGAAGAGGCAAAAAATGACGTTGGCTAAGAATATGTAAATATCTACAGTAATAAAGTACTTTTGAGTTTGAAAAAAAAAAAAAAAAAAGAACAGCAAAGGTCCAGATGCCGAGTAGTACGAATTCCTTTATCTAGGGTTCAACGTGGAAATCATTTAAGTTTTTGCCGCGAACATTCAGATTGGAGCATGAATCAATGGGGTATGGTGCTCTTCACAGATGAGTGTAAAGTGAAGCTTTGTAGTGATGATCGGCGGATTAGAGTATGGAGACGACAGGGTGAGAGATTTTCCGATGTCTGCATCAAGGAAATTGACCGCTTTGGAGGTCCTAGTGTGATGGTTTGGGCTGGGATTAGCTTACAAGGCAAAACTGAGCTGGTTTTCTTAAATCAAGGCACAGTAACTGCACAACGGTACATCGATGAAGTCATCAGGCCTCATGTGATTCCATTCTCACAGAGAGTGGGGCCAGGGTTCTGGTTAATGCATGACAATGCCCGCCCACACACAGCTCGGGCCACTCAGACTGTACTGGATGACTCCCATATTCGTGTCCTACCATGGCCAGCGTATAGTCCGGATTTAAATCCAATAGAGCATATGTGGGACCAATTGAAACGAAGGGTTAGGGAGCATGAGCAAGAGGTTCACAACCAGCAACAGCTTATGGATGCTCTGAAACGTGCGTGGGAAGAGATACCTGATGAAAACATCAGAAACTTAATCGAGAGTATGCATTCAAGGCTCCAGGAGTGTGAAAACAGGAGAGGAGGACCCACCCGTTACTAAACCATAAAAAAAACAGCTTGTGTCAGTTTTTGTTTTGTTTTGCAAAGAGTTTCTGTTTAGTTTTTGCTGTTGACAATGGACTAATTTCATGTTAATTGAAATAAGTGAAACAATTGACTACACAATTAAATGGTTATTAGCATAAGTTAAAACAAAAGCCTTGTTACATGTTATTTTAATAAATATACATTACTGTTAACTATATTTTTCACGTAGCAATCAAAATACTTAGTGGCCCCTATTTTCTTTTGAGTAGTATATATTCAAAGGAATGCGGTCTCTGTCTTGCGCTCGGGAAATGACAGCATCAGTATGATCAGTATCTTAACATATATGTCTGTGAGTATGATATGATGATATGTAAGACCATTAATCAGTAAAATTAAATACGAACGAAATATTTTCTAAGAAATATATGATGTTTTAGATCTAGACCCTATTACTGCCTCCACTGACGGTCTGTCCGTCTGTCCATCCGTTCGTCCATCAGCGGGCTTCATCTCATTAACATAATAGCTAGAAAGTTGAAATTTTTACATAGTGTGCATTTCTGTTGCCGCTCCAGCAACAAATAATGTATGCACAGAAGAATTTATAAATGAAAGGGGTCCCCTCATAAGAGACGTGTTTTAATATTCCTTCCCTTGTGAATTACAAAATCATCATCATTCAAATATCATCACAAATTCGTTGCACCCATCATCACGACGCGTCGTGGTGGCGAAATTTGTTTGACGTCAGATCAGCAATCTCTACATATCCTACGGACTGGTTTCAAAACCAAACTTGGACTTTTGTTTTTGTTTTGTTTTATTATTTTCAAGTCCTTATCTCGTACGATGGTAAGGAACCCTTCGTGTGCTAGTCCGACCTGCCCTTGACCAATTATTTTATTATTTTGTCATACTCTTGTCTGTCGCTGAAAGAGGATATCTACGATTTTTCAATTATGTTACTGATACTAATAGCTGTCGATGAGTGATTTCTATTTCATCTACAAACTTTTACTCTAAAGAATCTCACATGCGAGTACTTACTTTCAGCTGAGAACAAAACTAAAAGAAGAAAACTTTTACAAAATAAATCTTTATAACAAAACATTGTCAAATGAATTGTATGAAACATACGTAATAAACTTCGTGAGAGTCAACCTACAAACTTTTAAACTATGTTTATTTAAGTTGTGATAAATTATTTTAAATAAACTTGGTAGCTGTTATGCTAAAACTTAAAATTTTATATTATGACCGACGTCTGTGAGTAGACTGAATAAAAATATTTGTCTTGCTTACATAAACTAATAAGCTACCCTATAATGGTAGTGGTGGTATGACCTCTATGGTATCGTGGTCAAGGCTGTGCTTGGCAGTGTTCAAGGTCTTGGATGTTTACATGTTTGTGACGTCAGGTCTTGGATGTTTACATGTTTGTGACGTCGCTTTTCCCGATTTCCCGATGCCCATGATATAGGTTATCCTAGTGTGGGGCCAGAAATAATGTATGTGCCTGTATATAAATGATATGTTATGTTATAAAAGGCATTTTACGGTTTATTTTTCGTTGTGAAACGGTGAAATGTTTTTTTTATACAGGCACATATATTGCTCCTGGCACCACAAAAGGATACCCTGTGTCGTGAGAACCAGAAATAGCGACGTCACACGCATAAACATCCAAGAACTGGGGATTTTTTCTATATCCCCAGCCGGGGATCGAACCCGGGACCTCTCGTATGGTAGACAGAGCCACAACCGCCGCGCCACAGATGTCGTAGAATAGTACCATATATCAAGCGTAGACAGTGCTACGCCGTAGCAGCAACTACGAGTTTATGCTACGCGCTACAAGACTGCTACGCGTTACGATAATAAAAATGCCAGCAGATCTTGCCACTGTGACCGGGCGATTCCATTACCAGGTGGGGTGGCAGAGGTATGACTTCACATAATACATAATCTTGAAAATTTTGACAGCTGTCCCAATTTTCTACAGATTTTTTTCACTATTTTGCAGATGACTGCTTTTTGATAGGTGTCACTCTGCCACCTTATCTGAGAAAACATAATAATGTGAATTGTATGGCTATCCTATGCCTCTGCGACCCCATCTCAGAAAAGGAACGAATTCACAACTTGCCCTCTGATCGCCGTCCCATTTTCAGGACAGGTGGTGGTTCAGCAACATCGTCAAACCACCAGGATGGTTTAAAGTCCGAGGTTCAGCAATCAGAGCACGGGAATCGGACCACCCGGACATAAGGGATTTTGCAGCGTCAACCCAAAGGTCACTGAGGCTTACGAATATTTACCTTTTACTTGTATACTTCTGAAAATCAACACGAAGATCTCCGTGGTCTAATAGGTTTCCCGCTTGCTTCTCACACAGGAGATGCAGGTTCGAATCCTGACCATGTACCAATGAGATAATTAATTTATCTTTATTACATTATCGGACGTTCAGTGTTTCGGATGGCACGTTAAGCTGTAGGTCCGGCTACTATCGCTACGTGGTAGTGGTCGTAAAACCCCTCCACCAACCCGCACTGAGCCAGCGTGGTGGAGTATGGCTTTATCCGGGTAAGGCCTGTGCCTCTCGGTGGGGACATTAATGGGCTACATTTATATAACAAATAAAGACAAAAACATAAATGTAGTTTTTAATAATAGCTAAAGCGTCGGCACACCAGTGCATTGCCACCGCGTATAGGAAATAACGTGACGCTATGTACGCTATGTATGTGTACCCAAAAACAAACAGCGTATAAACCAAGTCGTAAGGCCCGTTGTGTTAAATTATTCGTATCTAACTTGTATAACTTGCAACTATTGAACAGCCATCAAGCGGAAGTCTCCGTTCATTATTCTTCGGCCGTTATTCAGCTAATTTCCATGAGTCATCGCAGCGAGCTTCCAAGCTCGAAGCTCCCTTCGTTTTACAACAGGGCCGCGATGGTTCCTACCGCACATAATAAATGATATATTGTATATATTATATTGCTCGTGTTGTATTGTAAGCGTGCCTTTATGGCCAGTTAGATTAATTTATCAATTTAAGTGTAAGGCTATTCTCGAAATAACTTTGACAACCCCATATTAAAAGAATAGCGGTGATTCGCGTTGGAATTTGTGGGCATAAGTGTGTTAGGAGCACTAAGTCCATTAAAATATTACACCTTCTTACAACCAGCTTTTAAACTGAACTATTAAATCGTTAGAATTGTGTGCATTTTCTTAACTAAAACAAAGTACAGACTCTTGTATTGCAAGATCCAAAAGCAATGTATGGGACTGCAAAAATCTACTGTCTCAATAATTATTCAGTTGCTTGTGCGGTAAGCAGCCGACACTAACCCGGCCTTTTTCGCATGCGAGTTCAAATAAACTGGTTCTCGGTTCGTGACCCACATATTGATTGTTTTCAGCGACGAAGTAATAAAATTTGTTGCGCCGTTTTATCGCTACTGTTGGAAATAGCATTGTTAGTTTTTTGGAGCTTATAGTAGTTTATGTGACTGCTACATAATGGAGGGCATTAATACTCGAGAGTGAGTTATAAAATAATTAATATACATTAATACTCGCCTTCGGCTCGTTTCATAATAATATCACTCCAGAGTTTTAATGCCTAATTATGTACAGTTACATACACTAGTTTATCTACACACATATCATAAGCTCTCTTTAATGTGTTCAGGAACCGCATGTTCGACCGGCATGGTGGCGTTGATAATTCCTTTGCAGTTGTTTAGCTTGTTCAGTAGTACCAACTTCACAAACAAAATAGGAGAGGCACGCAGGCGGGCGTCGGCGTTCGAAATTTGAATGCCATAATATGTAGAGAATTTACACATTATGGTCATAATGTTCAATATTCAGATAAGAAATGAGTTTTTACAAAGTAGTTTAACATTATGCTGTTCGTAGCGTGCGGTTTTTGGACGCAATAAAGAGGGTTTATGATACATGTGTGGATATAATATGTTAAAACATAGTCCATGGCTGTGAGTGTGCTTATGTATGAATGTACCTTTTGCCGTAAATATACCGAGACATTTAAACTAGATTCTTATTATTTTATCAGACAATCATAACATGTCTTGTCTTAAGACTCTGTCTCCGCAAATGTTACGTATGGTGATCGAGTGATTGAGACTGATACAATGACTAAATAAACAAACAAACATTGCAACACTTTCCCATAAAGGGTTTAAATACTTTAACTCATATGTTTCATACATTGAAAGACTAACTGTAAATGGTAAGATTACGCAAAGCCACAAAATACATAACATTAAAATTTAACGAAGAATACTAACTAAGCTTCTTACAGTAAAACCTACCTATTGTTTAAGTCGTATCCTAGTTCAATTAGCTGTTCCATGGCTGTAATTAATACAATTTTTGTGAGTCAGCAAGAAAGGCCGTAAAAACTAAGTTAAATTTAAAATTGCAGTGGCTGACTAACTTTAAATAAGCATTTTATTTTCGTCGAGCTAGGCAAAAATGCTTTTGTATTTTCAGCCTTTTACAGTCAGTTTCTTTTCAACATTAAATTATTAATATATTACTAACATGCTGTAGATATTACTTTGTAACAGATTATCAACATATCTTCACGCCTTTTCCCATATGGGGTGGCATAAACACAGTTGTGCCGTGCTTGGCCAGTTATTCAATACGAATTAATAGGCCAAAAAGGCCAAAAGCTCCGTGGTCTAATGGGATTTACGCTTGCTTGTCACACAGGAGATGCAGGTCTGTATCCTGACCATGTACCAATGTGATTATTAATTTATCTTAAGTACATTATCGGATGTTCAGTGATCTGTAGTTCCCGGCTACTATCGCTACGTGATAGTGGTCGTAAAATCCCTCCATCAACCCGCACTGAGCCAGCTTGTTGGAGTATGGCGTAATCTTACTCGTATCCGGATAAAGGCCTGTGCCCCTCGGTGTGGACATTAATGGGCACTTTTTTATGATTATTAGGCCAAATAGTCTTTTTTAATATTAAGTTAAGCAAAATAGGAGTATTAAAACAGTTGTTTCTGCATACAAGCTTGTTAATTATGAGTGCAATCGGAAAGTATAAAACGTGATTTGATTATTTTGTCCGATAGAAAAGTCTCTCGAAGTTAACACAAAACTGTTTATAAAAATATTGTTTTTTCAATTTCGCATCGGATTTGAATTTTGAATTTATTTATTTAATCGTTTAAAACTATATAAAGTCATGCTCTGTTAGTCTACTACAGATCGGTGCAGAGCATTTTCAACATTTGGTTCATATTCCTCTTAAACTAAGCTTAAAATGAAATTCGAAGTTCGGACATGCCCAGCTTTAAAGTCTGATCTATTTTATTGCATCATTCGAGTGAATTTCCCTCGGGTGCATTGTTTGAGAAACTTGTTTAACAATAAGCACGTCTTCTCTAAAGCCTATTATGTACAAAAATGCAAAGAAAAGTGAACAACAGCCGCGGCCCCACAGAACCAACAATGCACATTATAAAGACCGCACTCCGTAGTAAAAAATATAGTCGGCGCAAAAATCTTAATCCCCAACGCGGGCTAAAAGCATAGCGATGTAGTAAACTGCTCAGTCGCACTTCACAGTATGTGCTTGAGTTAGTGTATGTACATTAACTAACACTATCACAGGAAATGACGGCGCTCGGACAAGGAAAACTAGTTAAGGGGAAGCTATCACTGCCACTTTTTAAAGGCCCTTTTTAAACATATTGGAAGCCATTTGCTATATGGAGTTAAAGGGACACAGTCGAGTCCACGTTAAACCAGTAATTCGATATCCAGTTTTGCGTGAGAGGGCTAGTCCATCGATCGCACCAAGATTGGAACCTGCAGATCCCACGTGACAGGCGAGCTCGTAGCCACTGTACAGCGTGTGCTTCAGTTTGGAATATACTTTTTTATCACACCTGCTCTGAAAATACATACTAATTATACCAATTAGAGGGAAGAAACGCCTTTATCCCGCCCTTCAAATCCTTTCATCCCAAGGTATGGAAGTTTGTATGAAAATCCTTCCGACCCAAGGGTGGGAAGTATGTATGAAATTCCATTACATACCCGGTTTTTTTTTTTATTTGTCAGCAGTCATACTGCAAAGAGACTTTAACTGTCTACTAATTAAATTTCAAGTAAATTGTTACTGGCCACATACAGTTTTTTTTTACCAGTTACCAACCTCCTTGGTGCATACAGAAAATTAAAAACGAAATTATTTTTGTATATAAAACGCGCGGAATCACGGAAGAAGTGGCTGCATGACCTTATGATCTTAGCCTACTCCAGAAACGGGCGAATAAAAAAAGGAAAAGCCCGCGCATTTTCGCAAAAACTTCGATTGATTTAGCATTTATCTTTGTGTTTTTTGTAAAATATGGAATGGATGCATTTATGTCTATAATTTTCCTCGTAGGTGTAATAAAAAGCACTATACATGCCTCAGGATAAAGTACAGTTCCATACCTCAAATGGTTTGCGCCCCTCGCAAGCTCGTGGCGCAAATGCCATAATCTCGGTATGGAACTGTCACTTTCTTCCCTCTGAAGTAATGTACTATTCTTCCAAATACGCTGCAATGCTATCATTACTGCACTAAATATCCAGCACAAAGCGGCACTCAGTAGTTGCTTATGAGCAGAAAAAATGTATGGAAATCCTTTACTGCTCTGTTACAAAGCGGTGGCGTAAACCAAAATATGTCCTTTTTATACGTCGAGTAAATGTCAAATGTCAAGGCAATACAAAACACTGTATAAGCTATACCGTGAATAACTTCTTTTATTAGTAATGCCGTAGGTTTACAGTGCGTTTGGTTGGCTAACCTGACGGCCGTATGGAGTTACGCAGTTTGCGTATGAAGTGGTAATAATGTAAATAAATGTTCCTGGTAAAAGCATTAACCTTAGTTTTACTTATTGAAATAATGTGTCTTTTAATTTTAATAATTAAACTATTCTAATTTATCTTCAGTTTTATTTTCACCTAATTTCATTGCATTAGTTGAAAGAAAAGTAGATCGTGCACCTCGCATTAAGTAATTTATATTGCACTCTTGCCTTTTCGAGCCCTTGCTTGCACTCGGGCTCCAAATAAGCACTCGATACCGTAATAAATTAAATTTAAGAGCTAAATACTTTCTGCTTGTTGCAACAATCTACTATTATTTACTTTATCTACACAAGTATCATAAACCCTCTTTACTGCGTACAAAAATCACACGTTACGATCAGCATAATGTTAAACTACGTGGTAAAAACTAATTACTTATTTGAAAAATTACACATTATGACCATAATGTGTAATTTTTCTACACATTATGACATTCAAATTTCGAACGCCGACGCCCGCCTGCATACCGACCCTAGTTTGTCTGTGAAGTTGGTACTGACATTCTAATTTCGAACGCCCGAAGTTGGTGCTACAGAACAAGCTAAACAACTGCAGAGCCACAATGCCGGTCAAACATGTGGTTCCTGAACACGTCAAAGAGAGCTTATGATATGTGTGTAGATAAACTAGTGTATGTAACTGTACATAATTAGGCACTACCAAACAAAAACCCACTCTCGAGTATTAATGCCGTCCATTATGTAGCAGTCACATAAACTACTATTATAACTTACTAGCGTTTCAAGAGAACAAGCCGTTTTGAATCCTAGAGGAAAAAACAAAATTCAAATTTGGAATTGGATGCGCGATCCCCCGACGTCCACCGCAGTCTTGAATTCTGATAGTTGTAATACTAGCTTGTGACGTCATAGTGAAATGACATAGTGAAATTTCGTTTTAACAGAAAATTGAGTTTATTAAATACAACTGCTCAAAATATACAAATCTGATATTGTCAAACGTTTTTGTTGAAATAGGTCATCTTGAGACACATTTCAAGATTTATTGGACTACTTACCTTGTCAAATACAGTATTCCCTTTACATTGTTTTTCTGTCACACCCTTTGACCGCCCCAGTCGGCAAAGGCTGACAACTGAAAGATGTACCACTGGCGGCTACGTCGGCTATAACTGACACAATTTTTATGGGTGATAAAAACATTTTGTATTGGGTGTATGGCGGTCAGAACCTTCCTTAGACTTCAAAAAAGTTTAATTAAATTTGATCCAAATCAGTCAACCGTTTGCGAGATTGGTGCTTACCAACACATTTTGGGATATCTTTTTATTTGTATAGAAGATTACACAAAACACGGTTAACAGAGGTGAGGCAAAGGTGAGCTGAACTCAAACAATAAATAGATTATATGTGCGTTTAATGTATAGCTACATGATAGCCTCACTAACAAGGTCTAACGCTGGGCTCTGGTGGGAAATCGGTACTACAGTTCATAAAATCTTAGAAGTGATATGACAGTTAATCTAAAACTTAATAAAATCCACTTTTTCAACACTAGGAATGTTCCCAAAACAATCGGAAAGAATCGTCATTGAAAAAATAATGTCAAAATCTATCTAAATTTGCTGCATCCAATTCACAAATATTGAATCGATCGAACTTTTTAAACAAATTCCCCTCACTAGCAGGCTGAGACCACCCGTCAAGCACCATGTTATATTTTTTAAACTGTACGTCATTTTCATTGATAAAAAAACGAATGAATGAAAATTACGTAGCGATACCTTCTTTATAAACCTTGATATAAATGAAGGTGTGATCGTCCTAATTATGATAACTTTTATGAGTTTTTTTAATGGGTGTTTATTTTTACTAACAAATATACGACTAATAACAATCCCAGTGTATGTCCCACTTATGTGTCAGGCTATTAGCGCCTATCGAAATATTGCAATATGAATACACGAAGCGTATTATGGAGAAGTGTTGATAACATATTATTGGCAAAAACGGTTCACAGTTATCATTAATTAAAAGTAATGAATTGCATGAGCACTAAATTTTCTAACCTTTTATGAATACAGTTAAGAAAAGTAACAAATGCGCCTTAACTCCAGCGGACATATGCCCACACCCGACTATAATAGGTTCCCGGCAAGGGTCTTACGGATTTTTGCGGATTCCCTCTTTGTGGTTCTTGGTTCCGTAGCTCTCTGTACAATCGCAAGTGTGTAGTGGTAGCCACATTTCAACTTCAAAGTATCAATATAGCTTGATACTTTGAAGTTGAAATGTGGCTACCACTCATGCTATTCCTATAATCTGCATCTCATGATCATGGCTTAAAACACGCCTGAAAATTCGCCAATATTGCATGCTTTCTTTATTTTACCGCGATTAAAACATACAGAAAACTCCTAAGATAGAAGTGTAAGCTTGTCTCTAACAAGAGATTTCTTCCAGCAAAACATGATTGGAGGAGAAGTAGATCGAGCGGGGAAGGAACTAGAATAAATTAATCACTATCATTATTATAAGAGTTATTTTAATTGTAAGCCCAAACTACTGAATGGGATTCTAATTTTCAAGAATCAATAATTTTATTATAAAAAAACAAACAACAGAACTGAGAACACATCCATTTTTAAAGTCGGTTAAAAATTTAAAGCGTTGTTGTATGTAGGTCTCCGTATTTCGTTACCTAATTAGAGTTGATCAATTTGCTCTGTTGGGCCGGGTTGGACAACGGGCAACTCAAAGTTTAACGGACACTCAGACCTGCCGTCACTGACTCTCGCTCGGGGAAGGACAGCCTCACTTATATGATGCTTAAGCGACACATTTATTTTCAGAAGTAATCTGAGCATTTGGCCATTGTGTCCATAATCATATTTCAGAGAGACGATGGATTGAATATGTTATATGTTATCTGCGCCTCTGCTTAGCCTTGAAGGAATGGCACCTAATCTGGGAAGCTCATTACAGATGGCGTTTGTGTAGTCAAGTGTGTATGAAAGATCATGTGACGAGTTTTTTAACCTAACCTCAGATTCTCTTTGCCTCCAACCTCCTCCAAGGAGGGCATAGGTGCCTTTGGCATGAGGATTTTATATGTAAACGAAAGAAGTAAAAAGCCAAGTCAGAGATCCCAAACTCGGAAAAAAAACTCTAGTCTTGGTTATTTATATAGTTATGATGTCGTGGTTTCTGGTTCCCACCTCATAGGATACTTAGTGTGGGGCCAGCAATGTATGCTGCCCACCCGCCAGTAAAACGCAATAATGACCATTTTGGGTGAAATGGAGTTAAATACAGATTCTTGACCACCGGTTTTCGCGCTATTTTTCTGTTCTGCCCGTTTCTTCCTAGGACGTTTAGAATTGGTGCCCAAAAACGACGCAAACGCAGTAAGAGCCGGTGGTGACACATCTGGTGTAATACCAATTAAAATACAGCGCGATGTGCAGTAATTGCTTAGCTGTTGATTAGAGAACAGACTAACATGCAGTTCAAGCTCTGATGCTGCATTTTAGTCTTGCTCAACATTCTAACAACAATTATATATTTCTTTAAAACTAGCTAAAACGCACTTCAAGCTTGAATATAACAGCTGAACGCCATACAATTTTCATGTTACATTTTTGTCTGTTAAAACATAATTTACTGCGCAGTAAAGGGTCGGCAAATTGATTTATTTGTTTTATTAGGCATACAATAAGTAAGTATACAAGAAAATTCGCATTCACGCTGTCAAAAAAATGCAACGACAAAATTTTAAATGTTCCAATTAAAAGTATTTTTTTCAAACTTTAAACGCGTTTTCTCAGAAGTGCTTTTTGGTCATTACTGGGTTTGACTGGCGGGTGGGCAGTTAATGTCTCTGTATAATTGTTTATGCCTTTGTTTATTTACAACATCCAAGAACTGGGGATATGTTTTCCCTTCCCAGCAGGGATTCGTACAGCCTCGGCCGCGACGCACAGGTCGTCAAATGTTTGTTTGATAGTTAGAGTTTGGAGCAGCTTCTCAGAATTCCGACCCGCACAATTTAGTGGGCCTGAAATTCCTACCTTACCCATATATAACACGTATGTTGTTAGTGTTGCTACTAAGCTCGTAGTTTCGTTCGGCCACCGGAACTGTGCCGTGCCATAGTTGCCGAATACTATAATAGTTGCTCCTTTAGTGATGTTGGAAATAGTTCGGATAACCCGAATTTTGGAGCAAATTTTCGTGAATGGTGTCTCGATTTTTGGGAAAATATAGTGTAATGTGTCGCTTCTTATTCTGCTTTGGATGTCACCTTTTATGATGAATATTTGTAACCGTAATATATAACTTTTAAATCTATTAATTATATTTAAATTTAATTATAGACTTGTACTTTCAAATGCCTTGGCACGTAAACCTTAACGAGAGCTTTGGGAGAACAAATAATAAGATTGGATTTTGGATTTTAATGCGGTTTTCGGATGGCTAAATCACATCATGCTATTCGAGTCTGATCTACGAGCCCTTCCCTAGATGAGGTTTATCACACAAAAACGAAGTGATGAAAAGTAAGCGAAAATTCAAATTAAATATATTACAACAGTACAACAACTGCGTTGGATTTTAAGTTGTCAGTTTAATACGTAAGTAAATTTTTACGGCAATGAAAAATGTTTTCTACGTTTTCTTATTATTAGGCACCGTGCACTATTGTCAATGGTAGTGCTACACTGATGACAACGACACGGATAATTTCGGGTAACCGTCTCTGGTACCCGGCGCCGGCTAATCTTGCTAGCAGCCACTTTGCACTTCATGCAGCATAAAAGCAATTTTCATCATATTACGAACTCGTCGCCGTTTCCTCTTCTAATTGAATTTTCCAGCTGCTCTGGAAATTGATACGGCCGGACAACTTGTGCTGGGCGAGAAGTGACACCTGCTCTTAGTTGATGACTACTCAAGTCAAGAACTTTCTGCGGTGACGGTAAGGGTCATGATCTTCGTTTATTTCTCTAAACAAGGAAGCTCATATTACAGCCATATTGTATTCTTTATCTACACACGTACCATAAACCATATTTACTGCGTCCAAAAACCGCACGTTATGACCAGCATAATGATATATTACTTGATAAAAACTAATTTCTTATTTGAATATTAATACATTATGACTATAATTTATCAATATTTCGATATATTATGACATTCAAATTACAAACGCCGCCACCCGCCTGCGTGCCGCCCCTAGTTTGTCTTTGAAGTTGATACTACTGAACAAGCTGAACAAGTGCAGAGCAATGATCAACGCCACAATGCCGGTCGAAAATGCGGTTCCTGAACACATCAAAGAGAGCTTATGATATGTGTGACGATAAACTAGTGTATGTAACTATAAATAATTAGGCATTACAACTCTCGAGTTTTAATGCCCTTCATTATACGTCACAGAAACTACTATAAATCAGCAGGTTTTTATTAGATATATGTAATATTCCACAGTTGAAGGTACTATAACTTGAAAGATATCGGAATTTCTTTTGACGATCCCTGTCGCGCTGCGTTTGTGAATCTGCCTACCATGCGAGAGGTCCCGGGTTCGGACCCATAAATGCTGGGGATGTTTACATGTGTGACGTCGCTGTTTCTGGTTCCCACTACACAAGGTATCCTAGTGTGGGGCCTAGAAGCAATGTGTGTGCCTTTATGTGTATAACGGGAAGAAACTGTCTCCCAAGACACAGGTTACCCTAATTTGGGAGACAGACTACCCTACTTTACTTTACTTTATGTAAATGTTTGTTTATTGTTTTCCGTTTTACAGAGTATGGTTTAGAAGTCTACAGGATATGTTGTCCTACTGTAGGGCTACGGGTTGGGATTGTATGTGCCCTGATTGTGTAGATGTAAGGAATTTAGAAAATTTCATACCAGCAAAATTGATTTTAAACTGTGTCCGTAGGTTTATAATAAATATTATGGCATCCAATCCGGGATCTATACTTTCCGAGGCAGAATGTGCACCACTCAGCCGGAGAGGTGGTCATTAAGCTACTCAAAGCAATAGCAGTGAAAGTCTAAAAGTACTTTGCTGAAAACAACCGTCTTAAAGTCTTGAAGACAGTAAAAGTCATGTTTTATTTACGACTTGGAAACTCAGCAAGTTCCTTGGCTCGCCGAATATTGTTTGTACAATTTTTTCAAAACCTAACGATCAGTTTGCGTCAAACAGGTAAGCCAGGGTTAGAAAGCTCGATATTTGTGAGATGTTCTTAAAAATATTTGTTTTAACACCCGACGAATAAGAGGGGTATTATAAGTTTAGATCGTCTCACTCTCTGTGTGTCTGGCTGTCTGTGAGTATGTCTGTCTGTTTGTGTTTGTGTCTGTCCGTGGTACTTTAGCGCTCAAACGGGTTTCAATGTGTTTCTTTTTTAATTTGGTAGTATACGATGGTTCCTAGCTATGTTTTATTAAAATCGGTTAAGTGGTTCTAAAAGAGTTTTAAGTTTCAGTGTTTGAAAATTATGATATATAGTTATTAGCTATGAGTAGCCAGCAAGAGATGCTTACAAGGCGACCCCCCGTACTGATGTTAAAGCTGTTCAAGGTAATAACCGGGTCGAATTGTAATTATTGAAATAAATAAATAACTATAAATAAATAAAAAAACACCCCCGAAACAGTAATGGAACCTAACGACTAAAATTTGGTTCACTTGAATTTAGGTTGATAACTTTTGAACTGATTTTAATAAAACATGTCGACGAACCATCGCAGTGAAGTCTACTACCCACTATAAAATTTCATTAAAATCAGTCCACGTTAGATCGTTATTTCGTATTAAGCTGTGAACTTTCAAACTACTGAACTGATTTTAATAAAACATGTCTAAGATTTTTCACAGGGAAGTCTAAGTACCATCGTTTACAGAAATTCGCATCAAAATACAGATATACCTATAGACACACCGACCTACGGAGGCTTCAAACTTTGATAACACCTTACCTGGTCGTTAGGGGATAAAAATGTGGAAGTCAATCTGTGTCCCAGTAATATATTCTTTCTGACTTGTGTGCACCATCACCAAAATCCGCCCACCCGTTTGAGCGCTAGGGTACCACAGACAGACACACACATAGATACACATCCTCACACACATCCACAGACAGACACCCACACATACACACAGACGTAAACTTTTTCCTAAGCCGACCCTGCTTGTACCATCTGTCACTCGCCACCAGGCCTCTTACGCCTGGTGACGAGTGCAGTAAACTGTGCCTATGGCTCTCCATTTGGGAACCTGCGTGCCGCTTTGACCATATTCTTTGTCTATGATACTTATCAATATAACCACTAAATAAAAATAATATTTCAACCACTCGGTCGCAAATTTTTCGCGATAGAAAGGGAGTGAAAAAATGAGCGTTGAAATTATCATCTTTTGTAAATAGTACGTACGTTATTTTCTTAACAGATGGTTATAGATAGATGATGGGATGGGTCGCCCACTGAACAATGGCGGGTGATCGGTCCTCTATTGTGACTTGTCCGCCCAACTCCCAGTGTTTGAGCACTATTGGTTCCGCAGATGTTCCTCCCTAATAAATCTCCTCGTTCTTTAAATGAAATATATTTCTAAATAATGTAATGAACAATGCCCCCAAAGAGGGGCACAGGTCTTTACCCCGATATGAGTGAGATTGGTGGAGTCATACTCCACCACTCTGGCTTGGTGCGAGTTGGTGAAGATGATTGACGACTACCACTACCAAGTAGGGTGTAAAGCAACCGGGCCTACAGCTTGAGGTGTTATCCGAAACACGGAACGTTGCTAATCTCATTGGTACATGGTCAAAACCGGATCACACCTGCATGTCCTTTGTGAGAAGCAAGCGTGAAAGCAACTAAAACGCGGATAGATCTCGAAATATCACTGAAATTTCGAGATCTATCCGCGTTTCTTGGACACTATTTACACGCATTGATCTAGCTCCTAACTAGGATTCCCTGTAACTTGGGAACTAGACTACGGTACACATACTTATATAGATAAATATTATACTTAGATAGATAAATAATCATGACTAGGGTACAAACATCCCTTTTCATCAAACAAATATTTGCCCCCGCCGGGATTCGAACGCGGGACCCTTGGCTTCATAGGCAGGGTCACTGCCAACTCGGCCAATCGGGTCGTCGGCTTCATAGGCAGGGACATGATTCTTTTCAGATTACAACTGCTGTGTAATCTGAGAGCCACGTCCCATCTTATCTAGTAGATTACGCATGATATATTTTTGCAGCCCTACTTATACCCTAATTTCAAGGCTACATCTCTGAGGCTGTATTCAGAGGACTGGGCGAACTAATTGGCAAGTCGCCAAAGTTGCGTACCCTTGAACAAAAACCTTACGAGCTCGGATCTGGTGTGGAAAGGTTATGTTTTATGGCATTCTTGCTCTGAAAAAAAACAGGGTTTTCCTTTTTAGGGCCAAGCTCACGCACTGTTTTATGAGCAGAAATCTTTTTGTTCTTGACAGATTAAATATTTCAAATTATTTGAGTATATTATGCATAGGTGGTGGTTCTAAATGAAAAATATTTTCTAATGTAGAAACTATGCCGAGGTACATACAATTTCTGTACTAACTTAGAATATAATAAACAATATTTCCTTTACCGAAGCTAATCTTAAGTACCGAAAACTACAGATATACTCTATAAGAAGATCAGAAATATTTCAGACAGATCAGAACATAATACCGCATCAAAAGAGAAAAGGATAAAATATTCGAGTACCTATTACTGAAAAAAGGGTAACAGAAAATACAATAAAGAAAAAAGAAAATTAAGGGCATGAAAAAGGGAAAAGGGAGTTTCGATTGAGGCGCGCCTAAATGGAAAATACGCTATTACCTAAGACGCAATTGTCACTATACATTTGTTTCCACAGAGAAATACAAATTAGAGTTTAATGAAACGTAAAATGGGAAATTGATTCGACATAAAACAGGAACAAATGACTGTTCGGGAAAAAATTAGATGAATAGAGTTAACTTACCGATGAAATTCATTTTGTCGTCTCAGCTATCACACTTGCTTTATGAACCTAACTTTATAAACTACTTAAAACAAAGTCCTTGTAAAAAAATATATCTTCTATCTTAGTTTAAAATTTCATTGAGCACCAATGTTACTGATACGTTCTACCGTTTGAAAGAAGAAGATAGTTTTATCTTGCAACGTACGAGGCTACGCCATCGTGGCTTCGCACGACCGCCCCATGCGACAGTCTACGGGGCAATGCTGCAAAATTGCGCTCTGCGGTTCTATATAAGGGCATGCATTGCCGTATAGAAGACCTCACGCACACAGAGGCAGGCGTGTGCAGACGAGACAAGACGGTGCACACTATTGTAGGCTTAAGAGGGTGCGCGGAAAATGGTGTCCTATTGTCAGTCGGTAATGGGAATGGAAAAGTTGATTCTCCGTCAAATTGGGCTTTTAATAATGATCGTCATAATTATTGCTATTGGTGGGGGGAAGGGGAGGGATGCTGATTCTTTGACCTATTTTTTGGGAAGATGTGGCTTCCGAGCATGTTTTAGGAAAATAATAAGATGCTAGCTTCTGAGAGAGAGCCTAATTCATAGTGTAAATGTTACTGGCTACAACGAACATATCCTTTTTTCCTAATACTCATGGCAACACTGAATAACTGGCTTAAGGGGTGGACGGATATTGGTGATATGATACAAGTCAGAGACGACGAAAAAGAGGGTTGTTATAAGTTTGAAGTTTACGTCTGTGTGTTTATGTAGGTGTATGTCTGTTTGTGTGAGGATGTGTCTCTGTGTGTGTGCGTCTGTCTGTGGCACCCTAGCGCTCAAATTGGTGGATGGATATTATTGATGATGGTCTCCTGTTGCAAAAATTTTTCCTGTCCTGCCTAGGTTTGCTGGTAGAAATCTCTCTTTAGAGATAAGCTTGCCGATGCTCATAAAATGTTTTGTTACCTTACTATTAAGATTTCTGTGCAATAAAGAATATGAATGAATATGAATGATGGGGTACAAGTCAGAGACAACGAATAAGAGGGGTCTGTGGCAAAGTCGCTCAAACGGGGGGACGGATTTTGGTGAAGTCGGAAAGAAAGGTAACGGTACCTCTGCCACTCCGAATAGGAAAAGGAGTACTTAACGATATAAGTATGTTTATTTATTTATACTCCTAGTTTTGTCAATAGTTTTGTGACTCAGATCAGAGTGATACGATGTGTTTTTTAGGGTTCCATACCCGAAGGGTTCCAAACAGTACCCTATTACTTAGCCTCTGCTGTCCGTCCGACCACCTGTCCGTCCGTAAGCGGGCTGATCTCATGAACCGTAATAACTAAAGAGTTGACTTTCAAAGTCAGTCAGTCAGTTTTTTTGCGTTTATTATTATTTAATGTTGCGGAACCCTTCGTGTGCAAGTCTAACTTATACTTGGCCAGTTCCTTTATTTGCTGGCGTGCATGCACAACCAAAGTTTTCCGTCAAACTCAAAGGCATGCTGTCACTCTCTCTCGCTCGGGGAACGACACCGCCAGTATGACACTAATTCATTTCAGAAGTCTGCGCATTCGGTCATAACAAAAAATAAAATATGGCGAAAAAGCCGTAAGTGTTTTCCGCTTCCGTTGCATTGCAAAATTAAAATTTTTAATAAAACAATATAAAACTAACAAATATCTTAAACACGTTCAATTCCTTTCAAATTGCATAAATTGTCTCGCGAGCCAATAGCAAAACGCCTCCATAATAAAACGTAAGGAAGAAAAATTGTTCAATATATCTTGCCCTCAGTTAACTAGGGTTACCAAGCGTCCGGAAACCTACGAACATTCCCGAAGTTCAACGAATAGTTCGTGGAAAGTTTGTACATCGCAACCGTTAAAAACTTTCATTTCTTTAAATAGAAAAAGATGTTCCGATATAAAATATCTCGTTTCGTTTTTCTACAAACGAGGGGTCAAAAGCTTAGAACTTTTATGTTATTTATTCTGTGGTTATATGGTCTGACATTACCGCATTTCAAGTAGTCATTTTGATTCTCTATTTAGTATAAATATCTTGAGAATAGATCTCAATATATTTTTCGGGCCTTGATAGAGTCCCATTCCTGGTATTTTTTCCCAAGAATTCACGATTCGGTTCAATTACAAGAATTCACTTTCCCGACTAAGGAAAAAAGAAAGAAAAGCTCACTCTGCCAAAAGATTTAAAAAAGGTTTTGAGCGAATTATGTAGCATTCATCACCATAAGTAGGTATAGATGTTAAAACAAATCATAACATAACATAGTCACGCCTTTTCCCATACGGGGTGGCAGAGGCACAATTGTGCCCACTTTGAGCCAGTTATTCAATACTCCATTTTGCGTGACAGGGGTCTAACCAATGAAGGTTTCCTCTCGGTGTTTTCCATCATCGTAAGAACGTCCGTATGATGTACTTAAGATAATTTAATTATCTCATTGGTACATGGTCAGGAATCGAACCTGCATCTCCTGTGTGAGAAGCAAGCGTGAAACCCATTAGACCACGGAGAAATCAATATTTGATTAAACTGAAAAACCATTTAAATCATTGATACCCCCTGTTAACCCACACATAGCAATCGCTCGGGTGAACTCGGCCGTCGTTCGTGCGCGTTCGTGTTAGAACAAAGGGTCGCCGACACTGCACATGTGTGCGTGTGTGTTAAATCTTTTATAGCTCGTTGCATTAAGTAATTTACTATTATCGTGTGTGTTTGACGGTGGACGCTGTTTCGAATGTGGCATTTTATTGCTTAAAGTAGCTGTTTAGGCTATGTTCTCGTCGCTCTGCCAGTGAGCCATTCCCTACTACAACACAATACATCTAGAGACTTTGAAATTGAATTTCAGCAATTTAAAACCATGTAGAAACATATTTATCTAAAAAGGGATATTACAATATTCGAGATTATATTAATGACAAGAGTCGGTCAGAGTTTGAGTAATATAGTCATAATTGTTTTTGTCTAGAGACCTCCGAGGGATGAAGAAGGACATGGCAATTTGGAAATATTTGAGAAAATTATGTTGGAAGCTAAACTAAATAATAACAGAAAAAGTAAATTTGTGGCGGTCTTAATATAGATTTGCTTGTAGATACAACAATGAAACAATGATTAATAACTTTTATGTAAATGATGTATGTGAATCTTACTTATGTTATGTATGTTTAGAGCCGACTAGAATTACAATTTCCAGCCAAACTTGCTTAAATAACGTTTTTAGTGACTCTGCATTCACAAGTAAAATTTTATTTAACTGCTTACCATCCCATCACAGCGGTCAAACAGTTTCACCCCCAAATGCTAGTAAGGATAATATGTGTATTAGTTAAACACCATAATTTTTTAAAAGAGATCTCTCACAGTGGTCCAATGTAGAGAAGAGGTAAAAAATTACGTTTTCTACCTACTAATGTACTACAGAAATTTTGACTTTGACTTTGAGCTTTGAATTCATAGGGAAACGAAATGTTCTGCCGCTTACTGTTTGCCGTAGCGATAACTTAGCCTTAGAGTATTGAATGATTGGCGAAGCGTGGGCACACTTGTGCCTTTGCCACGTGCATGGGAATGGGCGTGGTGTAATGTTTGTTTTTTGTTGCACGTGGATTTTGTCGATAAATATGTAGCAAGCTGGTAACTAAATATGTAGCGTAGATGCAATGTTAGCTGGAAACTAAATATGTATCATAGGTGCAGTGTTAACTAGTCACTTAATATGTAACGTAGTTGCAATGTTAGCTGGTAACCATTAATAAGTATAGTAGGTGCAATGTTAGCAGGAAACTAAACATGTATCGTAGGTACAACGGCAGCTGGTAACTAATATGTATCGCAGGTGCAATGTTAGCTGGTAACTGAATTAGTATTTTAGGCAATGTAAGCAGGAAACTAAATATGTATCTTAGGTGCAACGGCAGCTGGTAACTTATATGTATCGCAGGTGCAATGTTAACTGGTAACTGAATTAGTATTGCAGGCAATGTAAGCAGGAAACTAAATATGTATCTTAGGTGCAACGGCAGCTGGTAACTAATATGTATCGTAGGCGCAATGTTAGGTGGTAACCATTAATTTGTATCGCAGGTGTAATGTTAGCTGGTAACTGAATTAGTATTGCAGGCAATGTAAGCAGGAAACTAAACATGTATCGCAGGTGCAATGTTAGTAGGAAACTAAACATGTATCGTAGGTGCAACGGCAGCTGGTAACTAAATATGCATCGTGGGTGGTATGTTAGATTGTAACTAAATACTTTTTTTCCTGTAAAGGATGGTAGAGGCACTGTTTTGCATTCACGAGTGATCTGATTCAAATAGTCGTGAAATGGATCAGCTATTGATGCATGTACGATACAACGTACACTTTCCGCGCGCGTCACTATACTTTATAGCCTAGGTTGCATTTGTAAACTTATGATATACCTAAGGTTCACTGTTATAGTTAGTTACCAACTGACAGGCAAATAAAGCAGTCATCTCAACTATTGGTGCTCATCTTTTAAATACCATAACTCCACTACATAGAAGAGTGTACGAGTCACAAAAACTACGTGGCCCATACATCTCTTTTTGGTCCTTCGAACAACAACGACATCGGCGCAGGATTTTTAACGGAGTTTGTTTCGGGAGGTATTCATACTTGGTTTCACTTATTATCGTTGTTTCGGTAGCGTTTCGGCTCACTGGCCTCCACCAGCGGAATCACCAGTTGAGTTGAGAAGACGCACAATACCGTGGCGGGGATTGTGAGTGCATCTTACAAGGATATCTTTCGATTCTGGAGCTGTAAAGCCTGACCATCGAAGAACAACTACTACTGGAGCTACAAACAAAGCTACAGACTAACTACTGGACATCTCCGGCAGGACTTACAACCCTGTACGTGTTCAGATACGAAGAGGACTACTACTTCGAGTCAACTTCAACTTAACTACGTGTGTCGGGATTCTACTCTTACCTACTGCCCGGTGCTACGACTAACTGCGGGGAAGAAAAACTTTCACTCCGATTAATCAACTGCCTTCGGGATTTCAACTACGTGCGTCGGGATACTACTGCCCGGCGCTACGACTAACTGCGGAGAGAAGAAGCTTCAATCCAATCAACTAAACTGCCTTCGGGATTTAACTGTGTGTGTCGGGATTCTACTTACTGCCCGGCGCTACGATTAACTACCTAACTGCCTTCGGATTTTAACGACGTGTGTTCTGCAGTCAACGGAGAACCATGGATACTAACTTCGACGAAATCATTGCTCGTCAAGAAAGAACTTTCGAAGAGATAAAAAGAATCTGCACTAACTTCAAGAAAGACGGGGCGGATAGAAAAACCTCCGACTACTTGACAAAACGAATAACTGCTCTAGAGGTTCACTGGAAGGAGTTTCTGGAGAATGATGCCATCCTGCAAACAATGGAAAGCCAGGACATCACCTACTTCGTTGACAACGTCTTCGAAATAACTAAACGGAGTTATGAAGAAACGAAGCAAGCAATGCAGCAATGCCAAGCGAAACCAACTATACACACTCCTAAGATAGTTGAGACCGGAGAAACGTCCTCGTTGGGGACATTTGGGCTTCCAAAATCAACCCCTCAGCCGCCCCCAAGAACTACTGAGAATTCTACGTCTCAGAAGGACGAACTACTCCGTCAACAACAATGTAACTTCAACGCATTACATCGAGCTGTGGGAAAAATTAACTTGGAAACGATGACCGAAAAATGGGATTTAGAAGATCATCTCAGCATCCTGAAAAGCAAGTGGGAATCGATCGACAAAATTCATTGGAAACTTGATAATTTACTACGAGGCTCTAACCAAACTTACGATAATGAATACGCCAAATGGGAAGAAATCTACGATAACTACCGACGAAAGATACAACAGAAGATTTGGGAGAGTATGCATTATCAAAAATCTACGCCCAAGATCGAGCTTCCGGAGTTTAGCGGCAACTACAACCAATGGATATCCTTTAAGGATCTTTTTCTCGAGACTATTCATTCAAATCCGCTGATATCTAAAACTCAAAAGATGCAGCATTTGAAAACAAAATTAAAGGGAGAAGCTGAGAGACTGGTGCAGCATCTGAGCGTCAGTGCAGAAAATTACGAGTCTTGCTGGGAGTTGTTAAATAACCGCTATAACAATTTGAGACTGCTCTTCACGTCGTACATAAATACTATCCTGAACCAACCAGCTATTCAGCAGCCGAACGCTTACAACCTGAAAAAGCTACATGACACCACTCTGGAATGTCTGAGTGCTCTGAGCAACATCGGGATAGCGACTGAAACGTGGGACCCTCTCATTGTCCATTTGGTTCAACAAAAATTGGATGCAGAGACTTACAGCGAGTACCTGAAAAACTTGAAAAATCCACGAGAACTGCCTGGGCTGGAAGATTTCATAAAATTCCTGGAGATGAAGTTTATGGCGTTCGAAACATTGCAAAATCGTAACAACAACCAACCAATAACTTCGTCTTCGCAACATGCAACACACAAAAATAATTACGAACGGGGGTCATCGAACTATAAGAAGACTGAAAAAGCGACAAAAACCTATCATACGGCGCTCAGAAATTGTCCAATCTGCAAAACTAATCACGTTTTGATGTTCTGCAGTAAATTTCGTGCAATGGAGTTTGCCGAAAGAAAAACAACTGTTGCGAAACTGCGCTTATGCAAAAACTGTTTGTACAGTCACGGAGACAAGCAATGTACATCAACGAAAAACTGTTTGATTTGCAAGGGTTCTCACCATACCTTGTTATGTGACAAGCAAAACCAAAACCGATCGCAACAAGTGTCAACTCACGTGACAAACGAGAATGGAGAAGTACTATTAGCAACGGCTCAACTACAAGTCAAGACTGGCGACGGAACATACCTTACTTTGCGGGCGCTTGTGGATCAGGGATCACAAGTTACGCTCATGACTGAGAATGCAGCTCAGCAATTGCGACTGCCGCGGCGTAAAATGAGCGCTGTGATAACGGGAGTCGGAACTACTATGGGGAATTGCAAGGGAAAACTACAACTTGATTGCAAATCGATCCACAACAACAACTACGAGTTTCAACTAGAGGCACTTATTATGAAGAGATTGATAAGTAACTTGCCGAACTCGACTTTTAATAAACCAACTTGGGATCATCTGGATAACGTCAAGCTAGCTGATCCGGACTTCAACGTTTCGGGGCCGATTGATATACTACTGGGAGCAAACGTCTTCTCGGAGATATTACTCGACGGTGTCCTGAAGTCCGACAACAACTCACCAGTCGCTCAGCAAACTAAGCTGGGGTGGATCCTGTGTGGGAATGTCAAAACTTACCACTGTCTAGTTACGATAAATGAACTAGAAGATTTAACGAGATTTTGGGAATCGGAAGAAATCTGCACCAACTACGCAACTAACGAGGAAGATTACTGCGAAAAACACTATCAGGAAACAACGGAGAGACTCAGCGACGGCAGGTACGTCGTGAAGATGCCCCTGAAACCTGAAATTAACGAGAAACTCGGCATATCTAAACCACAAGCTATTTCGCAATTTTTACAACTAGAGAAGAAGATGTTGCGAAACGAAAACTTCGGATTGCAGTACAAACAATTTATCGACGAGTATACGGAACTAGGTCACATGAAACCAGTGACGCCGTGCGCAGAGAAACAACTAGAAGCATTCTTGCCTCACCATGGTGTCATCAGGGAAGATTCAACTACAACTAAATTGAGAGTCGTCTTTAACGCGTCTATGAAAACTACCACCAAGCACAGCCTCAACGATCTCATGGAAAAAGGAACGAATCTTCAAAAGGATATCCAGGAGCTAATCATCAACTGGCGTAGCTACCGATATGTACTAACAGCCGACATAGAGAAGATGTACAGGATGATTCTTATCCATGAAGATCAACAACCTCTGCAGAAGATTATTTGGAGACGCCAATATCGACTGCAGGAGATGCAACTGTGTACGGTCACTTACGGCACGAAATCTGCGCCGTTTCTAGCGATGCGTACTCTCAAACAACTCGCACTCGACGAGGCGCACGAGTTCCCTGAGGCAGCGAGGGTCATTCAAAACAATTTTTATATGGATGACCTGATTTGCGGAAGCGACACTGCCGCCGAAGCAAAACTA
This sequence comes from Argyresthia goedartella, assembly GCA_949825045.1. Taxonomy (NCBI): domain Eukaryota; kingdom Metazoa; phylum Arthropoda; class Insecta; order Lepidoptera; family Argyresthiidae; genus Argyresthia; species Argyresthia goedartella. The sequence goes on from OX463831.1 coordinate 28,070,379, forward strand.
CTGCAACAACAACTAACCACCCTCTTGCTTAGGGGTGGATTTAACTTGAGAAAATGGTCAAGCAACGAGGAAACCATTTTGGAGAACTTATCTGAAGATCAACGATCCCATAAAGGAGTATTTACCTTCAAACAAGAAGAGTCCATAAAAACATTGGGTCTCAACTACAGTCCGTCCAGAGATGTATTCCTGTTTAACTGGAATCTACCGCAGCTGGGTGCAAACAAACTAACTAAGAGGAGTCTACTCTCGGATATCAGCAAGCTCTACGATCCGCTCGGCTGGCTCTCCCCAACGGTCATCAAAGCCAAACTACTGTTCCAGAGAGTGTGGGTCAGTCAAATTGAATGGGATGAATGTCTACCCACAGACATCGAAGCGGAGTGGAGACAACTACGAGAAGATTTTCCGAACATCAACCGCCTATCATTACCCCGGTGGCTTGCAGGCATCAATGACGTAATCGAAGTCCACGGGTTTTGTGACGCAAGCGAGAAAGCTTACGCCTGCGTCATCTACAGTCGTACAACGAACGAAAACGGAGAGTACGTCATAACAATGATAGCGGCCAAAACACGAGTAGCCCCCCTCAACAATAAAACTACATTACCCAGGCTGGAGTTGTGTGGAGCTCTCTTACTTGCCAAACTGATGGAAAAACTGAGAATAGCCCTCCCGGAAAAAACTTTACATGCAACCTGCTGGACGGATTCAACAGTCGTACTCGCGTGGCTTCAAGGCGACATAACGAGATGGGATAAATACGTTGCCAACCGAGTTGCGACTATAACTAACATTGTCCCCGCTACACAATGGAGACATGTGAGAACTGAAGAAAACTCTGCAGACTGCGCCACCAGAGGCCTCTCGCCCTCTCAGCTACTGCAATTCAATTTGTGGTGGGAGGGACCTCAATGGCTTACGAAACACAACTACGAAGAAATTATTAAAAATACATCGGGAATGTTTACGACTGATAACGAGCGGATAGCAACACGGAGCTGCTATACAACGCAAGCTGCAAACGAAGCAACTTGGATTACTGCACTGGTTGATAAGTGTAGTACAATGACTCGAGTCATACGAGTCGTCAGCTGGGTATTACGTTTCAAAACAAAGCTACGTAACAAGGACGCATCAGCTGATCACGGTTACTTGTCTACGAAAGAACTAAATGATGCAACGAACTTGATCATCCAGCACGTTCAACGACAACACTTTTACGAGGACATTAGAGACTTGGAAAAAAATGGAACGGTGGGGTCAAAAAGTAAACTACTCAATCTACGACCTTACGTTAACCAGAACGGGATATTACGAGTTGGGGGTCGGTTACAAAACTCGGCCCTACCGAGCGAGATGAAACACCCTGCAGTGATCCCCCACGCAGGAAAACTAACACAGCTGATCATCGACCACGCCCACAAACAAACGCTACACGGAGGAGCTCGTCTAACACTTGCCCAAACGAGACAGAAATATTGGATTATTAGCGGCAATCGAGCGGTGAAAAAACAACTTACAAAATGTGTGCGATGTCACAGATTCAAGCCTCATCGAAACGAGCAGATAATGGGTGACCTACCTCAATCACGGGTCACGCCATCAAGACCGTTCACTAATACTGGGATCGACTTTACCGGTTTTGTGGATGTCAAAATCAACAAGGGGAGAGGCGTGAAGACATGCAAAGGCTATATTTGCATTTTCATTTGCATGGCAACAAAAGCGGTACATATAGAACTTGTATCTGATCTCAGTACGGAGACGTTCCTGGCAGCCCTTAAGAGGATGTGCGCTAAAAGAGGGACCCCGAAGCATATTTTCTCAGATAACGGAACTAACCTCCTTGGAGCATCCCGGATACTGAAAAAGGAGTTTCAACAGTTTAAAACGATGATGTCGGAAGACTTCTTCGACGGGATCAGTAAACTAAAGATTGAGTGGCACTTTAACGCCCCAATCTGGCCGACTGCAGGAGGACTGTGGGAGGCTGCTGTCAAATCGCTAAAGTACCATCTTAAACGAGTTTTGGGAGAACAAAAACTGACGTATGAACAGTTTTCAACTTTGCTGGCGGAGATTGAAGCGTGCATGAATTCCAGACCACTTTGCCCTCTCACGGAAAGCATAGACGACTTGGAATACTTAACCCCGGGTCACTTCATCACTGGAGGTCCAACGATGTTACTGCCACAAGGGGAAATAAACGAGGAACGAGCACTTGACCTCAGGAACAAGTGGAAGCAAACAGAGCTCATGCATCAACATTTCTGGAAGCGATGGTCCAGCGAATATTTACATCAACTTCAAGTCCGCAGTAAATGGCAACGAGCGAACAAAAACTTAGAAGAAGGAGACCTCGTCCTGATAAAGGAAAATAACTTGCCTCCTGGAAAATGGGCACTAGGAAAAGTGCTTCAACTACACCCAGGAAACGATGGCTACGTACGTGTGGCAACGATAAAAACGAAAGGAGGGATACTCAAACGCCCAATCACGAAATTGGCCCCACTCCCGGCTAACGAAGACGTGAAAGAAGTCAAAACGGATACGAGGAAAGGACCGGAACTAAAACGAAGACGAACGAGACCGACTTGCTCCCTGGTCACCCTAGCGCTGATCATGCTGTTAAGTTTGATAACAGGAACACAAGCCGCACAAGAACAACGATACAACGTTACAACGATTTCAAACCATCATCCTATTTATTACGACGAGATTGGAAAGCTGCAACTCATACACGACGAGTGGAAAATTCTGGTCTATTACAATTTAACAACGTATTGGAAAGGGACAGAAAACTTACAAAATTTTCTGAAGATCATGGAAGGAGATTGCAGCAGACTAGAGAAATCCATGTGCGAGCCGACTATCAACCAACTGTATCACGAACTTCATCTACTCAACGAGTATAATAAACTACTGTTAAATCAACATTTATCACGAAAGAAACGAGGATTTTTTAACGGAATTGGGAGCCTAGCACGAACTCTATTTGGTACACTGGATGAAGAATTCGCCATCAAGTACCAGAACGACATAGAGAATATTCAAACAAACGAGAAATACGTTTTGGAGTTAATGAGAAACCAAACTACGATAATTGAAGCTGAAAACAACATCATGAAGAAGAATGACAAGTTCATGAATACTCAGTTTCATATGTTGAACACGTTCGTCCACGAGACCAACTCAACGATAACGCAGATTGGATCCAGAGTCGCCGAGATTTTTACTATGAACAATCTTAACGCGGCCGCGATCACTGCGAGCTTGATTATGTCAAACTTACAACGCACACAAGATATGCTGATAAACTCGCTGGCCGATATACATAAAGGACACATCGACATGCATCTTTTCACTCCGAAACAACTGATCGAGCAACTCTATGTGATATCAGGAGGAATGCCGAACCGACTATCACTTCCTGTCAAAAATATTCAGCAAGATATAAATGAGCTATACAAACTTATCTACGTAAAAGCTCGGATTACGGAGAACTACTTGCTATTCGAACTACACATCCCGCTTACGAGTGAAGACAACTACATGATTTACCGAGTGTTACCACTACCCATCCAACGAGAATCGGAGACAAGAATGGTGGAAACGTCAACAGAATACCTCGCAATCAACTTCAGAAAAAACACTTATGTATTAATGGGAGAAGAAGATATCCGCCAATGTATTATCTTAAACGACGAGGTGTACTTGTGCAACGCGTATCACCCTGTTTACTATCTACACGACGGGAATGCGCCGTGCGAGGCAAAAATCTTTAGTCAACAAACGTCCTTGCCGTGCGACACTCAGACAGTGCAATGCAAAGACAACTGGATCAAGTTACACAAGGCGAACATATGGCTTTACGTTTGCTGCAGTTCATGCCTACTACGTATCATTTGCGACGACAAACTGTCTAGCACTACGGTATCGGGCATTGGGCAGATTTTGCTCAGTCAAGGATGCATACTGCAGAAGAAAGAAGCAACGATATATTCCTTTAATGTGTTTGGGAATAATATACAAATGGAGAGCGACATCGCCGTTCCTATCATGAACTCGCCTATCAACGATATGGTGAATGTCAGCCTCAAGAACATTCACTTGAATATGGCGACAAACACTTCTGGAGAACTAGCCAGAATAGATCGAAAACTCCGAATGCAGAAGAATTCCGAACAACTGCCGACGCATCTTTCGGTACATGACGTCTATCACTATACAATAACGTCAGTACTGGGGATAATAGCGACGATTATTGCACTCTACCTTCTCACTAAAAGGTGTTGCAATAGAACGAGAGCAAGGAACTACAACGATAAGCAGCGGAGCCCTGAGAACATGGGCATCGAACTACAGGAAATCAGCACCGACAAGCCGGAAGCAGCCCGTCCACACCAGACGGAGAAAGGACGATTTGACTTGAGCGGCCTGCTCTGAAGATAAACGTGACAGTGACAGTGTCAAATACATAAGTCAAATATTTAAGATGAAATATTTTAAGTTCACTTTACTTTTGTTATAATTTTACTTTATTGGTATTGAACTATTGTTTACTTTTCTTGTCGTTTGGCAGCATGTTTGGTCAAACGCCCAACATTTTATTTTGTTTAACTTTATTTTCTCGTCCTTGGCAGCATGTACGATACAACGTACACTTTCCGCGCGCGTCACTATACTTTATAGCCTAGGTTGCATTTGTAAACTTATGATATACCTAAGGTTCACTGTTATAGTTAGTTACCAACTGACAGGCAAATAAAGCAGTCATCTCAACTATTGGTGCTCATCTTTTAAATACCATAACTCCACTACATAGAAGAGTGTACGAGTCACAAACACTACGTGGCCCATACAATGCAATCACTTAATCTCTCAAGCGACCTCTAGAGAGTCACTGGGTTAGTTCCTGGATAGTTATTTTCGGAATATTTTATAATACTTTGTCTCCAGCTGTTATTCTAACTAGGCACCTCTCGCTTGTGAGATACCCGACTGCTACGTCACAGAGGTCGTCAACCCCAGGCTGTCACGTACATTACGCACCCACCTACGTTCGCCCCATATACGACCCACGTTACACACCGAGTCCCGTTTCATATAAAATTCAAATTAAACAGCATCCTGCTTGATATTCCGAACAACAGTTTTCTAACCTCTATAAAGCACTTTACATCATACTTTTGTGAGATAAAATTTATGTAGTTTTATATTTTTATGTTGCTTTTATAGCGTTAGCGGTATATGTGTAGAAATGTAATGATGGCGAGGGGCCAGCTCCGTTACAAAACTAGATTTAAAAAGGTAGGTATTTTTGTGATTTGCAATCAGTATTAAGTTCGAGGCTATACCACGATAGTAGTACAAAACACGAACCCTTTAACATAATACGAACTAACAAAATTAAGGCAACTGTGCCGCTGCTTCTTCTTAAGGGAAAAAGAAGTGATGCTGCTGGAGAACTACAGGTTTTGTAGCAATTCAGTTCAATACTGAATATATCATACATAAAAAAGATACGTAGAAGAAAAATAAAACCGAAAGCTAAGAAAACCACGCCAATAATTAGAAACTGATTATTGTGCAAAGAGGTAAAGCTTGTTTAGGGTTGGTTTTTAACTTTGACTTACTTTGATCTGTTTAAGCTGCTATAAAATTGTGCAGAAAAGGACAGTAGTATACATTCATAATTTATTTATTGCACTCAAGTAATTGTGAAAAGCTAGAAGTACATAACATAGTGCGCAAAGCCGTGCTTATCGTAAAAATTCGTATGCTTCCGACATTAATCGAAGTCTCTAAAAAGAAATGCACTGTACATAAGTTTAATACTATTTCAAGAAAACGTTATAGAAATAGTCCACTAAAGTTTGAATGCCACCAACTAATAATACCTACCTACTAGATAGAATTCTAAAGGCGGCAGTACTAACTAACAAACTAAGCAGGCAGCTTGAATTTCAACAGCTCTTGTCTGGTTGCCATTGATCGGTTCAATTTTCAAAATCATTTTTGAATGATCTAGTCGAGCCAGTTGCCTTTAGAAGCAACCTTACTATTTCTGTACCTACCCACAGAAACGATAACTTTCACGATATCGCTCTCTTACGATACGCGCGAAAAATGGTGGAAATACGAGGAGCCTTATTCGTAGAAGTACTTTTAATAAAACTCAGTTTTCTCAGCACATAAGTTCCGCTCAACTGAGTATGCATTACCATGAAAATAAAAGCGAAACCTTTCCACCATTATGTGTAGGTATGACCAATTGTAACAGGATTCATAAAACTACATTTGTCTTTCTCTAACTTAAGGTTTGGCCATATTTCCGTCTCTTTTATAAGGGAATTCTTACTAATGCAAGGGCTTATGATTTCAACAAAGAAAGGGATTTTGATATGTGTTTGGAATACAGGATGTAACAGAAAGGTGTTGACATATTTAAGGGGGGTTGATACGGGTCCCATTTTGAACAGACTATGAAACAGATTTGATTTTTGACTGCTTCAATTTTCAGTTCTGCACACACTAGTAGTAGCATGTAGAGAACAACCCCCTAAAATATGACTACACTTTTCTATTACACCCTTTATAAGGGGGGTTAATGTCTTTCTTTATTTGCGTGAGTTATTTCGGGATATTTTATTAAGTTTGAAAACGGGAAAAGTAATACGGAAAATATCGCATCGTAACGTTTCTAGCTACGATTCATGGAAGTGTGTGCTGAAGTTTCTGTTTCTGGTTACTGCGATACCGGGTAGTGTGGACCCAGAAACGATGTATATTGTTTTGTTTTGTTATTACTTGTTTATTATTTTTTAAAGTGGCCGTTACCCTCGCCCTAATGATCCAAGCTGGTTATAAGTACCTGTAACAAATAAAACATTTTATATTAATAAAACATTAATATGCAGACCCTGAGATTAACTATGGCCACACACTACTTCAAATTTAATGATGATAATAATTTCACACAAAAACAATACTGAGAAAATATATGCAAAAACTTAATGTAAAAAGGGGGGTTTATCTCTAACAAGAGATCTATTCTACTCTAGCAAACCGAGTCAGCGAGATGCAGAATCCTATGTTTAGTAGTTACTTCGTTGGCTGTGATTTCTACATAAAATAATGTCCAAGTTTAAGTACATTTAGATATAAAAACTAACAAACAAATATATATATATATATATAAAGGAACATTGCTTCTGACCCCACACTATATCGTGGGAATCCTCACCCACATCTAAACATCCAAGACCTGTTTTTTTTTGTCCCCAACTGGGAATCGAACCCGGGACCTCTCGCATGGTAAGCAGAGCAACAGAGGTCATCAAAAGACTGGATCTAAGCAGATGGAAAAACCACAGAGCAATGGATGTAAGGCATAAACAGTCTCTGAAAATAATAAGAGTATTCGCATCCGACTCCGGAAATGGGTCAATTAGGTTAAATCGATCAAAAGACGCTATTTCCGCTGTTCTTGGAGATCTCCGTAGAATCATAATGTTGTTATGTGCATCCTATTTGATCAATGAATTTGAATGTCTTACCCGGCCGAGTGATACACAGTGAATTGTAAATTGTATGGAGTATTCTAACTCAACACAGAACCTTAACATCTTATATACTCATAAAAATGAATCGCTGGATTTAGCCTTACTAAATCTTTGAAATGGCCAAATCGGTTTGTATAATTCCCACTTGGTTTTATTCTCCTTAGTACAAAGGAGGTTTCGATAAAAAAAATAAGGAAAAATGCAGGGAAAAATATTTAAAAGATTTATGGACATTTACGGGTTACATTTACAGTCTAAAGACTAGAACATGTGAGCTTAACATCTAACAGTGACATGTTGCAGATAAATATAGTAGAGATTATTGAAAATATGAACAAGTAGATAAAAAAGCAGACACACACAATACCTTATATTATTACATAACTCACATACGACTATTGAAAAACAAGTAAATATTTTTAAAAAACATTTAGAGTGGCATACTAAAAACATCTTGTTCCGAGTGCTGAACAACACAGGCATTGAGTATAAGTAAGTAGAAACAGCCAAAAATGCCGTTGGTAGGCACATAGCATACAAACTCCTTTATCATCAACTAATTAGGTAACATATATAACCTCTTTGTTGGTAGCGGACTTTATGTTCCAAAGCGGTGTAATGCAAAAAGTTCCTACGCAAAGGATAGATGGCATTATCAGCGGATCTCTTTCACTTACCTACATGTAAATTACTAATGAATTTCATTTAATGACCAACCATGTTATTACAAATTTTCTCGCCACCGCGACACTTTAAGGTATGTAAAATACTAAATTTTAGGTGGTATGAAGTTATGAATGTATGAAGGTTAGCTAGTTTATAGTAATAATTATCTTTTAAGTTTTGTCATATTTACTCGGAGACATGACCTATTTAAAAAAGAGATCTTAACATAAATTTGTGGTAGTTTATTTGCCCTTCTTCTTTCACAGTAGCCCAACGTTGAAAACGGGAAAAAAAAAACGTGTACTAAGTATAATTGTAAATATCTAAAGTAATAAAGAACTTTGACTTTGTATTAAATTCTATGACAGTGTGCGCTATTTGAAAGGCTTTAAAACGAACTCTAAACTGACTTAGATATAGAATTATTTTAGGCGAACTAGCATAATGTAAATACTTAAAGTAAATATACACGAAAACATTTATATACAGGCACCTACACTACTGCTGGCCCCACACTAGGATAAAATAGGAAATCTGATCAGTTCCTATCTAGATTATAGAATTAAAAGAATTCAAATAAACAGCAAGAAGTCGCTGGGATCTTCAATAAAAATTAGCGTGCCACAGGGCTCAATTCTTGAACCGTTTATGTTAGTAGTGTAAATAAATAACCTGCCTTTTATGGTACAAAACCTGTCTAGGATAATGTTATTTGCGGATGACAGTTCTCTTATTTTCAAAGTTAGTAGACATAATCAAAATGTTGACGAAATAAATAATTTTATTTCCCAGATCCATGATTGATTTATGACAAATAATTTAATGTACCTGATAGTGAACGTGCCATCCATGATAGCTTTGATGTCGAAAAATTATTTGTAAAAATCTTAATTTGAATAAAATATTTTTGATTTTGATTTTTGATTTTACTCTGTATCGTGGGAACTAGAATTAGCGAGATCACACTCATATAAACATCAAAGACCTGGGTTTTATTTTCTTTATCCCACCAGCAGGCTCACATGGTAGGCAGAGCCACTGCCGCAGCACCACAGAGGCAACCAGTGTAATAAAGAGAGTGTGTGTGAGAGAGAGAGTGTGTGTGTGAGAGAGAGAGAGAGAGAGAAAGAGGTCAGAGTCGAGTCGTGTAATAATATTGTTAAAATTTCCATTGTGAAACAATCCAATTTCCCAATTCCTAATGTATGTCAGCGCAACCATGCTTCTGCCACCCCATATGAGAAAAGAAACTGAGGGCTGTGACTTTCATCTTTGTATAATCAAATCAAAACATATTTATGATAAAACTCATTTCGTTTATTGTCTCGGTATGTCGTCTCAATTCTTAATACCCTGTAAAAATACAAAGTACCTTTAAACTCCCAGATTCCTATAAAGCAATTCACAAAATATTTTACCAGAAGTGAAGGCTTTTATTCCAGATCTCTTAATACAAAGAACGCAGAATACAAAGTCTCTACCGATGTATTATGTAGTCTCTACCGATGTATTATGTAGTCTCTACCGATGTATTATGTAGTTTTCCCCGATTTTACTACGTGCTACGAATCCGTAGCGGCTACGCCGTAACACTACGACGCTACGAGTTGACGCTACGTTATGTTCAAATGGGAAGAGAATCGTGTGAATTAAATGAATATTGTTTTAAAAGTGTTACCATTTTAAATTAGACTTCTGTGGCATAGTGGTGAAGTTTCTGCCTAAGAAGGGAGAGGTTTCGGGTACGAATTCTAGCTCTCACGATACAGAACTTCATAGTAAAGATACGGCTTATTCGATGTAAAGACGACTGCCTCAGAGATATATTAGCACTGTGTACCTAGCGATACTTACAAAATTCTATTTTTCATGTTTCCAAAGTTTCATAGACTTTCCAGAATTTCACAGTTCTAAAAAGATAATAATTGTTAGGTCGTTATATGACAGATTGTTTATCAAAGGAGAAAATAAGGAAATCCATTAAAACTCCTTCAATATTATGTACCTATACACGATCATGAACGATTTTGTTATGATGTACAACAAACATAACAATTATCTTAACTGTGCTTAATGTTGTCGTGATGCAGACTAGGCAAAGCCTGTAACGTGGCTTTGCCTAGTGTGGGGTCACTGTTACTACTAATAACTTATACAAAGATGGACATGTACTTATGCTTAATTGTCACTGCTACTCATGTTAATGTGTATTATTCTTTTTAAGTAATAAATTAATTTGTATTTGATGTCGCCAGATGAATGAAACTCTTTGCTTTTCTTATTTATTTTGAGCGAATGAAACTCTTTGCTTTTCTTACTTATTCTGAGTCTGACTAACGTCTTTGTTTAGAAGCGTCCCGGGAAACATAAAGATGTCAACTATGAACTCGTGGTTCTGTGAGCTGTCTACCTCGCGAGCGATATCCTACATACATATCTATACTACCGCCGTCACACCCGCGACCCCTTGAAATTTATCGGATAAATAAGTAAAATTATTTTAAAAACATTTTTATTTATTTATCTACACACGTATCATAAACCCTCTTTACTGCGTACAAAAACCGCACGTTACGATCAGCATAATGTTAAACTACTTGGTAAATACTCATTCCTTATCTGAAAAATTACACATTATGACCATAACGTGTAATTTTTCTGCATATTATGACATTCAAATTTCGAACGCCGACGCCCGCCTGCGTGCCGCTCCTAGTTTGTCTGTGAAGTTGGTACTGACATTCAAATTTCGAACGCCGACGCCCGCCTGCGTGAAGTACTACAGAACAAGCTAAACAACTGCAGAGCCACAATGCCGGTCAAACATGCGGTTCCTGAACACATCATAGAGAGCTTATGATATGTGTGTAGATAAACTAGAGTATGTAACTGTACATAATTAGGCATTAAAACTCTCGAGTGATATTATTATGAAACAACCAACTCTCGAGTTTTGATGCCCTCCATTATGTAGCAGTCACATAAACTACTATTATTTTATAAATTTTTGTGTTATTTTATCTGTATCTGTAATACTATTTGTAATGTGCACTAAATTGCTACAACCATTACTTAACTTACATTGAAACATACATTGTACCTACCTTAGACCTGTACTGTTAACATGAAAGTTATTGCAATAAATACTGAAATACTGAAAACAATTAAACCAACTGCATTTTCTTCCCATACCACAAATAAACTTATGAAAACTCTTGGTTACGTGCTTGGAGTACGAAAGTAGCCGCACTAATAAATTTGTAGCCATTTTGAAAAATTTCCAAAATAGAATTTAAAAAAAAAAAACTGAACCGCTTACAAAATGTCATACTGGGGCAATCAATAATCATTAAATTTATTCTACGAGGCACAAAAGTCGTCTCATTCAATCCTTTTTTACCATAAACATTCACTTTTACTTTGTCCACATCCCACAGTATCTCAACACCCCCGAATACTGTTCTACCCCCCCCCCCCCCCCCCCCCCCGGCTCCACTCGCCACTGATTTCATTTACAATTCATTTGATGTACTTAAGAGGGCCGGCCCCGGGTGGTGATGGACGACGCAGGGTTGCCACTGATTGATTTTTATTTAAATTCACCTGCGGGAGTGATTTTAGTTATTTGTAAGTCTAAACAGAGGGAATTTGTTCGGTTTGAGATATTGGAGAGGGAAAGGTTTTTATTTATTTGCATCGATTCATTCATTTATGTGCTCTCTTAGCGTGCCTCTTCACTATTGGAGGTTGGAATAGAACAGCAAGCACATATTCAAATGCACAATACACAAGACTCAGCAAATAGATATAAATTACCAAAATTAAGTGAGAAATAAAAGATACACATGAAGACAAAACACAGTAACAAAACAGGGACAGGCAGATTGATGCCATGCGGTGTGCATCGCAACGGGGCGAATCCAGGACCTCCAAGAGATCCTGCCACGCTGCTGATATTCTGTCGGCACCTTTTGAGGACTGAATAAAAAGTGTGAATAAAAGTTGTGATTGCTAGTACGTCAAAAATACTGATTTGCACAGCAAAAAAGGATTGGCTAAACACTTTATATGTTTTAAATATTTTATGTGTACTCAAGTTTATATTTTAAGTATTTTTGGTTGTTCTTGCATGTTCAACCTAACTCGAAGGATAAAGGGGGCTTCGCTTTGCTCACGCCCTTTACCATTCACCTTAACTACCGCAGCATTTTGACCTAATATTTGCTGTGCAAATCAGTATTTTTTATGTGCAGTTTAATATTTCCCTATTATTATTAATAATTATATCAAATGCATCTATAATAATAATAATAATACCTTGGACACCATTTACACACATTGATCTAGCCCCAAACTAGGATTCCCTGTATCTTGGGTACTAGACAACGATACACATACTTATATAGATAAATATTATACTTAGATAGATAAACAACCATGACTAGGGTACAAACATTCGTTCTCATCAACCAAATATTTGCCCCCACCGGGATTCGAACCCGGGACCCTTGGTATCGTAGGCAGCGTCACTGCCGACTCGGCCATTCGGGTCGGCCATCTATGAATAGTGAAGCCATTCAATAAAATGCAAATAATATGAATATAATATTACAAAGAAGTTTATGCGGCTAGGTCTAAATTTAAAAACGATTAGATTCGTAAAGTAAAAGAATATTATTACTGTCTGTTACTTATGTTGAGTGTCAACCCTAATACCGTTTCGGTATAAAGTTACACTTGGCTTCAAGTGCGAGGGTAAATACGTTCTCTTACAGCCCCCCCCCCCCCCCCCCCCTCACTACCGCCGCGGTTCCGTCGTGACCCAGAGTCTGACTGCTATTACTATAGCGAGAAAACTTTTAACTCCAATCAGATATTAAATAACCTTTTGTTTATAGCTACGACAGGCGTCGTCCCGTCATGTGAACTGTCCGCTTCGAATTATGGAGGAAAAAATATATATTTCGAATAAGATGCGCGGCCCTACGACTTCCTGTATCCTCGAAGAAACTTCCGATACTAAATGTTTTCCGATTTTTTGGCTGCTGCCTTTGCGTTTTTTAATTTGTAACTCTGTGACAACCTTCCCAGATCCTCAACGAATAGTTTAAAAAGTCAACCCAAATCAGTCCAGGCGTTTGCTACTCAGCCGTAACAACGTTTTGGGATTTGTTTTTACATACAGGTGACATTTAATTAAACTGACCATATAGGCCTTGATTGGGCTATGTCAAATATTATTATTATACTTTAATACCAAATAAACAAATATTTTAGGGAATGATAGTAAATTTACGAAAAAAAGGGTCTCCAATAACTTGTTGTTCAAGTGATCGGGTCAATGTACTGGGAGAAGAAAAATATTTTTCATTTGAGACTATAATATGTTTCTTGGGGAAAGTTGTTCATTTTGTTGTCAAAGTTCTTTATTACTGTAGATATTTACATATACTTAGCAAACGTAATTTTTTGCCGCTTGTCTACATTAGATCACAGTGGGAGAAGAAGGGCGAAGAAACTTTCACAGATTGTTTTTTGGATCTCTTTTAAATATTGGTTGTGCTTAACTAATACAAATATTATAATATTATTTATTTTGATTAATAAGCAGGAATAAATAATTACAAATTGATAAACAGCAAGATCTGTATTGAGTTAGATTAACCTCATAGAGCCCCGTCATTTAAGTAATATCCCTTTTTAGACAAAGTCGCTTTAACATGATTTTTAAATAGCTTAAATGACAATTTCAAAAACTCCAGAGGTATCTTATTGTAGTAGAGAATGCACTGACCCTTGAAATAATTGCTAACCTTCGCGAGTCTAAACCGGGGCGCAACTAGTCTGTGATTATTTCTTAGGTTAACATTACAGCTGGTACTGTTATTCCCCATAATACGGTCAGTACGCCTATTATGAGTTGGCGTAGTAAACGCAAACGTGACTACTGTGGTAATATTATTTGACGAGGGCACGGATGCAAAGATACCATTTTAGTTCAGAGAAGTTACCGCTAGAGGCGCTGTACGCATTGCCATACAAATGCTGAACTATAGTCGCTATCGTGTATGGTTTCAAAAACCCCTAAATGGACGAAGTACAGTGGGCGAAGTGTGAGGAGCTCCCGCAGTGTGTAATCGTCTTCCTGACAACGTAACCGATGCTGCCAGTCACAATATTTTTAAATGTCTTATCGAGCAAACCTTCTATATATTCCTTATATATTGCTTATATTGCTTATATTGCTTATATTTCCTTCTATATAACCTTATATATATATTCGCATGTTGCTGTGCCCTAGCAGGGCGTCACAATGTACTTACTTTTATTCTACCACCTTGTGAAATTTTGTGACTTTGCAATAAACTATTATGAATTATGAATTATATTTGTGGAATTCCTAGACTAAATAGGTAGGTACTTAATAGCTCTAGTTAATTTATTTATTTATTTATTTATTTATTTAGGTAAACCTTACAGCTTTTAGTATTATATACAAGTGACATTATAAGATATTACGCCAATTACAAGGTACTCAAATATACAATTCAATACAGCAGTTTTAAAGAATGATAGTTACTTATGTCTAATGTTATTAAGTTATAGTGAGTGGGTATTTAAATTAAGATTGAAATACTATTTTTATTATGTACTTGTCCATATTTCATGACGTAGGAGGAGGGGGGAGGGGGGAGGGTGGCGGGCGGGTGAAGGAATGGAGTAGGGTAAAGTATCTTTATAAGCGATAAACGATGTACAATAGAAAGTCATTCATGTAAGTTAATGAGAGACAGAATTTTACTTTTAAATGTGTTACGTGATAGGTCAAACAAATCAATAGATGAGAATTTTTTATTGTAAAGTGTGGGTAAGCGAATAAATGGGGAGTTTTGAGCGTAGTTTGTTGCGAATTTGGGCACGTACAAAAGTGGTGTACGACGGGTTCGTTTGTTGGGTATATTGAACCCCACATGTTTGAGTAAGTCACCGCAGTCAAATTTACAATTTAATAGGTCGAACAAAAACATCATATCGATGAGATCGCGCCTGTCCTCTAATGACATTACCTTGTGACGTAAGCAAGATTCAGCATAGTCGTTAGATAGAAACCTAGCTTTATAGTTGAGGTGCTTCACGAACAGACACTGGATACGCTCTATTTGGGTGCGATGTTGGGCGTAGAGTGGTCGCCAGACAACGGCACCAAACTCTAAAACACTTCTGACATACGCATAATAAAGAGCTTTGAAGCAGTGTACGTCCTTGAATGGGAGACTACTCCGAATAACAAAACCTTGAATGACTGAATGAAATGAATTGACTTGAATGCCTTGCTGGTGATATGTTCGACATGTTCATTAAACGTAAGTTTATGGCCAAGCATTATTCCCAAATCACGTACTATATTCGTTCTTGGTATAGCTTCCTTACTAATCATATAGTTATATTGTATTTTAGTATGTTTTCGTGAAAACGAAATCACCTGGCATTTACTTGTATTTACACTGATTCGATTTTGAGAATAGTATTTTGAAAGATTGTCGAGATCAGATTGAAGTAAGTGGCAGTCATCTATGGTTTCTATTCGTCTAAATATCTTCTTGTCGTCGGCGTATAATAAATAATTAGAATTTTTGAAACATTGAGGTATGTCGAAGAGGTATATATTATAAAATAAGGGTCCTAAATGCGATCCTTGAGGAACGCCAGATGTCACTGTTATATAATTTGATCGATATCCCCCTAGTACCACCGCCTGACACCTATTCTTTATGTAAGATTCAACCCACCTAAGTAGGTTCCCGTTTATACCCAATATACGCAGCTTAGTTAGTAAGTTATCGTGGTCTACTCGATCGAATGCCTTCTCAAAGTCCGTGTATATAACATAAATTTGAGCCTTTGTGCTCATATTAGATGTTATATACTCGGTCAAAAGAAGTAAGTTGGTTTCGACTGATCTGGATTTAATAAAGCCATGCTGGGCCGTAGGTATGATCTTGATAGTATTTGCATATACATAGTGGTATACAATTTTTTCAAACATTTTACCGAGAATATTTAATTTTGATATGGGCCTACAATTCGTTATATAATTTTTGACACCTTTCTTGTGAATAGGTACAATTTGTGCTTCTTTCCAACGTTTGGGAAAAACATCCTCATTCCAGGATCTTTGATAAATAATTTTAATGGGTAGAAGAAGTCCACGCTTGCACTTTTGTATGAAAATGGCTGGTATTCCATCGGTACCGGCACTTTTTCGGTGATCAAGTCCATTAAATAACTTCAATAACCCCGCATCAGTTACTTGAATATGACACATATTTTCAGATACAGTGTTTTGATCTGACCCTGCATCAAATTTATGAGACGAGGAAGGAGTAATAAATACACTTTGGAAGAACTCGTTGAATGAGTTGCAAATGTCTTCTCCTTTTGAAAGTGTTTTGCCCTGATATTGCATGTTACACGGCTATCCATTATTGTTCCGCTTAGACTTAATATATTTCCAAAATTCTTTAGGGTCCTTTTTTATAGAATTTTGACATCGCAACAGGTATTGCTCAAGACATTCGATTTGTAGTGCTTTAGTTCTGGATCTTATTAATGAAATGAATTTAAATTCAATTATTATGATGTACTTATTCTCCGACATCTAGCTCCTAATAAAAAATGATGTACCTATTTGTGTACTGCTTGCATGATTGTGTATGTAGTAAGGATGTGTAATGTATGTGTGTGTGCATGGGAGGATGTACCTATGTGTGTGATGGTGTGTTTGTGTGTATGTATGCATATTTATTTAATGATTCTAGATTTAATACCTTGTTTCGTGTATCATTCCTGAGTTTGTGTTAAAATATGGATTTGTATCTGAAATAAGTTGATAAATAAAAAAAAAAACGCTTTTAATTTAATGGTATTAAATTTAATGTTAATTTGACCTAATTTATGCTATTGACAAGACTTGCGTTGTCAATAATCTGATATGAATATGAATATGACGTTTATTACGTCATATTGTTGTACACATAGGTCTGCGCCTGCTCAGCAATAAGCCTTTTCTCGCCTTTATGTACTATTTTTATGTAACTCTTTGTTTATATCATTTGTGTGCAATAAAGAAATTATTAATTATGAATTACTTAGGATAACTGGACCACAATTTATAAATAAAAAAAACTAGGGGAAAAATACTGCTGCGGTAAGTTCTTCGGTGAAGAGCAAAAAAGCGAGCGCAGGAAACCCTAGAATAGTCTTCGTATTACTTTGACACAAACAACCATGTAGTACTGAATAAAGTTAACATGCTTTTTAGGGTTCCGTACCCGAAAGGTGCCAAACGGGACCCGATTACTAAGCCTCCGCTGTCCGTCCGTCCGTCTGTCACCAGGCTGTATCTCATGAACCGTGATAGTTAGATAGATCAAATTTTCACAGATGATGTATTTCTGTTGCCGTTATAATAACAAAAACTTAAAAACAGAATAAAATAAATATTTAAGGGGGCTCCCAAAAATTATTTCAATACCACATACAAACTTTTGAATGCACCTAGTTACCTGCATGGAGTTTTAAAGTAGCCGCACCAATAACTTTTTAAACAACATTTAGCTATTTAAAATCCAAACCCTTCACTCCACACCTTGTACGGTGGTACGAAACCCTTCGTGCGTGAGTTAGACTCACAGTTGACCGGTTTTTAAAAGACATTTTTCCATGAAATTCAATCCTTTCTGGCCATTTCATGTAATGATCAATTCCATGATAAAGCCAAGATATAATAATAATATAATACCTTGGACACTATTTCCACACATTGATCTAGCTCCAAACTAGGATTCCCTGTATCTTGGGTACTAGACAACGATATACATACTTATATAGATGAATATTATACTTATAATAGATAAACAACCATGACTAGGGTACAAACATACGTTTTCAACAAACAAATATTTGCCCCCACCGGGACCCTTGGCTTCGTAGGCAGGGTCACTGCCGACTCGGTCATTCGGGTCATCTATATATTACGTATAGATTAGTAATTGAATGATACTATGTAGTATCATTCAATTACTTATACACACTTCCCAGATAAACTCTCCCTGAATAAATAATAGGTTTGTATTTTCTGCTATTTCTTTTCCGCTGTCCGTCGCCCGTCGAGTAACTAACTAAACTAACAAAACGATCAAACAAGCGCTCGCACTAAAAGCCGCCATTTTGACGTCTCGGCGCCTTCGAGTGGCCGCTGTCAATAAATTAGCGAGCGGCGGGCACGGAGCGTGTGGCGGACACGGAGAGGGTGGCGGGGGCTTCCACCTTCTACACACGTATCATATACCCTCTTTACTGCGTCCAAAAACTGCACGTTACGATCAGCATAATGTTAAACTACTTGGTAAAAACTCATTTCTTATCTGAATATTGAACATAATGACCATAATGTGTAAATTTTCTACATATTATGACATTCAAATTTCGAATGCCGACGCGCGCCTGCGTGCCGCGCCTAGTCTGTGAAGTTGGTACTACAGAACAAGCTAAACAACTCAATGCCACAATGCCGGTCAAACATGCGGTTCCTGAACACATCAAAGAGAGTTATGACATGTGTGTAGATAATCTAGTGTATGTAACTGTACATAATTAGACATGACATGAGACTCTTGAGTGATATTATTATGAAACTCGCCTTCGGCTCGTATCATAAACCCACCCTCGAGTTTTAATGCCCTCCATTATGTATCAGTCATATAAACTACTATTATTTTATTGGTTCAGGTTCGCCAACGGACAATACATGTTTACTTAATAATTGCATTTTGTAGACTTTGTCGATGCTTGTCCACTTATAGGCAAACACAGCTTGCATTAAATTACATTTCGTTCATTACAATTACAATTAAATTGCAGATTCTAAATGATAATAGTTATTAATTATTATGATTAATTATTTACAAATTTTATTTAAGTTAAGTTTAAGTCTAATAAAATAATAGACCTATCTTAATAATTTTCAGTTTGATTTAGATAATAATTTAAATAGTTAAGTCTAAGTTAGAGTTAAGGTTCAGGTTCAAGTTAGGTTTTCAAGCTTAGATCGGAAAGTGTGAAACGTAAAGTGGTTAATTTAACTTTAAGTGTGTTAATTTAACTTTAAACATTATCATGAAACCACTATTGGGGATTTTTTGACACAACATGACTAAAAAAAACAGGCCGTGCGTGTCGGACTTCGCACATTTAGGGTTCTGTAATAAATTTTGAATATAAGCCAAAAATATGAAATAAGGAAGGTACTCAGTTCACATACACCTGATATACCTAGCCAAAATATCACTATCATTCTTCACCAGCAAATAATTACTTTGTTTTTCATAGTGTTTGTACAAAGTTATATTGGCGGTTTTAAAAAAAATGTGTTTATGTTAAAAACTGCTCATTTTATTTTATTTAAACAAAATTTTGTTGAAAGTGTTTCTTGAGATACATAACATATATTTTTTTTTAGATTTTTCACTCCCTTAGTTGAAAAGTTAGAGCGGGGGACACATTTTTTCCGCTTTGGTAGGGTCTGTCTCTTTAACAATTTGCTTTGAGGAAAAATGGTTTATAAAACCTCTGCGTCATTTTTAAAGACCTATCTATAGACACCCAACACATTTAGGTTTGATAAAAAAAATGGTTTCAGTTCCATGAAAGGAGCCCCCCTTAATTTTATATTTTTACAATTTTTGTATAAAAATCGTAAAGCGGTTCACAGAATACATCTACACACCAAGTTTCACTTGTAGTCTTGATAGTTTCGGAATAAAGTTACTGTGACATACAAACGGACAGACAGACGTGACGAAACTATAAGGGTTCTTTATTTTGTGGTAAGACCCTTTATTAGGGTTCCGTAGAGATCCCTAAAAAAAGGTCTTACCACAAAAAAATAACTTTTGTTGAACACTTCTTTAAAAGTCAAAGATGTTTATTTTGAGGTTAACAACTATGTTCAACATTTTTTTGTAGTAACACGGAAAGTTTTCAAACAGCTGGATAGATGTGTGTTTGTGTTGTGTGTAAGTATGGCCAACTGTATGTTTGACTCTTAGCTCATGTGGCTGTGAAATGTTAATATATATATTTCCTCCATTCGTGATAAATAAAAGTTTAATTCTCAACATAACATAACATAGCGTCACGCCTTCTCCCATACGAGGTGACAGAGGCACACTTGCGCCCAATTCTAGCCATTGAATTGAATTTTTTATTCCATAGCATCACTACCAACTATTTAAACAGTGTTTCGTTGCGCCGAAGAGGTTTTATCCTGTAATCTACGAGTCCGTTCTGTGCGTTCATATGCGCTAAGAAGACCGAGCGCCATGTTTCATTTCGAGGCTTTGCTCTTTGGGATTTGAACCTTGATTTATCCGTTCTTATTCAAGTCGTTGGAGTTATGACCACGGGAGTCAGTCGGGAGCGACCCGGCTCCGAGCGCTTCGTCTCGGGATGACTTTCGGATTGAATTTGCGTTAATAAGAGAAAGCGAACTGTTGGTTTATCCGCTAACCTGAGACGGGTGAGCGTTGACTGTACACTGAAGCCGTCTCGACGTCTATGGTCTAGTGGCTACATGCTCGTTTCTCACGCGGGAGTTGTGGGTTCGGATACAGTACCCAACAATGACGTATTTGAAGTTAAGAACATGAATACGGACGTCCTAACGGTGATGGAAAACATCGTGAGGAAACATGTATATCTCCATAGCTGCGACGACAGGCTAGCCACTTGTCACGTAAAATGTAGTATTGAATATCTCGTATGGGAAAAGGCGTGACGCTACACTGAGAAAAAATTACTACTTAAGATGACGAAGTTTGTAATGTGCTAGCAGCGAACTACTTCGTAAGTATACTGCTACCGTAATTTGTAATGTGCTAGCAGCGAACTACTTCGTAAGTATACTGCTACCGTAATTTGTAATGTGCTAGCAGCGAACTACTTCGTAAGTATACTGCTACCGTAATTTGTAATGTGCTAGCAGCGAACTACTTCGTAAGTATACTGCTACCGTAATTTGTAATGTGCTAGCAGCGAACTACTTCGTAAGTATACTGCTACCGTAATTTGTAATGTGCTAGCAGCGAACTACTTCGTAAGTATACTGCTACCGTAATTTGTAATGTGCTAGCAGCGAACTACTTCGTAAGTATACTGCTACCGTAATTTGTAATGTGCTAGCAGCGAACTACTTCGTAAGTATACTGCTACCGTAATTTGTAATGTGCTAGCAGCGAACTACTTCGTAAGTATACTGCTACCGTAATTTGTAATGTGCTAGCAGCGAACTACTTCGTAAGTTTACTGCTACCGTAATTTGGTTGGGACATACGTAGTAAGGACACAGACCAATGACACGTTAGAATGAAACAGCATGCTCAGTAACGTGAACGTAACAGCATGCTCAGTAACGTGAACATAACAGAACGACTGATAATGTTGTTTTTAGTTACTTTCATAGTGTGATGTCCTATGGTATCCTGTGGTTTAAGCAGGAATAATTACCAGAGTGAAAAAGTGTTCGAGTTCAGATAAAATGAACCTTATGTTATTATACATAAGAGTCACTGACAGTTCGATTCGCATACTTTTTCGACGCGAAATTATTCCTGCTTCCTTCACTGTTGTGGGGGAAAGCAGCGGATATTCAAACTATTTTTATTTTACAGAAAAGAGCTATTTGAGCAATTTATAATTTAAAACGAACAGACTCCTTAAGAGAGCTTTTTAAAGAAATTGATATACTAACAGTAGCTAGTCAATTTATTTTCGAAAATATAATGTATGTACGCAAGAACCTTACAACACTTTCCAAACTTAGCGATAGCTGTAATGTTAACCTAAGAAATAATCACAGAATATGTGCGCCCCGATTTAGACTCGCGAAGGTTAGCAATTCTTTCAAGGGTCAGTGCATTCTCTACTACAATAAGATACCTCTGGAGATCTTGAAATTGCCATTTGAGCAATTTAAAAAGCATGTTAAAGCGACTTTGTCGAAAAAGGGATATTACAATGTTCAAGATTACTTAAATGACAGGACTGTATGGAGTTTAATCTGGCTCAACACAGACCTTGCTGTTAATAATTTTGTAATTATTTATTCCTGCTTATTAAACATAACAATTATTTTTTTCATATTTATATTAGTTAAGCACAAACTATTTTTAAAAGAGATCTAAAAATCAATCTGTGGGAGTTTCTACGCCCTTCTTCTCCCACAGTGGTCCAATGTAGAGAAGAGGCAAAAAATTACGTTTGCTAAGTATATTTGGCTAAGGATATTTATATCTACAGTAATAATGTACTGGGCCGTGACCCAGACAGGGTTTTGACCAGGTTCACAGCTAAGGAGGTTAAGAATGCGATCATGGGTATGAAAAGAGGGAAGTCTCCGGGTCACGACGGACTCAGCATCGAGCACCTGCTGTACGCTGGTGTTCATCTGCCGCGGGTGTTAGCCTTGTCCTACTCAATGTGTGTTGTTCATTCATACTTGCCTGATGACATGATGAAAACGGTTGTGGTGCCTATAGTGAAGAACAGAACAGGCGATATATCGGACAAAGCAAATTATAGGCCTATATCCTTGGCCACGATAATAGCCAAAGTATTTGATTGTTTAATGGAAAGACGTCTGAACCAAACAATTCAGAAACATGATGCACAATTCGGTTTTCGGCAGGGCCTTTCAACCGAAAGTGCCATTCTAGCCCTGAAGAGCACAGTTAGGTATTATACGGACAGAGGCACTCCTATATATGCGTGCTTCCTAGACCTTTCTAAGGCTTTTGAGATGGTCTCATACAATATCTTATGGGACAAGCTCAAACAGTCGGGACTACCACCTGAGCTGATCTCTGTTCTTCGCTACTGGTACAACAATCAAACAAATTATGTAAAATGGTCCGACCACGTCTCTGACTGCTATAGGCTGGAATGTGGGGTGAGGCAGGGCGGATTGTCATCCCCAATATTGTTCAACCTGTACATTAATGGCCTCATCGAGGAGCTCAGCAGTTTACATGTCGGCTGCCATATTGACGGCATATGTTTAAACAATCTCAGCTACGCAGACGATATGGTGCTGCTGAGCCCTACGGTGGGTGCACTTAGAAAACTGTTGGCTGTGTGTGAGAATTACGCAAATATAATGTAAAAAAGAGTGAATATCTCATATTTAAGGCAGACTCGAGGCCGCTTGAAAATGTACCGTCTATGAGCCTAAATGGTTGCTTTTTAAATCGGGTAACCGAATTCAAATATCTGGGACACATAGTGGACGAAAGGTTGAGCGATGAGCCTGACATAGAAAGGGAGCGTAGGGCGTTGACAGTTAGAAGTAATATGCTGGCTCGCAGATTTGCTCGGTGTTCAGAACAAGTAAAGATAACTCTTTTTAAAGCTTACTGTCAATCTTTTTATAAAGATAAAGATAAAGATAAATATATTTTATTTGTGAATGTGGGTTACAGGGTTGTTAAATAAATATTGTTCTTGCCACACTCTACCTTAAAGGCGTACAAATATTAATTTAAATTAAATTATATTTAGATTAAATTTAATTTACATAACAATACATTATATTACATGTCCGTTTGATTATTCAAATACTGCAAATTACATAGATCCTTAATAAACATACGCTACCACCCACCCATTAAGCAATCTTTCAGTCACCATTGAGGAAATCTTGTACGCTATAGTAGGCTTTATTAAGCAAATGTTCTTTAAGCTTTAATTTAAATAAATGAAATGATTCTATTTCTCTGATACATTTTGGAATATTGTTATAAATTTTTGGTATCATCCCAAACACATTTTTTTGAAATAGTGCGGTCGAGTGCCGCGTTATGCTTAACATAATGTTTCTTTTTGAATTTATTTTTTTAAAATGATCCCAATTATTTCTTACATAAACGGCCATTTCATAGATATATAACGATGGTAGAGTTAAAATTCTTATTTTTTTTATACCAGCAGTCTGTGGGTCAGATATACGCTGAAAGCTTTCAGCGCCCTGCGCGTCCAGTATAATAACGGCTTTAGGAGGTTGTTGGCGTTGCCACGTTTCTGCAGTGCATCGGCAATGTTTGTCGAAGCGCGCACCGACGGTTTTCACGCTATAATGCGGAAAAGGGCAGCTTCACTACTAGGTAGAATGCGTGGCAGCAAAAACAAAATCCTGAATGCTTTATCGGAGAGGTGGGACAGCCCGTTCACCCTCCACTGGATAAAAATGTTAATTTGATTTTTAATTGATAATTTGAATTTAATTTGACATTTTATAATTTGACATTTAGTTTTGATTTAGTTTTATTTATTTTGTAGATATTGTAATAATGGACTATTTATTAATTGTTAATGTAATATTTATTTTTTTATTATAATATTGTTGCTGTACAACTAATTTTATTTTATTTTTAATTGATAATTTGAATTTAATTTGACATTTTATAATTTGACATTTTGTTTTGATTTAGTTTTATTTATTTTGTAGATATTGTAATAATGGACTATTTATTCATTGTTAATGTAATATTTATTTATTTACTATAATTTTGTTGCTGTACAACTATGGATCTCTTGTGTCTGATATGAAATAAATAATAATAATAATAATTAATTAACTAATAAAGTACTTTGACTTTGACTTTGACTTTTCATATGTACTAAGTACTGCATCATGAAATCAAAGAGTCTGTATCCGTAAAAAATACAGAGTATGAGTAAAGACTAGATGATGCACACACGCTTTCCCGTACGGCATGGCAGAGGAACAATTGTGTCCGCTTTTAGTAGTTATTCAATGAAATTACGTGTTTTTCGAAACTTGTTCTCGAGGTTGGGTTTTCTCGGATGTTTTTTTTTGTGACATCGCTGTTCCAGACGCCAAGTATGGTAAGTGCTTGTATAGGTAGGTATATAGATGTTTATGTTTTGTAAGCTGAGGCCGTCAGCCCAAATGATTAGGTCAGATTGGGTTTCTGTATCATACTCTAATTGTAAATTATCTCCATAAATCAACACTATCTATCCGAACGCCTGCGTAAATTTGGTTAGCAGCTATCGAAGCGGCCCATCTTCTGCCCTGGAACGGAAATAAGCCGGTTATATTCGGATATTGTTTAAATATCCGGATTAAGTATCATTACAATAATATTGTTTTATTTTATCTCAGACAGAGAGATGATGTTAGTATTTAGACCGACCAGATGAGAATGTTTCGTTCCTTTCTTATCAATCTCCCCATGAAGCAATTAGGATAATAAAGTTTAAGATGCAAATATTAAGTTCGTAATGACATAGAAAGCTGGCCCTCTATTCTCGCACAATATCATCACCCGATAAAATGGCGGATATCGATGATTCATATATAAAATCACTCGATATATGGAGTCAATATCCGTTTATTCTCGCACAATATCACCACTTGATAACATGGCCGATATCGAGTAAATCCCATACAAATTCACTCGTTAAATGGTATAGTTATCAGTATATTTCTCGCACAATATCACCACTCAATAAAATGGCGGATATCGAGTGATTCCCACACAAAATCACTAAATATATGGTGTCGATATCCGTATATTCTCGCACAATATCACACTCGATAAAATGGCGGATATCGAGTGATTCCCACACAAAATCACTCGATATACGGTCTCTATATCCGTATATACTCGCACAATATCACCACCCGATAAAATGGCGGATATCGATTGAATCGTGTATAAAATCACTCGATACATGGTCTTAGTATCCGTATGACGAAGCGCAACAATCACCCCCCAGTAGTGTTACATCAATCACTCAATTAAAATCCAAATGTCTTTATTATTCTAGATATTTACATATACTTAGCAATCGCCATTTTTTGCGTCTTCTCTACATTGGACCACTGTGGGAGAAGCAGAGCGAAGAAACACTTAGGATTTTTAGATCTCTGTTAAATATTAATTGTTATAAATAATTACAAGATTATTAACAGCGAGTTCTGTGTTGAGTTAGATTAACCCCATACAGTCGCGTCATTTAAGTAATCTTGAACATTTTAATATCCCTTTTTAGACTAATTCGGTTTTACATGGTTTTTGAATTGCCCAAATGGCAATTTCAAGATATCCAGACGTATCTTGTTGTAGTAGAAAATGCATTGACCTTTGAAAGAATTGGTAACTTTCGCGAATCTAAACAGGGGCGCAAAATATTGGAAAATGTTGTAAGGTTATTGCGTACATACATCAATTATACTTTCGATAATAAATTGGGTAGCAACAATTAGTCATAGGTGTATGTCAATTTCATTAAAACGTCATTTTAAGGATTCTCTGCTGTTTAAAAATAATGAATTGCCCGAATAGCTCTTTTCTGTAAATAAAAATAGTTCGAATATCCGGTGCTTTCCCCCACAACAAGATACCAAATGACATGACACTATGAAAGAGACTGCCGCGATGTAGCCACATCCGTGTTTTGTCTGATGTTTCTAACAGCGTGAGCCGCAGAACTTTATCTACCAGCTAATTTATCTATGTAGGGTCCCCTGCAATTTTCTACCAAGGGTTATTCCAAGAAACTTCGTTTCATTTACAAATTCTAACGTGGTGCTGTCTACCTCTAAACTGGTCGCAACTTGCCCGTCATTTGGAAATGAGAATTTGATACTTACACTTCGTTTTACCAGCGTTTTACAATAAATTATTAACTGTGAACCAATTCAAGGTTAGAAACAACAATCTATTAAAATCTTCTTTTTGTCTTTCAATTTTGAAGAGCAGCAGGCGAGTAAATTTCCAGCTAATCCTGACGGTTACTCGGTACTGTGTTAAACGCGATTTCGTCATCATAATCATCAACCGAGATTCACCAGCAGCTGGGTACAGGCCTCTTCTTTACCACGCTGCTCCGGTCCTGAGCCTTCAGCAATGATGATGATGACGTCGTCCGTCCATCTGGCCGGAGATCTACCGACCGGACGCCTTGCGGCTCTGGGTAGCGTGTTGCCGCCTGGGTCCACCTTGTCATCTCTCTGGTCATCTCTGCTTGTCAAGTGGAGTCATTTAAAGATAATCAGGATAATAGCTTTCTCTCTATTAACGATTGTCACCTCTATTCCTGTTCCATTCTTCTTTGTAATTTTGAGACATCTTGTTGGCATTTATAGATACGATGTAATAATATTGCCATTAGATTAGATCATTTTTAATGGCTTATGTTAAAATGATCACCAAAAATGCACTTATTTTGCTACCAATACATTGGAAACGACCGCCAGAAGTAGTAAACGACCGCCAAATTGTGTTTGGATAAATGATCACCAAACTTCTTTTTATGTTTTGTGTACTTGTGTTTATGTTTTAAGTATTTTTGGTGTTCTTACATGTTCAACCTAACACCAAGGGTAAAGGGGGTGAGCGAAGCGAAGCCCACCTAAGCTACCGCAGTATTTTGGGAAGGAAAAAAATATTTTGTCATTTCAATTGTTCTCCTTTTAAATTGTACATTGTGGCATGAAAAATTTATTAAGCAAAAGATTCATGAAAATCACAGAAATGTATGTATACATTTTTTATAATGTTTTAATTGTATAATTTAATCTGGGATTTATAACGGTGCATTCAGGAAGCAACTTTTCAATATCCAATGTTGTTTGTACGCGACTTGAAATGCATTTGATTGAATAAATCAATCTAATCAACCTCATCCTGTGGCCTTATCACACGCAGACATAACGAAATAAGGGATCTTTTCTGTGAACTGTGCCAGCAAGCCTGGGGAAACGTCACGAAAGAGCCAGTCATCTCCGAAGGCGATACTGGGCTGCGCGGAGACTTGGCTTGTCGGGGGGTATGGATTGCCCAGAGGGAGGCGTTATTTGATATCCGTGTCATAGACACCGACGCTCCCTCCCACGCATCACGCCCCGTAGCGGCTGTCCTTCGTTCAGCTGAAGAAGAAAAGAAAAGGAAGTACTGCGACCCATGCGAGACGCGCCACACCACCTTCACCCCTTTAGTAACCTCTGTCGACGGAGTTTTTGCTCCACAAATGATATAATTCACTAAACACCTCGCCGAAACGTTGGCGGACCGCTGGAACCGGACCCCTGCCACAATAATGGGCTGGCTACGAGCAAGAATTCAAACCGCCATCATCAGGGCTAGCAGCATGTGCATCCGCGGCACCCGCCATAGGTGGAATCGCACAGGCCTATATGAGGATGGAGCGGCAGTCCCACACGTCTTGAACTAGAATGCATATCTTACTTATATTCTCTGTACTTATTTTCATGAATCTTTTGCTTAATACATTTCTTATTGTTAAAAAAAAAAATCTAATCAACCTCATTAGTTACTGGCCATCGAGACGCCTAGCTTCCTCTAGCGAAAAAACTTTGCATCTTTCGAACACACACTTCCAACATGTTTTAAGTGATGTACATTGTGATGAAGTTCTCCCTGGGAGCGCGCGGTGTGCATGCAGTGCAGCGAGAACGGGTTCTCTTTCGTTCGTCACCAACAGCGGCCAACCCGAATTCTATTCAGGTTTGCGAACTATTTCGCCAGGATATGATGGTAAGTGCACTTTTACTGGACAACCCCTCTAATAAGAAATAGTCCTGGTAATATATACCTTTAATGTAACAATGGGTAAAGGTTTTGATCACCGACACCTGAATTTGGGGAGGGGAGGTTGAGGGGGGGGGGGGGGGAACTCCCCCCCCCTAAGTCTCAATTGCCGGAAACCAGGGGGTTTTTGTTATGTTTTTTTTATGAAAATCACATATTGAGGTTATTTTTTACCATAGGATTTTTACAATAAGTCACTGTTTGTAGTATTGATGCTGTTCGAAATCGCCTTAGCTCCAGCTAATACGGCTCATAAAAACACTCTAGGGAGTAGCCACAAGACTGTCCAGGAAGGACTGCGCAGATGTCGGTTTGGTACCAACACTAACCTAATATTAGCTACAAGACTGCCTAGTAAGTAAGTGGGGTGCCCTGACACATATTTCAAAATCAGTCAAATAAAACAGCCAAGTTTGCTATACTAGCTACCTTATTCCATGTTCCATTTTACACAACTTTACAATACGTTTTTGACATCTATCATGAAATGCGTATGGAAAGAGTAAAAATGCGTTCCATTTCAGGCATACAAAATTATATTTTGTTTAGGTACCTATTATAAATTCAAAACAAGTTTCCGACAGTTAAAAGGATAAAAGGTTCAAGAATATAGTCAACTATCCTCCTAAATAACTCTAGTAATTAAAATCCCTAGTAATGCACTGTGCATAGTAACTAAATTACTTGTTCATTCAAGCCAAAACACCATCTCATATTACAAGACACTTCCTCTCTCCTCATACATTGTACACTATTCCTGACGTCACAGTCCGAGCACAAAGGTCCTGCGACGTGCGGGTGACAGGTTTTTCCCTCCAAAATGTTGCGATAGTTGAAACACACGATAATACGCGACTGGAGGCGAAATGGAAATTTAGTTTCGGTCGTGTTCTGTCTTTTGTTGAAACTGACTATGAGGGCTACTATCGTTTGTCCGGCGTATCGCTTTACTTTTGACAGGCAAATAACCATACATTTTTGACTTATGCAATGAAAAAGATGTCCTATAATTTAATCGATAAAGAAACGGCGTGCGTTTGTGTTTCAAAAGTAGCAAAGCAACCGCTCACCCCAACAAACACCTATAATTTTCCCATCAATAACCGCGAGATTTCCCGGAAAAGGCCTCTCGTGATCGATGAGAGATACCTCGCGCCGGCAGACGGATCAGTCCGGGTTCGAGTCTGATTTATGACTGCTCCTCGCCGAGTGACGCCTAAACAAAAACTTTCCGAGCTTACTGGACCTTGATTATGATAGCAAAATGGCGATCGACTTGTATTGCATGGCTAGGACTAGCCCTTTGATTTAAAGAAGAATTATTTTTAGCAAACTTCACTTAAATATAACTTTTGTTTTCTCTGTAATAGAGAAAACTTTGAATTCCCCATTTTGTACCCAATTAGATGCGCGCGCATAGGAAAACTTATTAAATTTTCCCGCCATTGCGAACAAAAAAAAAACAAACTCGTTTTTTCTGTTAAAATTATAGTTATTTATTAATGAAACTGTCTACAAGTACTATTTAAAAACGTCGTATGATACACGTGAGTATTGATGATTACCGTCCTCGGCTCTCTTAAGACCCTTACCTAACGGCTCGAGTCTCAATGGCGCCTCAGCGGTAATCACTAACATAGCACACTTGTACCATAATGTCTCAGTCCCTCGATTGAGGGTCTTGAGCGACTTTTAGCCCTTTGTACTCGCTATGCCGAAGTGCATGGACTAAAATACAACAAGGAAAAGACCGAGATGGTAGTGTTCAGATCGGGGAAGGGCCCTGAGAGGATACCTCCTCTGTTTTTGGAAGGCTCGCCGGTGCGGGTTGTGGAACAGTTTAGATACCTTGGCCACATCCTCACAGGAGACATGCGGGATGATGTCAACATCGAGCGGGAACGCTGGGCCCTGGCCGTCCGCTGCAACATGATCGCGCGAAGATTTGCTCGTTGTACTAACGAAGTTAAAATTACTCTCTTTAAGGCGTTTTACCAGAGCTTCTATACCAGCCAGCTCTGGCTTCATTACACCCAACGTGCCTATAATACCTTGCGGCTCCAGTACAACGATGCATTTCGAATACTTATGCGTCTGCCAAGATACTGCAGTGCATCGACGATGTTTGCGGAGGCTAGGGTCCCTGATTTCTACGCAATAATCAGGTCGAGGATTGCATCATTCTGGGTGTGGCTGCGAACTTCAGAAAATGAGATTTTGAGTGCTATTATGGAGAGCACGAGCGGACCATTTTTCCAGCACTGGAATAACGTGCACCACGCTGGGAAAAGGAAGTAACTTGCACTGTATAGTCTAACTTTCATTATATTTATTTATAATTTTGACAATAATAATTTACTGTTATACAATTATTATATTGCTTTTGCATCATATTGATCTCACTGTTATTCCTGTTTTTATTAATAATTTTGACAATAATAATTTGCTATGGCGCCATTTTGATATTGTAATCTTAAATTCTACATAATTTTGTATTTGTACTTCTATGGGAATATACAATGACCTGAAATAAATAAATAATAATAATAATGTACTATTACTAGTGAGACTTAGTGAGACACGTGTAAAAAGCAAAATACACGACTACATGGTGCTGAATAAAATAAAATAACTCTTAAAAAGACATGTACAGCAATCCGATGAGCCATTTAATCAAACGGTTATTGCATTCAGTTGGCTGTGACAAACATTGTAGTAAAGTTTCCTGTATGAATAGAGTAGTTTATGTGACTACTACATAACAGAGGGCACTAAGGCTCGTTTCATAATAATATCACTCGATAGTTTTAATGCCGAATTATGTACAGTTACATACAATAGTTTATCTACACATATATCATAAGCTTTCTTTGATGTGTTCTGGAACCGCATGTTTGACCGGCATTGTGGCATTGATCATTGCTCTGCAGTTGTTTAGCTTGTTCTGTAGTACCAACTTCACA
Organism: Argyresthia goedartella; assembly: GCA_949825045.1. Lineage (NCBI taxonomy): Eukaryota > Metazoa > Arthropoda > Insecta > Lepidoptera > Argyresthiidae > Argyresthia > Argyresthia goedartella. The sequence goes on from OX463831.1 coordinate 28,102,272, forward strand.
GACAAACTAGGGGCGGCACACAGGCGGACATCGGCGTTCGAAATTTGAATGTCATAATTTGACAAATTTTCGTACATTATGGTCATAATGATCAATATTCAGATAAGAAATAAGTTTTTACCAAGAACTTTATCATTATGCTGGTCGTAAAGTGTGGTTATTGGCCGGCGGAAAGAGGGTTTATGATACGTGTGTAGATAAACAAATTAATGTGATTAGAAATTACCGTAATCTACCATTATTGCATTAGAAAGCATTCAGCAAAATTATCAATACCTAAAACGAACGGTCGTGGTCGTGCAACCGTCATACGGTCGCTAATAGTCGATATTTGGTTGTTGTAAGCGGAATCGAGCCCTAGGATTACTGATTGGAGGTCACCTTTTTGGGTGAGATATATCGTCTACATTTATAATAGGAATCGATGAGATAAAGGTTCTCGAAGTAAAACTTCTTAGGAGACGTTATGCATTTTTGATGGGGGATAAAATTGATGAAATACCGCCCGGACGCACAATTGAAGGCGCTTTAAAGACGCATTCTTTTAAAACGCTTTTAACAGGGCAGATTATGTTAAAATAAAGTCGTTATAACGAGCGTCAATTAGACAAAAAAAGTAATTTTTAAAATGAATCGCAGCGGTTTTGTTTCTGTTCGCAATACTCCGAACGAAACAAACGCCATTTTATAATTATATATTTTAAGGGTTCCGTATATATAGGTGCAGTCATAAGTTTGTATGTGGTATTGAAAGAATTGTTGTTGTTGGGAGCCCCCTTAAATATTTATTTTATTCAGTTTTTTAGTGTTATAGCGGCAACAGAAATACATAATCTGTGGAAATTTCATCTGTCTAACTATCACGGTTCATGAGATACAGCCTGGTGACAGACGGACGGACGGACGGACAGCGGGGGCTTAGTAATAGGGTCCCGTTCGGCACCCTTCGGGTACGGAACCCTAAGAACCACATAATTTCCGAGTTTCTCTATGGTCATCACAGAACTACATCTCTCTCACTGACTAGCTCTCAATGCCAAAATCCTCCAATACAATTTTCCCGAGCACAACAAAACATAGCGTCACGCCTTTTACCATACGGGATGGCAGAGGCACAATTGCGCCCGCGTTGATTAATAGCGAGTTATCCAATACTCCATACGCCCGAGTCATCGTTCCCGATTGTCTTCCTCATAGCAGCGGCAGAATGCTGCTGCGGTGAACGCTCAATACAGTCAACCGCAGGAATGCCTAGATTGCATCGCGACACCCCCCAGAGACCCCCCGAACCCCACTCTTAACCCCCACAGGACTCGGAACGAACAGCTCTGGAACCGCCGTAGCAGTTATATCCTACCGATCAATCGGCCCGACTGGCTGACGACCTGAATGGCCTAGTCGGCAGTGACGCTGCCTACAAAACCAAGGGTCCCGGCTTCGAGTCCCGGTGGGGGCAAATATTTGATTGACGAGAACGGATGTTTGTACCCTAGTCATGGTTGTTTATCTATCTAAGTATAATATTTATCTATATAAGTATGTGTATCGTTGTCTAGTACCCAAGATACAGGGCATCCTAGTTTGGGGCTAGATCAATGTGTGTAAATGGTGTCCAAGGTATTATTATTATTATTATTATTAATCCTATTCATATACTGTTAAAAATAATCCAAGATTTGTTGAACGATGTTATTTTGTTACAAGATGACTAATTATAAGGTTATTTAAAATAAGTACGTATTTATAAATATTTAAACAAACACATTGAGAAGAAAAACGTGGAAGCGTCTAACTAAAGTGACTACATTCAACAGCTCCTAAGCAGTATTCATTTTAGAATTCACATCTTAGATGAGGATTCAAAAAATAAAAAAGTGGACACTAATAAGAGTAGAATGCGCGAGACGAAAGGTAACTGCAAAGAGACACAACTAAAGCACCGGTAGCACATGAGTAAAGAAACGGAACAGAGACAAAGATTCGTACAATCAGGCCGTCGTCGTAGGTAACCTACTACAAGCATACGGCGTACGCGCCGCCACCGGATAAAACCGGTTTACGCTCGTCCGTGATGCTGACAAACTGAGGGCCTGCATTGCATACATCACGTATTCTTTGTTTCATCACCTACCTTATCGAATTGTTATAAGTGCAATAAACAGCAAATAGTTATTGAAGTCTTTAGAAGTGTACGTTTTGGAATAGTACCTACAATGGTTCTTTACTGTACTGTTTGTAGAGTCTGGCAAACGAAAGCGTGACCTGGAGTTTTCTTAAAAGTTTCAATATGGCAACAATATTATGCTGTCAAAGGCACGTCAAACGACAAAGTGATAGATAGTCACACTCCGTTCCGTTATTCTAAACCTCTGTCTCTCTTTCTAACTGTAATGCTTCCGTACAGCAGAAAGAGAGGCAAAGATCTTTTGAATAACTGAACGGAGTGTAGTGATTTATAAGTGATTTATAATAAGTATGTTAGTGATACCACACAGAGGTTTTATGAATTCTACCACGTTTTCTCAGGTCACGCTTTCGTTTGCCAGACTCTATGAACAATATGTACGAGGGTAAAAAAATATATTTCATACTTAAATTATCTCAAGGAGTCTACTAGGTAAGTAAATGAATACCAGATAATACCTATCGCACAAACCGTGTTATTTAGTTAGGTATTTAATTGTTATTAGTATTTTATTACATAACTATTTGGGTAAATCTACAAATATTTTACTGTTTTTGCATATGCATATATTCATGGCTATATGTCCATAAAGGGGTAGCCAGAGCTGCATGATCACATACGCAATCCTACAGCCACGGTTAGCAATTTATTTTATTCTCTTTTGCCATCCCTACTAAAATAGGTAAGAATTTTGAACGCTCCTTTAAATATTATTCTCTGTTCATATTCTCTACTCATGTGCTTAAAATAGCACATAGCTCTGTCCCTTACTTTTCCGCGTCAACACCCCCATTGGGGCCAGCATGCTACGGGTGCAGATGTGAACGAGTTCTCGTCGATTTATCAACACGATGATACTTTTATACACGAAAATGAATGATTTAGTAAGTAGTAGCAGAGGTACAGTTGCACGCAAGTGCAGCCAGCGAAATCTGCTTCTCTACTTCGGCAGAGGAGTGAGTGGATGGCGGCTCCAGAACTATTTGCTCTGAGCTACAGGGCAAAGGCGACACCATCTGCATTTGAAATTAAGATTCTTGCGTTGTGTTGATGGAATTAAAAGAGTTGGGAACAGCGAAGGAAATGCAAGTTGATGTTAAATACGGAACGGGGAATATCTCAGTGAGGTTGGCTCTATTTTAGCTAACTTAGAGGATTAAGTTTGACTATGAAGAAAACTATGTAGGCTGTATTTGCGAGATGCAAACCAAGACTGGAAGAACACCAAAGACTGTAGGCAGTCTAAGGTGTTTATTTAATCTTAGTAGGGAAAAGTTAGCAATACTGGTAAATGTGGTGACAAGTCACTGCAAACTAAATGACACCTATCATTATTAAGGCTCGAACAGGGGCCATCACTGTGGCTTGGAGGAAAGTAGCCAGCACTTTATTACGACGGAAATTAATATGTATTTTTAACTATGTTATCACGTAAGTGACCTGTGTCTTGAGTGATAATAAACGTCATTAAACCTTAAACCTTATTCAAACATAAGATGGCGAACACTAGAGATGGATAACATTAAAGCAAATGATTTATCAAACTTAAAGTTTAGCAACATCCTAGAATTAATTAAGCGAACAAGAATATTTGGGGAGGGACATCTGTTGAAGCAACAGTAACCAGTGCCCAAACACTGGGAATTGGGTGAAATAGTCGCGATAGAGGACCGTCACCCGCCTGTGATCCAGCGGCTCCATCATGTAAGCTGTAACAATTTATAGAACTAATAGATGAAGTGAAATAAGAGGTTGAATAGGCATTTGTTGGGCTGTTGTGGTTGCAAGATGTGGAGGCCTTTACCCAGCACGCAGACAAAGCACGGATGTGGCTACATCTAGGCTAGTATATTTTAGTTACTTTCATAGTGTCATGTCCTATGGTATCTTGTTGTGGGGGAAAGCAGCGGATATTCAAACTATTTTTATTTTACAGAAAAGAGCTATTCGAGCAATTTTTTAATTTAAAACGCACAGACTCCTTAAGACAACTTTTTAAAGAAATTGACATACTAACTGTAGCTAGTCAATTTATTTTCGAAAATATAATGTATGTACGCAAGAACCTTACAACATTTTCCAAACTTAGCGATAGCTGTAATGTTAACCTAAGAAATAATCACAGACTATGTGCGCCCCGATTTAGACTCGCGAAGGTTAGCAATTCTTTCAAGGGTCAATGCATTCTCTACTACAACAAGATACCTCTCGAGATCTTGAAATTGCCATTTGAGCAATTTAAAAAGCATGTTAAAGCGACTTTGTCGAAAAAGGGATGTTACAATGTTCAAGATTACTTAAATGACAGGACTGTATGGGGTTAATCTGGCTCAACACAGACCTTGCTGTTAATAATTTTGTAATTATTTATTCCTGCTTATTAATCATAACAATAAAAAAACATATTTGTATTAGTTAAGCACAACCTATTTTTAAAAGAGATCTAAAAATCAATCTGTGGGAGTTTCTACGCCCTTCTTCTCCCACAGTGGTCCAATGTAGAGAAGAGGCAAAAAATTACGTTTGCTAAGTATATGTAAATATCTACAGTAATAAAGTACTTTGACTTTTTGACTTTGACTTTGACGCTTAATAGCTAAAAAACTGATGGGCCCTTTGACGACATCTGTAGCGCTGCTGTTCTGGCTCTGCCTACCATTCGAGAGGTCCCGGGTTCAATCCCCGGCTGGGGTAAATAAAAATAAACCCCCGGTCTCGCATTTTACGTCGTATATGTGTGTTACGTCGCTGTTTCTGTTTCCCACGACACAGGGTATCCTAGCGTGGGGCCAGAAGCAACGTATGTGCCTGTATGTAAATGTTTATGTCAAAATAAATTCAAAAATGCCTTTTCTTATTTGAGGTGGTAAATGCACGGCTTTGCACCAACCGTCAACCACTTATCTCCGTAGTCGATTCCATAATTTTGCTGTTTTATTGATGCCCCAAAACCCCCTAAAAATACTTCTCCTTGCGTCACATCCTGTACATCACGTTTCATTTCACGGCGTAACCATGTCTGCGTCACGGGTAGTTAGCGATTAAAGCCGAAAGATTAATGATCAATAGAGATTTAATCAACATGTCATGTCGTGTCATGCTAGTGAGACAGTCACACTGACATGACAGGTCTTTGGATCCTTGTTCTTGCTTGTCCGTTTTTTACTTTTAATGTTGCAAGCTTTATACTCCTAGTGCTGTGAAAATCGATTCAGTAAAATCGAAGACATCGATTCAATTAGAAAAATAGGTAGGTACGTCGATTAATTGATCGATCGATCAATAAGCCAACTGTGATTACAACACTATTTTTTTCCTACCACTCACCAGCTGTCATGTTGGTCTTGTTTTATTTGTCACCGTCAGATTGTCAAAATCGTAAGCTTAGAAACTAACGCGTCAGTTTGTAAACTATCAACAAATTGTAAACCAGACCGACAGGGTTTAGAATTTACGTTTCTTTTGTTCTTACTTGTCAACCTTACACGAAGATTATTCGGGAGCTTCGCTGCGCTCGCCCCCTCTATTCTTCACCTAAGCTACCGCAGTATTTCCCTTGGTATTTCGTTTACAATTCAAGTTTAAACCAGTTCACAATTTGTCGATTTTATTATAAACTAACGCGTCAAATCGTAAGCAGTGCGGTACAGTTTACGATTTATCGATAGCTTGTAAACTAACAAAAAAACGTTAAATTATAAACTAACGGTTTTCATAACAAGGATTTAGACTGCATTGATATGTCACCGTCAGATTGTAAAACCGTTCATTAATAAACTATCGTGTGAGATAATGATATATCGATAAATTCTAAACGAGACCGAGAGGGTTTATGTTTCTTTTGTTCTTACATGTCACCCTAACACGATGGATCTACTAAAAATTCATACGTTATACTGTAAGCGCCACGGTACGGACTGCTAACGGTATAAGGTATGAATTTTCGTTAGTTTAAAATCAAGCCGTTAAATTGTGTATCGGTGGAAACTTGGATGACAATCGACAGTTATATTTGTCACCGGAAAATAACACGATCCGCAAGTTTATAAATTTCCTAGGAAATTTATAAACTTCCTTCTAGATTATATTAGGCTAGGTTAGGTTAGGTTAGGTTATGTTAGGTTAGGTTAGGTTAGGTTAGTATATTTATAAACATGCGGAAAATTTTTTAGGAAATTTATAAACTTGCGGATCTTGTTATTTTCCGGTGACAAATACACTAGTTTATCTAACTCTTATACACTTATCATAAGCTCTCTTTGATGTGTTCAGGAACCGCATATTCGACCGCATGTTGATCATTGCTCTGCACTTGTTTAGCTTCTTCAGTAGTAGTAGTCTTCACAGACAAACTAGGGGTGGCACGCAGGCGGGCGACGGCGTTCGAAATATGTCGAATATGTCGAAATATTGATACATTATGGCCATAATGTATCAATATTCAGATAAGAAATGAGTTTTTACCCCGTAATACCAAGTAGTACCGGTTTTTGGACACAGTAAAGAGGGTTTATGATACGTGTGTAGATAAAATACATAATATTAATAAACAATACTACAAATTAAATCCGAAACGTTTACTAAGGAAACAAATAATGTTCCTTTAGAGACTTTTTGTATATTTCTCAAAATTCTAATGATTGATGACGACAAAAATCGTGGGTTACATTCACAGTTGAATAAATAAAGCCAAGTGTTCAGCGATAAAATAAATGGCTAATTCCTAAGTAAACCCCTCTCGATTGCTCACAGACCCACTTTCGTTAATTGATGGAGAAAGAGGTCTGGTTTGATCGAGTGCCGCCTCCTTGCTACAGCCTCTTTGCCGGGGGACACCGATGATGAATGTTAGTGGCTCTAATTTAATGCGTTTCTTGGGTTATGTTTAATACATCAGTCAAACCTTTCGAAGGAATTATGTACTCTCCAAGTATCTTCTTAAGGAGCGTCCATTAATTAATTACGTATTTACGTGAGGCTCTTTTGATGCTTTTCTGACTCCATTGGAGCTCCAGCGCCCCCTTAAATCTCACGTGAGATTTTACAAAAGTATTTATTGTGTAAATAAAACTCATTTGCTTTAATATTTATTAGGTCCTTACATATGAAATTGGCGTTTCGTCGTACTGGCCACTTTAATCTCAAATATCTCCTCTATGGATAGGAATTCCAAATTCAAATTTATACAGCTATTTACTCATATATTTGTATTTCTAAAATTATAATTCATTTGTTTTTTCCTCAATTGTTTTTTTTTCTTGCGTCACTCAGCTTACAAAATGGAAAACTTGAAATATCGCGTTATTTACGAGTATGAGTTCTACCGTGGCACCAGTGCTGCAGAAACGGCTCGAAGGATTAATGATGTGTATGGCGACGGTGCCGCAATAGAAAACATGGTGCGTTTTTGGTTCCAACGTTTTCGTTCTGGAAATTTCGAACTGCAGAACAAGCCCCGTGGACGGCCGGAGACCAAAGTTGATAATGAAGAATTGAAGGCTATTGTGGAAGCGGATCCATCGCAAACAACGTCCGAGTTAGCTGCAGGCTGCGGTGTAAGTGATAAAACTGTTTTAATCCACTTGAAGCAAATTGGGAAGGTGAAAAAGCTTGAAAGGTGGGTACCTCACGAATTGAGTGAAGCAAATCAACAAACGCGCGTTGACTGCTGCGTTGCATTACTCACCCGGCACAATAATGAAAGGATTTTAAATCGAATCATTACCTGTGATGAAAAGTGGATCCTGTACGATAATCGGAATCGCTCATCGCAATGGCTAAACCCTGCCGAACCAGCCAAACCATGCCCCAAGCGAAAATTGACTCCAAAAAAGTTACTTGTGACTTTGGTGGACTAGTGCTGGTGTCGTTCACTACAGCTTTCTTAAATCTGGCCAGACGATTACGGCAGATGTATATTGTCAGCAACTGCAAATCATGATGGAAAAGCTAGCTGCTAAACAACCAAGGCTGGTCAATCGCTCTAGGCCACTGCTGCTTCATGATAACGCTAGACCACACACTGCACAACAGACGGCTACCATATTAGAGGAGCTTCAATTGGAATGTCTAAGACATCCACCGTACTCTCCGGACCTTGCTCCAACAGATTACCATTTTTTTCGAAATTTGGATAACTTCTTGAAAGGGAAAAAATTCAACTCCGATGGGGCAGTCCAAACCGCCTTCAAAGATTTTATTTATTCCCGTCGGAATGTTTTTTTTAGTAAAGGGATCGAAGATATGAGATGGCAAAAGTGTATAGATAGCAATGGTACATACTATGATTAAATAAATATCTTATATTTAAAAAAAAAAACGATTTTATGTTCCACCCATGCAAAACGCCAATTTCATATGTAAGGACCTAATATATTAAAGACTCGCATTTAGGATTGTTTAGACCGTAGTCTAGAATCACTGTGATACATATTTACAATAATAAAAAATGGGAACTGTTGTATTTACCTACATAGTAGTACATTTACAATAAATTAAAATAATTGCTTAAGTTAGGAAAAGCAAGAAAAATAAGTAAAAATATTAATGAAGCTACAACATATTTTTAAGCCAATAAACCATTATTTAGTTCATTTAACCCAATATTGCTCGCAGTTTGATGCTGTTTCTACAAAGGCACAAAAATACGTGAGATTTGCCTTGACCACCCCCCCCCCCACACACACACAAACACCTCACGTAATTTATGGACACCCGCTTATACATTACTGGCATTACATGGATCGAATTACAGGCTTTAGTTTAGTTTTAGCTACAATTATTGGACTATTGTATATTCCAAATTCCAAATGTCTTTATTACTGTAGATATTTACATATACTTAGCAATCGTCATTTTTTGCCACTTCTCTACATTGGACCACTGTGGGAGAAGAAGGCGTAGAAACTACCACATATTGATTTTTAAATCCCTTTTAAAAATTGCTTGTGCTTAACTAATCCAAATATTATGATATCATTGTCATAATTAATGATCAGAAATAAATAATTACAAAATTATTAACAGCAAGGCCTAAGTTGAGCCAGATTAACCCCACCCAACATATAATTGGCTAGACGTAGGCAGATCTGTGTTTCCGCCACCCTTATGGAAAAAAGCATAACGGTATATAACTGCTAAATCTTCTCATTCCTGTTTCTTCCGAATTTTTCCAGATTCTTCCATAAAACCATTTACCCCCATTCGCCCTTCCTCGCGATAATTGATATGCGGTTGCCATCGTGCAGAGCGTTCTGATAATTATGATATACGACCTCATTACGACAAGCCATCCATCTCGGGAATGGCTCAGACGAACAATGTATGTACAACGCATAAACTAGTACAGGCGCATACATTGCTTCTGCCGCCACGTGACCTGGGCTTGTTTTCTTCCACCCCCGCCGGGATTCAAATCCGGAACCTCTCGGGGTCGACACGGCTCAGGAGACGGCCTCACTCTCTTTTTGGCCGACTACAGCGAAGCCACAAGGAGGGTTACGTGTTTGACCGGTATGTATATATTCAGAGTGTGACAGGAAGGTGAAGTCATGTTTTAGGTGGTTTTTAGGGACATCGTTCTGAACAACTCTTTGATGAGCTTCACTTCTCTATACAAATCATGAAGCGTCCGTGGCCTAGCGGTATACTCCCATCGGAAACGATCGTGCGGGTACGGCAACATCTGGCCGAGACCGCCACTGGATGGGTGTCCGTTCTATGTGGCATTTGTTTTGGACGCTTCCGTGTTTCGGACGACACGTTAAGCTGCAGGTCCCGGCTACTATCGCTACTCGGTGGTAGTAGTCGTAAAGCATGGTTGGCCACTAGTCCGACTCCCCTCCATTAACCCGTACTGAGCCAGCGTGTTGGAGTATGGCTCAATATTACTCGTATTCAGGTAAAGTCCTGTACCCCTCGGTGGGGACATTAATGAAATGAAATGACATGTGAAAGTGCCCTTGTGGCCTATTTACAGAATAAACGTTTTGAGTTTTGAGTTTGAATGGGCTGATAGCAAACCAGCTGATAGCCCGACTCAGAATATACGGAGAAGTGAATTTTTGAAGTTGCTCTGATCAAATCGCTTTCGAATTGAAAGTTGTATGTATGTATGTATGTTCATTTGTGTTACCAGAACATCTAAACGACTTCTCAGAATTTAACAAGTGTTGCATCTTGATCGTTTACTAGTTAAAAGCTATGTGACATAACATAGCATAGCTTCACGCAGCGTTCGCTCTCGTGTTTCGTTCGCAATTCAAATTTAAACCAGTTCATAATTTAACGGTTTTATTATAAACTAACGCGTCATATCGTAAGCAGTAGGGCACAGTTTACAATTCGATAACGAATATCGATAGTTTGTACACAAATGATTAAAAAAAAACCGGTCAAGTGCGAGTCTAAATCGCGCACGAAGGGTTCCGTACCACCGTTCAATGGAAGCGATGGTGTGGAGTGAATAGTTTGGATTTTACACAGCAAAATATTGTTTACAAAGTTATTGGTGCGGTTACTTTCACACTCCATGTACGTAACCAGGTGCATCCATAAGTTTGTATGTGGTATTGAAAGAATTGTTGTATGGGAGCCCCCTTAAATATTTCTTTTATCCTGTTTTTTAGTATTCGTTGTTATAGCGGCAACATAAATACATCATCTGTGAAAATTTCAACTGTCTAACTATCACGGTTCGTGAGATACAGCCTGGTGACAGACGGACGGACGGACAGCGGAGTCTTAGTAATAGGGTCCCGTTTGGAACCCTTCGGGTACGGAACCCTAAAAACGTTAAGGTTATAAACGAACAGTTTTGACAATCTTACGGTGACATATTAGATGACCCGATTGGCCGAGTCGGCAGTGACCTTGTCTACGAAGCCAAGGGTCCCGGGTTCGAGTCCCGGTGGGGGCAAATATTTGTTTTATGAGAACGGATGTTTGTACCCTAGTCATCGTTGTATATCTATCTAAGTATAATATTTATCTATATAAGTATAAGTATCGTTATCTAGTACCCAAGTTAAAGGGAATCCTAGTTTGGGGCTATATTAGATCAGATCTTTCAGCTGTCTTGTAATTTTCAAAGGCTCCCAAAGGTGAACCGAGGCCTAAGCATAGTCCTGTCGGTGTATACTGTGCAATATATATTTTATTATGAGTGATATTAAAAGAAAGAAAGAAAGAAAATGGAAATTTATTGCCAAAAACACATTATAAAAGAAAAGAGTAGATTAACTTAGACTAACTTATAAATATAACAGTTTAAATCAATAATACAATATTTAAATCTATTTAAAAACTGGCAATATTCGAAGTGTGACATTTTTTTGACATTATATACAGGCACATACATTGCTTCTGGCTCCAAACTAGGATACCCTGTGTTGTGGGAACCAGAAACAGCAGAAAAGCACGGCTTAAAGGTAATGCACCAACATATGCAAGGCTTTTCTGGCAAGCAACTAGAATTAGAAATGTTTTTAGAAAGCAAAAGAATAAATATACTTTGTATGACAGAACACTGGCTGCAAGAGTGTGCAATGCAGTTCAGTATACCAAATTATAAAGTGATCAGCTGTTTCAATAGAAAGACTACAACTAGAGGTGGTTCCTTAATTTTAGTAAAAGATGGTTTTAAGTGTAAAGAACGAAAGGATATTGTTAGTCTTTCTAGCGAAATGAATGCTGAAGTCTCGTGTGTTGAGATGGAAAAATATACTATTGTTAGTGTGTACAGGCGGGGCGAAGGAGATTTTGAAGTCTTTGAATCAGTGATGGAACAAGTTCTTCAACTTGCATCCAGAAACAAGTCCAAACGCGTCATAGTTTGTGGCGACTTTAACGTAGATTTACTAGAAACCGCAAACCGCTTTATTCGCACTAGGATCCTAGCAGTATTACATCTTACAATATGTGCAATATGTGCAACACAAATAACGGCTACCTCCGCTACTTGTCTAGATAACATATTCCGTGAATGAAGTATTAACGATAAACAAATAGTTAAGGCATTAAGTTCAGACTACACTGGTCAGATGGTATTTGAAGAAAGTAATGTTATAAAGCCCGTTAAATTCTAAAATTTTTAGGAATGACTGCCACAAAGCCAAGTGCCTACATCTTAACAATAAAATCAAAGCTTCTGGCGACAAAATTAAAACTACATGGAACATTATTAAAAAAGAGAAATGCAAGGTTAGGTCTAGTGAATCTAGTTTTAATTTAAAAGTTAACGACAAATTACTCTCATCAAACGAGGACGTTGCTAACGCATTTGAAAAGTTCTTCAGTACTATACCCATAATAAAAACAGAAGCACTACCATCCTATTCTGAAAAGTCTTAAGATTACTTGGTTGAAAATGTGCCCCAAAACAAGGATGGCTTTAACTTCAAACCAATAGGCTCTATAAATATAGTTAATACATTTAAACTTCTTAACATTAAAAAGACTGAAGATTTATGGGGCATGTCGGTTAACGTGGTTAAATCAGTAATCATATGATTGCACCCATACATGGCAATCACATTAAATAGTTGTATAGCCAACGGTGTTTTTCCTGACCTTATGAAAATGAGCAGATTAATACCACTTTTCAATCCGATAGTAAAGAAGACCCTGCTAACTTCAGACCTGTATCTGTATTGCCAGTGTTGAGCAAGGTTTTTGAAAAGTTTATATTGAGTCAACTACTCTCTCACTTCAATGCATCTGGTCTACTCCACAAAAAACAGTTCGGATTCACTAAAGGCAGATCAACAATAGACGCCAGAGTAGCACTAGTAGAACACATTTATAGTGCGTGGGAAGGATCACAGGATGCGGTTGGTATTTTCTGTGATATTTCCACGGCCTTTGACATCCATCAATCATGACCATCAATGGTCCACACAGTCAAAGAGTTTGAACTCTTGATCAAACTACAACACTATGGTATCAAAGATAATGTGTCAAAATTAATTGAATCTTATTTTATGGAAGGAGTACTAAAAGTAGATATAAACAGATTTAAGTCCACTGGAGCTCATATGAATATTGGTGTACCCCAGGGTTCTATCTTAGGACCGTTCCTTTTCTTGGTATACGTGAATGACCTGCCATGTATGGTGGAAAAAATGACTCAGATTGTTCTATTTGCTGATGACACAACTATTATTTTCAAGGTGAAAAGACAAGAAGAAATTCTAGACGACGCAAATAGTACACTCTCTCATGTGTTAAGTTGGTTCAATGTAAACAACCTGTTATTAAACTCAAAGAAAACTAAATGTATCAAATTTTGTTTGCCGAATGTACGACAGGTTGAAAGCAATATAATAATAGGATCTCAAAATCAAATCAAATCAAATCAAAAATCATTTATTTCCATAGGATGTTGTTACATCACTTAGATCCGTTATTACATTTTTTTGGGTGAGTTCACTAACACAATGGCGGAATCTGTGGAGAAGAGCTCACCGAAGAAACTCCACAGTCGTCGCATCTTTTACGTTTCCTTTTTTAAATAAAATATTGTCAAATTACAAAATGAATGCTAATTATATATCGAAACAGCCTGTTACTCAAACAATCTATTCCCATGGACATCTGTCCTCTAAGTAATCAGATATCCTATAGTAAAATCTGAAAGATTGGACCTCGTTGAGGACGCAATCTTTCATGGAATCACTATAGATTCGAAAATTTAATGGGGTCCTCACATAACTAATCTCGCACGAAGACTTAGCTAAGCCGCTATTGCGGTCAGACAAATCAGATATGTTACAGATGATGAAACTGCCAGATTGGTTTACTTTAGTTATTTTCACAGTATTATGTCTTATTTCTTTACACCGAAACCTGCTGTAAAGTCACTTTTTTAAAAAGAAGGTATGGGGGAGTTTCCTGCCGTTTCTTCTTAACCCCAAGGACCACCTTCCGAGACGGTGTAGTCTTTTTTTATACAAAAAATTTACTTGTAGTTATAAGTAAGTATAATTTTGACGTTGAATAAGATAATTTATTTATTATTCAATAAAAAAAATGATCTGAATCTGAATCTGCTACCAATGATAATAAAACTTAAATAATACGTAGTTTCGGAAAAATTTGGGTCCAAAATTAATGTGGGCCTTGAAGTTTTGATTTGATTGTATTGAAGTATAATTTCCACGACACAGGCTAACCTAGTGTGGGTAACCGAGGGTCACCAACGAATCAATGTACCATGTCTTTCATACTGATTTAAGCATTATTTTTATTTTCAATTATTTTGACCAGTCAACCTCTACACAACATAAAAACTGCGAGGCAACGATGGAGTTTCACAGAGAAGACGAAGAATGTTTGCTAACTACAGCATAACTACAGCATAACTACAGCATAACTACAGCATAACTACAGCATAACTACAGCATAACTACAGCAAAGCAAACATTCTTCTTCTTCTCTGTGACTGATTTCCAAATTGAGTTAAAAGTTTCAGCCAAAAATATATTTTCACCCCGAAGTATTTTCACCCTAAACGTTCACCAAAATTTAACACCCTATTTTATTTTAAACTACACGGGGTCGCCTCGCTCCGCTCTGCTTCGCTTTGGCTCCAAGTTGTATTATAAAGTTGTGACCTAACAAACCTAACTATGGTATTCGGACAGAAAGAGTGACCAAGAACCATATTCTTCGGAACTGAGTTTCGAAGAACCATGTTCTTTTAAACTATTTGGGGGCATCAAATTTGGTAAACATTTGGGAACTTCACATATTTGGGAGTAAAAATGAAAATGAAATTAAAATAAAATTATGTTACGCGCCATTTGCACGAGTCAAAACTTATATTGGTAAACAATATATTATTGCTTAATTTATCTATGTTGCTTAATTTATCTGTGCGTGCGGCGGCGGTAAGCGACACCCGTCATACCCATACATTATTCAAGCATCGCTATTGCGAGACTATTTCATATTTGTCAACTACCCCCGAGTGTACATTAGAAGTTTGAGAGCGCCCCGGGGAATTAATATCAGCGCGCGTTTACCGGAAATTGTCATCGACGCCATCTTGCCTCGGACCGGAAGTGGAGCTATTTGCGCGGGAACACGGACTTTTGAACCGCGGGCGGTTTTCAGCTCTGTTTTGTACACATTTCATATGATGATGTATTTAAGTAATAGGTATTCACAACACGGTCTCGTCAACTGCGCATCTCGCGGGGAGAGGGGAGCTAACTGTCAAATTAGTTCCACTCAGACGGCGCTAGAAGTTTGGAGATAATATATGTATAAACACATAGTAAGTAAGGAAATAGTTTCGTTCATTTGAGGTTACTTACAAATGAATCACAGACTAAAAGTAATCAGATAAATAATTGTCAATATCCAGTCATGCATAGAACCTCAGATGAATAAAACTCTTTGTTGCTGTTGACAATATTTATTAAGTTATATATCGACAAACTTATCTGATGGCTTACGAATGAGATTAGCTCACGCCACCCGGCCACAAATAGCAGATTGATAAAACTCTTTGTTTCACAAACAAACAGTGCCCTCTGTCCACTAGCAAAAAGTTTTGCGTGATCTTCCCCATTCGTTAAGCTTAGAGCGTCATTGTGACGTCACGAAGCCAGGTGCACTTATTGTGACTACTGTTCCTAGACTTTAAAAAATAGTTTGAAAAAAGAACATCCAAATAGGTCCAGCCGCTTGCGAGCTTCGCGCTTTCATCACACTAAGCTCACATTAACCCACTGACGGACTAAAGCTCCTTTTCTGTAGCCCCAATCAGAAATGGTTTACAGTGTTAATGTAGTCTATTTGTTCAGCTGAAGTTATTGTTTCTTTTTATCCCCTGATGAATAAGAGGCAAATATCATTTTTTTCAACTAAAACACAGCGTCAAATTTCGATGCTTTAACCTGTCGGGTCGCGATTCTGAACCTTATGCCATGGTAATGAAATTTAAAACCTATAACGGAAAAGAGGCGTAGCTAGCACCGGTGGTATTCAAGAGGTTAATCTGTGGTATTCAAGAGGTGTAATAAATAAATAAAAGTAATAAAAGTTAATAGAAATGTTTCTTGTCTAAAATATAACTGTCAAAATCAGACACAATAGAGTTTATCTACTATGTCGGACAATCTAATCAATCTTAAATACTAATCTTAACTAGTTCACATTCGAATATAAAGATAAACATTTATTTACAGGCTAATACATTGCTTCTGGCCCCACACTAGGATACAGTGTCGAGGGAACCAAGACCGAGAGATTTATTTTTATTTCTTAATCCTCAACCGAAATTCGAAAGCGGGACCTCTCGCTGTGCCACAGACGTCGTTAATTAGGTAGTCAACTATAATATGCGTCACCAGAAGATAGTCAAAACCGTTAGTTGATAAACTAACGCGGTACTTGATCAACTATCGACAGATAGTAAACCAGACCGACAGGGTTTAGAATTTACGTTTCTTCTGTTCTTATATGTCAACCTAACACGAAGCCTATTCGGGGGCTTCGCTGTGCTCGCCTCCTCTAGTCTTCACCTAAGCTACCGCAGTGTTCGCCCTGGTATTTCGTTTGCGATTCAAGTTTAAACCAGTTTACTATTTAACGGTTTTAAACGTTAGTTGATCAACCACCGCGTCATATAGTAAGCAGTACGCTACAGTTTACTATCTGTCGATAGTTGACCAACTTACGAGAAAAAAACCGTTAGTTGATCAACTAACGGTTTTGACTATCTTACGGTGACTTTATATATTTCCCATTTGAATTTTATTGTTAAATTGATAACTTAGTGTATGATTTGATCAATCCTAAATATAAGTCATTCATTAATTGTACATCTGTTGCAATTTGTGTGAGCGGTTGTGGCTCTGCCTACCAAGCGAAAAGTCCTGGGTTCGATCCCCGGCTGGGGATACAGAAAAAAAACAGGTCTTGGATGTTTATTTACATGTAAGTGATGTCGCTGTTTCTGGTTCCCACGACACAGGATACCCTAGTGTGGGGTAAGAAGCAATGTATGTGCCTGAATATAAAAAAATACCAATTTGAAAATTGTCACGCGAGATTTGGTCCGTGCCCAATCTCACGAAATCTCACCAGGGGGGCCCAGAAAATCGTGATTTATGGTCGCCCCCTTAGTTAAGCGGACACGTATATTATCCTATATTTTCAGGTAGGGTTCTACATAAGCGTTCCTTACAACCAATTTTTGACAATTTTTTTTTTAAAGATATCTAAAAATCAATCTGTGGGCGTTTCTTCTTTTCCCACAGTGGTCCAATGTACAGCAGAGGCAAAAATTACGTTTGCTAAGTATATGGAATTATCTACAGTAATAAAGAAATTTGACTTTGCCCTACAAATAAAATGTTAAATGTTATCCGCTAAACGTGACCGCCTCCTATTATACCTATTGCGATTAATATTTTAGATAAGGCTATATCGTTCTATTTTGTCACTGAGCAGCAGTATGAGTTAGCTCATACAGGGTGTCCCTTAAGTCATACGTCACAGCAACAGCGACCTGCCTCAGACGCATCAAATAAGCCTAACATGACCGCGTAACATTAGGCATAACATTCACGATAACGAAGACAAGAAGGCCTAAACCAGGGTGCTATCCAAGAATTAGCTGGCACTAACGGTGTAAAAATAGGGAATTGAAATAAAACCTTTAAACCAATATCTCTAATTACATGCAACTTTCACAAAGGTCATGTTAGGCTTATTCGATGCACTACGCCGTCGCTGTGACGAGTGACTTATTTTTGGCTAATATTCAATCGCACATAAAAAATACTGATTTTCACAGCAAAAACACTTTTTATGTTTTAAATATTTATGTGTACTTAAGTTTATGTTTTGAGTATTTTTTGTTGTTCTTAATGTGAACATTAACGTTAGCTTGGAAGGGATAAAGGGAGCTTCGCTTCGCTCACCCCCTTTACCCTTCACCTAAGCTACCGCAGCATATTGCCCTGATATTTGCTGTGCAAATCAGTATTTTTGATGTGCGGTTTAATATTTACTTTATTTTTTTATTTATTTCCATAAGGTAATTGGAACATGGTCCTCGGTGACTTCAATGCTAAACTAGGCGTAAGGACCGAACTGGACAATCAAACTATACTCCGGCCGATTGCTCCAGTTTGCCTTCGGTCAAAATCTCAAGGTCAGCAACAGTTTCTTCTTTAAGAAACTACAACGTCGGTGGACCTGGATTTCGCCTGACAACAATACAAAAAACGAAATTGACTTTGTATTGTCCTCAGATCAAAATATAATCAAAGATATTTCAATAATCAACCGGTTCACTTTTAGTTGAGATCACAGACCAGTTCGCGCAAAAATATCGTTCAAGACAAGAATACTTAGGAAATCTTGATCTTCTTTTTGAATCATTATTCAAAAAAAAGATCAAAAAACTTACTAGAGACTTTACTTAACAATCAAGATGCATTCAAATTAGAACTCAGTAATTATTTTAAAGTTTTGGAAGTTGACAAAGATGATGTACAATCACAATATGAAAATATAAAAGGTGTCATAGAAACAGCTAGCAGAAAAATTAAACAATACAGACGTAACAATAATAAACTCACTCCAGAAACCAAATTATTAATCATAAAACGAGAACAATATAGAAAGTGTTCCGCACAATATTATCAGATAGACAGAAAAGTGAAACGAAGTATTAGAAAAGACATAAGAGCATTTAACACTAATTTAATCAAAACGGCGATAGAAAGGAACCAATCGCTTCGAGTGGCAAAGCAAGGTATAGATAGGAACACCACTTGGATTACAAAACAAACAGACGAAAATGGTAGAAAGCAGGGAAGCAGAGAAAAGGTGATGGAAATATGTACAAAGTTTTACACAAAGCTGTATTCAGATCCATCCAAAACGGACCAAAACCAAGACTAAGAGTATCTATGTCCAACACCAGACACCATCCCTCCTTTCACCGGGCGTGAAGTTCATCGTGCCCTCATGGGCATGAAGAACAACAAGAGCCCCGGTGAAGATGGTGTCACGACAGAGGCTTTGAAATTTGGAGAACCCGTCTTGCTTCCCCACTTGGCCAACCTTTGTAATAACATACTCTACAGAGGTAATTTTCCAAGTAACCTATGCCACTCTAATATAATTCAGTTGCACAAAAAGAATGATAAAAGTGATATCGGCAACTATAGACCCGTAAGCTTGGTATCCCATATTTATAAAACTTATTGAATCGCGTATTACATCTAAATGCAAGTCAACCGCAGGAGCAAGCAGGTTTCAGACCTGGCTTCTCGACTACTGACCACCTCCACACGCTCAACCAGATCATCGAGAAGTTCAACGAATTTAATAAGCCGTTATATCTGGCATTTGTGGATTACTCCAAAGCATTTGACAGCATCTCTCACTCAGCTATTCTCAGTGCCCTCAGCAACCAAAATATAAATCCGGCTTATATAAATGTAATTAAATCAATATACGGCAATAGTACAGCAAATATAAAACTCCAGTCAGCAGGACCTTCCTTCCTGATCGAGAAAGGTGTGAAACAGGGTGACCCATTATCACCGAAACTGTTCACATCAGCACTCGAGGAGATCTTTAGGTAGCTGACGGGATCATCGACAAATGACGAAATCGTCGTCGGTGGCAGAAGGCTAACTAACCTTCGCTTCGCCGATGACATTGTCCTGTTCGCACCGTCAGCTCCTGAACTGAGGAAGATGCTGCAAGAGCTCAGTAATGCAAACCTTGAGGTTGGACTGAAGATCAATCGTTCAAAGACTCAACTTATGACCAATTTCGCGAAATGTAGAGTGGAAGTAGATGGGCAAGTTATACAATATGTCGACGAATACATCTACTTGGGCCAGATAGTCACATTCGAAAACTGGCAAAGCAAGGAGATCGAAAGACGCATTTCGAACGCCTGGAAGAGCTACTGGTCCATGAAAGAGCTGATGAAGGGCAACCTTCCATTGACATTAAAACGGAAACTCGTCGACATGTGTATCCTGCCCATTCTCACCTACGGCGCTCAGACGTGGTCTCTGACCGATCGTCTGAAGTCCAGACTCAAGGTTTGCCAAAGGGCTATGGAGCGTAGTATGATAGGAGTCAAACTGACGGACCGTATCAGGAATACGACGCTGCGCTCTATAACTCGCATCACTGACGTGGGTGTACAGAGCGCCAACCTCAAGTGGAGCTGGGCCGGACATGTCTGCCGTATGCACCCGGATAGGTGGGTAAACATTGCTACCGAGTGGGTGCCTCAAGACGGACAGCGCCGAAGAGGCAGGCCTAGGAGGAGATGGCGTGACGACCTGGAGAGGTACCTCCCGGAGTGGGAAGAAAAGGCGCAAGATCGGGAAGCATGGTCTGAAAGTAGGGAAGCCTTTGCCCAGCAGTGGGAAGCATTATAGGCTACTAAAAAAAAAAAAAGGTAATTGTGCTGTCACAGGCGAAATCGACAACACATTTAATAATAATTAAATTTTCATTTACAAGATCAGCTTCAATACTTATGGGACAACCTGTACACTACATAGCTACTCAATGTTTTGTTCATCACATTCAATCGATCGATTAAGCTAACCGGTTTAAAGTAGAACAGTTATTTCTAGACTCCGAAGGACAAACGAATAGTCCCTAGACTCATTATTAAGTATGCCACTACAGAACAATGAGCAGGCTATAAAAAGAGCTTCACGAATTTACAAAAAACCGGTCAAGTGCGAGTCTAAATCGCGCACGAAGGGTTCCGTACCACCGTTCAATGGAAAAATGGTGTGGAGTGAATAGTTTGGATTTTACACAGCAAAATATTGTTTACAAAGTTATTGGTGCGGTTACTTTCACACTCCATGTACGTAACCAGGTGCATCCATAAGTTTGTATGTGGTATTGTTGTATGGGAGCCCCCTTAAATATTTATTTTATCCTGTTTTTTAGTATTTCTTGTTATAGCGGCAACAGAAATACATAATCTGTGAAAATTTCAACTCTCTAGCTAGCTAGGTTCTTGAGATACAGCCTGGTGACAGACGGACGGACGGACGGACAGCGAAGTCTTAGTAATAGGGTCCCGTTTGGAACCCTTCGGGTACGGAACCCTAAAAATAACAATTCTGGGTAGATCGATTAGTTTTTAAAGGCGACAACAACGTTACTATTATTAAACATTAACCGCCATACTCAGAGGCTTTAGAAAGAACCATTGTTTTGTTTTTCAAAATTCGATATATAACATGTCACACAATTTTAATGGCACCTAGAAAAGTTTATAAAATAGTAAAGCTAACAAAAAATGTTTGACAATGGTATATATCCATACTTGTTGTATGTTCTTACATTCCAGAAAAAACTAAGATATGATTTCATTAGTGCTGAATATTATTTGAAATGAATAGCATAGAATAAACCATTAATCCGGTAATCCTTATTGAATCATTAAACAAATCTGGGTACGGAGGTGAGTTAAAAAACATTCTGAGTAATAAAGACACCATCATATCTTGACAGAGTTTGTTTTTTCCAACAGACCTTTTATGAAAAGGTCAATTGAGCTAAGTCAAAAACAAAATAAATGTATGGAAATCTACGAACAGCTGTTCCAATATCTAAACAGGTGTCAACGATTTAAAACCCGCGGAACCCAAAACCAAACACAGACCGTACTTACAGAAAGAATTTAATAAACATTCTTACAATCAGAATAGCTACCCCCCCCCCCCCCCCGTGCCGCTGTAATCCATATTAATTAACGAGCCTGCCCCCGCGGCCCGGTGTTGCTCTCATACATAATGGCGGGAGTACTTCATACATATATGTATGGCTGGGAAATTATGCGTGGACTGTACCTTGTTAGGTGATGCTGTGGTAGTTTTTTTGTAGAAGGAAGTTCTTAGGAAATTAGATGAGGATGGCTTTGTGTAAAGGCTAATTTTGTCCAGTCATGTTGAGATTCTCATAGTGACAAAGGCGATGAGCTGGCACCTTGTCAATGTCCGTTCAATCAAATGTTAATCTCCCAGGATTATAATATTTGTACGGGTATATGTGATATTAGACGAGTCACTATAGCGAAATCACAAACCTAAACACTGAAATGATGTGTCTAACTAGATGTGCATGTACTTAATGTTAAAGAATTGTGTGCTCGAAAAAGGGTGTTTAACGAACCAAGTTATGTTAATGTAACTGCTGTATGGTATTTTATAAGTCTTCCTATTGCACGGTAAATAATGGGTGAAAATACATTTACACTTATGGGCAAAGGCGAGCTTATCTCTAAAAAGAGATTTCTTCCAACAAACCTAGGCAGGATAGGACAGTCCATTACTAGTCAGGGCAGTCTGGTGCACAATAAATTAAACAATCTAACATATAAAAAATATAATAATAAGTAGATTATTAACAAAATACTTAGATATTTAAACTTAATACGGAAGAGAAAGGAGATGCAGTTTCAATCTTTTCTTGAAAATGAAAATGGATCAACTATCCCTATAGTGCAGGGAAGTGCGGTCCACAGTCAGATTGCCCTTAACCTGAACGAGGGTTCGGAAGCAACAGTGTTGTGCTGAGGAGTTCAGAGAAGAGACACCGTGAGAGATCTGCGATTCCTGTCTCTGGAGAAAAGGAACTCGAAACGTTCACGAAGATAGGTAGGGTGGCGCGGATTCATCAAGATATTAAAAAGGTAGAAGAGAATGCATATCACGGCGAAGACGAATCGGAAGCCACCCTAGCTCCTTACGATACTGGGAGACATGGTCATACTTGCGCAGCCTGAAGATAAACTGAATCCCGATATTCAGAAGTCGTTCGAGTTTATTCAGTTAATAATTCATAATTCATAATTCTTTATTGAACACAGTTATTTAAAAAAGATACATTAAGGGAAAAGTATTTACAAAGGCGAGCTTATCTCTAAAAAGTGATTTCTTCCAGCAAACCAAGGCATGACATGAAATTTTATCAATAAAGGGTAGGCAGTGCACAATAGCTAAACAATAATAAAATACATATAAGTAAATTACATATCTATAAAATACGGCAAATAAAATACATACTCGTATATAGATAAACCAAACTACTAAATACGTATCAATACATACATATACCTGTATATATAGTTTACATATAATAATAATATACATACTACAACTACCACAAATGAGAGAGGAAGTGATATTTTACCCGGTTTTTGAAAGCGAAAAGAGTCAGTTGTTCTTCTTTTGCATTTTGTTTTTGTATTTTAAGCCAATAAAGAAACTGTAGCGAAAATTTTACCAGTAATATTATCCTGTGTTTCTGAAGATCACATCGCAAGAAAGGACAGCCTGTGAGAAATAATCTTGTTCGGTTTGTTCGATTTATCAAGTTGACTTGTGTCGGGATTGATTTGTCAGAGATACACAGAAAAGCAGACAGTTCATTATAAAATACTTACGTTCCATTGTGTTGGGACGCGTCATTCATGATGATAGAGAGAAACATGCAAAATGAAAAATACAAATCAACATAAAACCATCTGTTCTGATTCTGTATCTAAAATATCTAAAAATCACTTTTAAATTGATGCTTAACCAATCGAAATTGATTCAAATTAAATAAAATTCCTGATTTCTTTATTTTCTGTAAATTTTGAGATATGTTTGGAAAACGTAATTTCCAAACATATGTTAAAATTTGCATCAATATTACAATAAAATTAACCACAGAAGACGGGCAAAGAAAGTCCCACACATTATTTTTAGATCTCTGTTAAAAAATTGTCCTGTTTATCAAGTACAAATATTACATTTTTAAAAGCGACTTTGTCTACAAAGTGATATAACAATGTTCAAGTTTACTTAAATGACGTGAGTGTAGGAGTTAATCTAACTCAACACAGAACTCGCTGTTAATAATTTTGTAATTATTTATAACAAATTATATTGTAATGTTTGTATTAGTTAAACACAACCAATTCTTAAAAGAGATTTATAAATCGATCTGTGGGAGTTTCTTCGCCCTTCTACTCCCACAATGGTCCAATGTAGAGAGAAGGCAAAAAAATACATTTGCTAAGTAAATGTAAATATCTGCAGAAATAAAGAAAAATTTATTTTGATTTTGATTTTAAATCATCACCATCGTGATCCGTTCTGATTGGTCACACGTCAATTTGAAAATTATATTTGAATAGATATTTGATATAGGGATTCAAGCTACTATTTAAATCAGCAGTCCAATCCCCTAACCACCACCGGAGGAAAAATCAAAATAACATTTCAATCGGCATTTCTCTCACAATGCGAGTAAACTGCGCTTCCTCCGAATGTGGGATTTGCGTGGAAGTCACGCGCGGGAACTATCTGAACCCTTTCAATGTATAACGCTTAACGCCTTCATACAAGTGATGGTGCAAGGAACGGGAAGCAGCGGTAGTCATTTGCGAGTAAGGCCAACACAAATACACAGTTTAGTTCAATTTATTTTTATTTTTATTTATTTAATATACAATTACGATG
This sequence comes from Argyresthia goedartella, assembly GCA_949825045.1. Lineage (NCBI taxonomy): Eukaryota > Metazoa > Arthropoda > Insecta > Lepidoptera > Argyresthiidae > Argyresthia > Argyresthia goedartella. Next base: position 28,126,977 of record OX463831.1, read on the forward strand.
TACAACATTACAGGTATACACCCAATGCGCTGTACAAAGTCTAATAGTTATACAATGTCAGAATCAATTTAGGTAAGTCGATTTCACAGGTAGGGAACAAAGGGTACAAATTCGTAGAAAATACTACATATCAAATCACATTAAACATCAACTTTAGGTCAAATTCAAATAGTATTAAACATTATTAGGTATGTCAAGGGTACTAAATTAAAATGTCAATGCAAAAAATAATAATAATAATATTTCTAAGACAACACTTTCACTCCTTCATCTCGCAGAATTCAATTCTTTATTGATGGCGGTCTGCCAACTAGTTCAATTACGCCCTTGCCAAGTGTTTTATAGTATTTGAGCAATTTAAAAAGCATGTTAAAGCTACTTTGTCGAAAAAGGGATATTAAAATGTTCAAGATTACTTAAATGACAGGACTGTATGGGGTTAATCTAACTCAACACAGACCTTGCTGTTAATAATCTTGTTATTATTTATTCCTGCTTATTAATCATAACAATTAAATTTTTCATATTTGTATTAGTTAAGCACAACCTATTTTTAAAAGAGATCTAAAAATCAATCTGTGGGAGTTTCTACGCCCTTCTTCTCCCACAGTGGTCCAATGTAGAGAAGTGACAAAAAATGATGTTTGCTAAGTAAATGTAAATATATACAGTAATAAAGTACTTTGACTTTGACTTATTCACGGTATTTGGGCACGTCCTCTTTCAAACCCCTGAAAATTTAACTGTCAAATTATGGCTTGTTAACGCTACCCAGGGGAAACAAGCAGACATGAGTTGTGATATTTGCCATCACCGTAAGAAGGTTCCTATAATATCCTTAGGATACATCTCCGAGAGACAGGTGAGCTTGTAACTAATATACCAAGGATGTTCAAAATATAAATTTCAATGAAACAAGTGTTCTCCTAAAAAAGCTTTCCTCACTTGAGCCAGCACCCAGCACTCACATGAAAGCTTCCTGCGGCAATAATTCAGATTTTCCTTAATAACGGCTGAAAGAAAGCGTCGCGCGATGATCGTAGCGGACGTGCGCCGGGACGGAAAATGGAGGACATAAGAAACGCTACTTGGAAGTCAGGAATGTTTCAGAGAAAGGCTGAAATAAAGCGCACAACTAACTTTATATTGAAAGAATTGAAAAATAATAGGAGTTCTGCGCAACGGAGATAAAAAAGTCTCCTAACGATGTTTTCTAGGGTGATGTAAAAAGAGAAATTTCCACCCTTTCACAAAATCCCTTGAAGTAGCTGTCAAATTGTAAGTTATGTGACATGTATTTACGTTTGAGAAAATATACAGTTTCTACGATTGAGGAAAGCACGAATTGTGCATCGAGTTATGTATCGAGTAAGTAAGCTATTCGAGCTATCAATGACTTTTATATACAAATAAATAGCGCTCAGTGCAATTCATCTTTCAATTATTTCAAAGGTTTACCCCTTCAGGGATAAGTCCACCGCCCAGCCTATCTAGAAAGCTCGTCTCCGCCAAGATTGAATTATCAAGCGCTTTGATTATACAAATCAGCGCTTCTTGCGCGAGCGACGCCGCTAACTTCGTTGGAGCGGTGGAGTGGTTGGGCGGGGGAGTGGTTGGGCAAGTCCAATTGTGCGAGTTGAATTTTGACAATTTACAGCTTCGAAACCTTTGAGTTGATTGAGACAAGAAGCGAGACAACTTGAAGACTAAACCACCTGCAGCCATATGTTACAATGACCAGAACGATGCATTAACCTTCACTGCCAACATTGGCTATATAAGTCATATGAGGGCACATGATCGACGCTCCACAAACCAAGCAGGCACTCATAAAGCAGTCGCCGCGACCGGATACGGCTTGGAACTCATCATCATCAACTATTTAGCTTTTATCGTAACTTATGACAAGGAAATATCTTAACGAGTACAGCAACATCAATATGTTATGATATTTCGTTGGGACCGGGTGGTTCTATTGCGCAATTTGGCTGATGAAACAGCCAGTTGTTTTAAGTTAAGTGATGAGCGAGGCAATATAATTACTAAAGAATTATCAAGTTTTGGGTAACGACGTGTTGGTTCGCTTTACGCTGTCTAACAGAACAGATTATGTTTAAATATAAGTTGAAATTAAACATTTTACTAATGATGAGTTATTCGAAAGAAATTTGAAAAGGTGATGAAACTAATTTAGTCGCAAGAAGACTCTTGTAATTATTTAATGAATTATCTCACCAGTTAATTATTTTAATTTGATTCGGATAACTCAGCATTAGTCAGAGGAAACCTTTATAACACGATTATATTATTATATTCTAAAAAGCAGTTTTGTTTGAAATACTTTTAAGAAACTAGCGCTATTTTGTGTTTTTAAAGTTCCGTACCTTAACAGGGTAACAAAGCAACCCTTATAGGATCACTTCATTGTCCGTCTGTCTGTCCATCTGTCAAGACCCTTTTTCTCAGGAATGCAAGGAGATATTAAGTTGAAGTTAATATCGATTAATCAGGTCTGGGGTCTTTTGAGGATGTTAAAAAAAACTTATACGTCAGCGCAATCAAAAGATACCACCATAAATGTCATAAATTGTTTTATATTCGCAAAGGAATTAAAACCCATAAGGTTTTTCCCCTTGACCTAGAATCATGAAATTTGACATTCTAGCAAGTTTTTACAAGGTGTTTAATTCTCTCCATCGCTCTTATGTTGATAAGCGATACGTGGATATCCTCCGAGAGCTTTCCGAAATACATCTTTGCAAGAACAGATGCAAAGGCTCTCTCGAGGTCTTGCCAATTTGGCGAGGTATGCGCCAAGGGGACACGATCTCACCAAAGCTATTTACTAATGGTCGAACATCTGCTGAAGACACTCGACTGGGAGAGTCAAAGGTATTCATATCTACAGCCGATGTTCAATAATACATCTTCGCTTTGGCGACGACCTTATCCTTGGAGCCGAGAAGGTATGGAACTTCCGAGAATGCTTAAATACCTGCATAACGTGTCCAAAACCAAGATTATGACCAATCCTGAGGGTCCTTAACGCAAAGTAATCTATACTCAAACCATTGTTTGCAAGTAGGAAAAAATAATAGGTAACTGTCATCTAAAGACCGTGGACCGTGGACGAATACATCTACCTTGGACACAGTTTATCCTTCGCTGGCCAAAAAAATATTCTCAAGTGAAGGAGATCTCCAGGCTCATAAAACTTGGTTGGGTGGTCTTTGTAAATTGGAAGGACGTCTTAAAATCCAATCCAAAGTCCAAAATCCCTCAATGCTTGAAAATCAAGGTGTTTAACAAATGTTTCCTGCCTATACTCAAATATGGATCCTAGACATGGTAGCTTACGAAAGAATAGCACAGAGGGCAATCTATGGCAACGCGCTATGCTCGTAATATCCCTTTTCGACCACATGATGATGATGATGATGAGGTGGGACGCCCGCTGAACTACAGGCGGGCGATCGGTCCTCTATCGTGACTATTTCACCCAATTCCTAGTGTTTGGACACTGGTACTATTGGATCTACAGATGTCCCTCCCTAGATCTTCTTGTTCGCTCAATGAGTTCTAGTATGTCTCTAAACATAAAGTTTGACAGATAATTTGCTTTAATGTTATCCATCGCTAGTGTTCGCCATCTTATGTTTGAATACATTACGCATTCTCCCAAGAAGTGCTGGCTACTTTCCTCCAAGCCACAGTGAGGGCATGAAGGGTCCTGTACGAGCCTTAATAATGATAGGTGTTTATTTAGTTTGCAGTGACCTGTCACCACAACTACCAGTATTGCTAAGTTTTCCCTACTAAAATTAAGTAAGTACTTGGCCTTTTTGGCGTCTTTCCTTAAGATAAGCATCTTAGACTGCCTACATACAGTCTTTTGTATTCTTCCACATTTGGTTTGCATCTTGCGTAGCTATCATATTGAAGATGTTCTTTGCGACAGTCTCTGATATAGGTAATCTTGGTTCTAGTCCAATAAAACGCTCATCAGTCCGTTTCTTGCCAGCTCACCTGCTTTATCGTTACCGTGATCCCTTCATGATCGAGGACCCATGCGATAATAACTTATGATGTTCTTCCCAAAGAGTTTAGACTGACCTTACACTCTTTGACTAGTGCAGATTTATTCATTGGATTCCTAAGCGCCTTTAAGGGTGTCTGACTGTCAGAATAAATGACTACTGTCTTGTTTTTGATTTCTGGTGTTCCCTTAGTACTTCAGCGCATTCCATTATAGTAGCAGTAAGGATGCCGTTGTTGTAGACCTCATAAGAAATGCATTGGCATTTCTTATGATCTTGGCTTGGAAAAAAGAGCTTGGCTAGGCAGAAATATTGATTTGTGCCTAGCCAAGCTCTTTTTCGTCGTTGCTAGTTCTGTTCTTTTCCAGCATACAATTGATCCGTATAGAATCCTTGGTAGAATGATTACCGTGTAGATCCAATGGACGATCTCTGGCTTCATTCCCCATCTGTTCCCTACAGCTCTCTTGCATTGGAATAAGACTGTCATGGCTTTAGCACACTGTGACTTTAATGTGTTTCAAATTTCATTCTTCACTCAAAGGTCACTCCTAGGTATTCTCGACCACATACCCAACGTCGTGATACGACGACCTACCAAGGTCGTAGATGTGGGTATGTGGATCGCAAGGTTAAAGTGGCGATGGGCGGGAGACTTGGCTAGGAGCGACGACGGTAGATGGATCAAGGCGGTAACGGATTGGTAGCTAAGGGACGCTCGTAGGCCAAGAGACAGATCACCGGATGACATCGCCAGAACAGCCGGGAAACAGTGGAACAGGTTGGCCCAGGAACGCAATAATTGGCTTTATAAAGAGGAGGCGTTTAATCAACAGTAGGTGTAGCAGGCTGGATAGATAGACGATAAAAAGTAGAGCACAAGTAAAGGGAAATATCCGAAAACTGTATTTTTTTGTCTGTCTGACTGTTCATCTGTCAAGACCGTTTTTTTCAGTAACGCGTAGAGGTATCAAATTAATATTAAAATGTTGAAATAAATATCGATTACTCAACTCAGACCAGGGAAGTGTGGACGAAAAAGAAGGAGGTCTTTGCCCGGCAGTGGGACATTGTTGCGGCTAGATAAAAAACTGTAGTCTCCTAAGGTGGTGGAAAAATAAAACTTATAGGTCCGCGAAATCAAAAGATATCGCCATTTATGTCACAATTTTGCTAAATTTGTTTGATATTCGTAAGGGAATCAAACCTAGGATGCTTCCCATTGACCTAGAGTCATGAAATTTTGCACGAAACAAGGTCCTATAGCAGAAGTAAATGAACAATTCTGAAAACCATAAATTAGTAGTTCCTTCACAAAAAAAAAAATGAAACCCTCGCTGCGGGAGTCCAACTCGCAATTAGCCTTTTTATAATTCTTTGTCCATTTGGACAGACAAAAGTGGACGACTTTACAAATAATTTTAATTGATTTTTTCGGTTGTTATGTGTGTGTCTGCCGTATTTACTTCTATCACGTGTGCAGTACTGCACGCCGATATTATTCCTGAGTGTATATAAATTAGGGTTTCTGATTCCTATTCGACTGAGAGGGCAAGTTCTAAGTCATGCCCTTTCCCATATGTGGTGGCGGAAGCACAGCATATTTATGAAAAATAGAATGCCACGCGTTGTCTGAGATGGAGTGGCACAGTATCTGCCTAACTATCCCACAAGCTACAATAATCAAGTCTTTCTAAAAAATTTACACATGGAGCCAAGTGTTAGACAGGAGTTTTTGACTGTTTGAGGCATGTTTGAGGAGTCGGGTTTTTGACAGGAGTCACTATTTTTGACAGGTAGCGATATTTTTTTCAAATTTGCTTGTCGCAAGCCGTAGGCCGCAAGTCAGAAAGCAGCGAGTATTCAAACTATTTTTATTTTACAGAAAGAGCTATCCCAGCGGAAAGAAATTGCCATACTATTTTATTACTGTACATATTTACATATATATATTATATGCATTACATACACTTCTGTACATTGGACCACTGTGGGAGAAAAAGCGCGAAAACACTACCATAGAATGATTTTATGATCTCTTTAAAAATTGGTTGTGTTTAACTAATACAAATATTACAATATTAATTATTATAATTAATAAGCAAGAATAATTACAAAATTATTAACAGCAAGTTCTGTATTGAGCCAGATTAACCCCATACAGTCCCGTCATTTAAGTTATCTTGGACATTGTAAATTGTTTTCGACAAAGTGATATAACATGTTTTTTAAATTGCTTAAATGGAAATTTCATAATCTCCAGAGGTATCTTATTGTATTAGAGAATGCACTGACCCTTGAAAAGTCAAAGTCAAAGTACTTTATTACTGTAGACATTTACATATACTTAGCAAACGTCATTTTTTGCCTCTTCTCTACAATGGACCACTGTGGGAGAAGAAGGGCATAGAAACTCCCACAGATTGATTTTTAGATCTCTTTTAAAAGTAAGTTGTGCTCTAATACAAATATGTTTTTTTTTATTAATATGATTAATAAGCAGAAATAATTATAAAATTATTAACAGCAAGGTCTGTGTTGAGCTAGATTAACCCCATACAGTCCCGCCATTCAAGTAATCTTGAACATTGTAATATCCCTTTTTCGACAAAGTCGCTTTAACATGCTTTTAAATTGGCTTAGGTTTAAGCAATCACTTGCTATGAAATGAAATGAAAATGAAAAATGTTTATTTCGTTAACTATAACTTAATAATACAACTATTTGATGGGACCTCCTTTTAAGTATATAAACACCTGTGCTAGGAGGAGGCCCCGCTCTCTCGCATGTACTACCAGCCAGCCACTAAGTTAACCTAAGTCAATTACAATTTTTCAAAGGACTTAAGTGCATGCACATGCACATGCAAGATTTAAAATATAAAATTAATTAGAAACACTCAATTCAATTAAAAGTATCGTAAACAAATATCGTCTGATTCGAAGAATACATGTAAATTAAGATTAGGACGACGTGCGTATGTGTGTAGGTCTTTGTAAGTATGTTTTATATGTGTTTCTGTATGTATGTGAGAGGGTGTGTGAGGGTGTGTGAGGGTGTGTATGTGTGTGTGAGTGTGTGTGTGTGATGGTTGCGTGTGTATATGTGTACGTGTATATGGTATTCAAAAGGTTCTGTGTATTATAGATTCAGTTTGGTTATAGGTTTTAGTTTTTAGCCAATTAGTTACTTGTATTTTACAATCATGGTGCGATTTTGAGTAAATATCAATATGTTTTTGAACTAAGTTGTACAAATGAGTTGATAACGATTTGTACTGTCTACTAGCAAAGGCTGTTTTGATGCTGACAGGAGGAGCTACAGTGTGTTTTCTTCTATTATTTAAATAACTAGGGTCATAAGAAAGGGATTTGTGCAACCTAAGTACAGCGTGCAGGATGTATAGCCTTCTCACCGAAAGAACATTACTATAAGAGTACAAAGTGTCAGTAGGGTAACGGTAGGGTTTAAAGAAAATTGTTTTTAATAACGCTCTTTGTGCCCTTTCTAGCTCCAGGTTCTTTGTTTTAGTACATCCCCCCCACACTGGAATGCAATAAAATAATACCGATTGTGCTAAAGAGGAATATATTTGTAAAATAAGTTTTTTTGAAGCTACGTACCTAAGTGTTTTGAATGTCCATATTAGTTTCCTAATTCGGTTCATTATTAATTCCGTGTGGTTATGCCAAGAAAGGCGCTGATCTACAATGATACCTAAGTATTTTGTATGTGTTGTTTTATTTAAAGAAGGACAATCGCAAGTCAGGTTGTGGTGGTTGCATGAGTGAATTTTTATATCAAAATTTGTTGAAGGTTGTGTTGATATGTAATTTGAAAAGCATATATAGTTCGTTTTACTAGTATTGAAAGTAAGGAGGTGAGCATCTAGCCATGAGCGTACTTTTGTAAGACCATTTTCAGCTGACTTTCTTACCTCGTCCCACGTTGCGCCAGAAAATACAATGGCAGTATCTTCCGCGTAAGAGAAGGTTTGTCCATTTTATATGCACATATTACAAAAGTTATTTATATAGATTAAAAACAACGTGGGTACGAGGACACTGCCCTGCGGTACACCATAAGATACGTTTTCCTCGTCGCTAATAAAATCACCAATTTTTACGCTTTGTTTACGGTCCTGTAGATAGTTCCTTAAAAGGTCTAGAGTGGTGCCACGGATACCTATATCATGTAGTCTGTTTACAAGAATTGGGATAGATACTGTATCGAAAGCTTTCTTTAGATCCAAAAATACGGCCAAGCATTTTCTTCTTCTATCAACTACATTAACTATAAGAGAAGTAAGCTCTATTACAGCGTCTTCCGTTGATAGCCCCTATCTGAATCCATATTGCGAGTTCGATATGATTTTATATTTGTTGAGGTAGTTAATTAAACGATTATTAATAAGTTTTTCTAATATTTTTGAGATTGCCGGTAAAACTGATATAGGTCTGTAGTTGTTTGCATCGGCACTATCCCCATTACTCTTGTAAACGGGCGTTATGATCGAGTACTTAAGGCTAGAGGGAAAAATACCTTTTTCAAAAGAAGTGTTAGCTAGATGAGTAATAATGGACACAATTACAGAACAAGTCATTTTTAAGAATTTCGTTGTAATATTGTCCCAGCCTGGAGCACTATCTGATTTAAGAGCAATAATAATGTTATATACCTCCCTCGGGGTTACATTATATCGAACAAAAGAAGAGGATTGAGAATTTGAGTTGCTATGAAGAATTTCTGTACTCTCCACTGATTGTGTTTTAGAAAGTATGTTTTCGGCCAGTGTCGCCCCTATATTGACGAAAAATTTATTAACATAATTGACCGACTCTTCAGAAGATGATTTGACCATAAGTAATTTTAAGTTTTGTGTCTTAGTCTGAAATCTGTTTGTTATAGTATTTATTGTTTTCCATAGTTTTTTTGAGTTTTTACTTTCTTTTGATAATTTTTCTTGTTCGTACTTCCTTTTTAGTTTTTTAATGAGATTGTTACAATAATTTCGATATCGGCGATATGTTATTTTAAGTATTTCATTACTAGAGTCTGATTTTAGTTTTTTCTGCATATCGTTTCTATTTTCAATACATCGTTAAATACCAAGAGTAATCCAGGGTTTAATTATGCGATTATTTCTAGGTATAAGTATTGTAATGGTATGAAGGGATAAACACTCTTGTATTTTACCTATGAGAGTGTTAGTAATAGTTTCCGGATCGTCACAGTTAAGCAAATTAAGGAGATTACTATTTTTAATCCATAAGAGAGCTTTCTCAAAATTGATTGACGTTCTGATTTTCTTTATTTCAGGAACAGATGTTACTTTGGAAAGTTTTAACAGGATCATGTTGTGGTCTGTTATTGTCGTATTTAAAACTGCAATTTTAGCTTTTCGTTTAAGTATTTTTAACATAAAATGATCCAGACAGCTATTTGCTCTTGTGGGCAAGGAGTGTCCAGGAAACAGGCCATGCATTGACAGCATATTTAAATAACCAAGTCTGTTTGTTCATTCACCTGATCGCTCTTCATCACCTTGGATTAAATTAATATTAATATCACCTGTTAGGACAATGTCTTTATTTGATTTTATTTTATCAAGATGTATGCTCAAAGACTCTATGATGAAATATCACGCCCAAAAAATCGTAAGTACTTAGCAGAATTTAATCCCCATTTTTAATATGAAATTATCAGCAATAAACGTCAAGGCTACTAACCTAAACAAGGCAAGTATCTTCAGATTAATCGCTGAGCTACCCAAAAAGGCCTCGCATGCACCAAAATGTAGTCGCATTTTATTTAAAAAAATATCCAAATATGTTACACAATTTTAACCTAATAAAGTAAATTAATATACAAAAATCATTGTTTACCCAAAAAATATAAATGAAGTTCTAAAGGTTCAACGATACTACTGTAAAATGTTTACTGAAGGCTGAGCTTCTTAGAGCTTTCAATAAAATAACGGCCACAAAAAAAACAATAGTTTGCATTCATTTATTAATGGCTACCATTTAAAGCGGCAGTTGTATATATTAGTAGTAGTTTTGGTAAGTAAAATATTATAAAATGCATGTTTAATAACGATTTCGGCTGTTAAAACTTAGCTGTAAATTAAACATAAATGGGGATAAGAAAAGTAGTGTTTTATTTCTACATACAAATAAACTTAAAACTTAATAAGGCAGTCAGTAACATTAAAACAGTCATTTGTATGGTCATAATTATTTAAAAATATTAATGAAGAATCAGTCTTCAAATAACATAACATCACACTCCTTTGTATGGTAACAATTGTTTTAAAATCTTAACGAATAAATCAGTCTTCATAAACATAAAATACTATTATTTTGTGTAGTTATAATCATTTTAAAATCTTAATTAAGAATCAGTCTTCTAGGTGGAAATTTTCATATCTATACATAATTTACTGTACTATTAAAGCATTCTTGGCTTTAGCTGGTCGTCCCCTTTTACGTTTCATGGCAATCGGAACAGTTCTTGCTCCTGGAGGTGGCTGGACGTGTTTAGTCGGATTGATAATCCAACGAGATGCTTGCAAATATAATCTTTGAGGTACTTAGGGAATAAAGCCGCGAGACTCAACTAATTTGCCATCAATATAATATACTTAGTTATATGCATAAATTTTATGGCAAACGTAGTGATATATTTGGGTAGTAATGTCACAAAACTTTGCTAGTTAAAATTTGGTGCACGCGTGGCCTTTTTGGGTTATGAAAACTTTTTGTAGTGCATGCATGACTTAAATAGCCCGAAAGATTTTGGTACAGGTTTCATTTATTTGTACATATAATATATTTTATCTACACACGTATCATAAACCCTCTTTACTGCGTTCAAAAACCGCACGTTAGGATCAGCATTATGTTAAACTACTTGGTAAAAACTCGTTTCGTATCTGGAAAACTACACATTATGGTCATTATGTGTAGTTTTTCTACATATAATGACATTCAAATTTCGAACGCCGACGCCCACCCGCGTGCCGTCCCTAGTTTGTTTGTGAAGTTGGTACTGACATTCAAATTTCGAACGCCGACGCCCGCCTGCGAGAAGTTGGTACTACAGAACAAGTTAAACAATTGCAGAGCCACAATGCCGGTCAAACATGCGGTTCCTGAACACATCAAAGAGAGCTTATGATATGTGTGTAGATAAACTAGTGTATGTAACTGTACATAATTAGGCTTTAAAACTCTCGAGTGATATTATTATCTCGAGTTTTAATGCCCTCCATTATGCAGCAGTCACATAAACTACTATTTTGGATGAGGCTGTTTAGGGTAACGATTGTTTTTTTGGTGTTCATTAAATTTCATCCCTTTTAAATTGCTCAAATGGCAATTTCAAAATCTCCACAGGTATCGTATTATAGTAGAGAATGCACTGACTCTTGAAAGAATTGCTAACCTTCGCGAGTCTAAATCGGGGCGCACATAGTCTGTGATTATTTCTTAGGTTAACATTACAGCTATCGCTAAGTTTGGAAAATATTCTAAGGTTCTTGCGTAAGTACATTATATTTTCAAAAATAAATTGACTGGCTACAGTTAGAATGTCTATTTCTTTAAAAAACTATCTTAAGGGGACCGTGCATTTTAAATCATAAATTGCTCGAATAGCTCTTTTCTGTAAAATAAAAATATCTTAGTACGGGTACAGAGTATGTCTGCCTGTATATATTTTTTTTGTTATATTATGTTATCTTCCCTATTAATAAAATGTCTGTTTCGCTATGCGCCAGGCCGTGAAGATAGAGATTTTTACAAACCCTAAAATTTTCATCAAGTTTCAGTTCATGAACTCACAACAGTCAACTCGACTCTCTCTCCCACAGACTAGGCAAGTAAACTGCCCCCTCTAAAGCACCACCTCCCCAGTAAAGTATATTTATTGGGGTTAATGAGTACGAAAACCTTCCCCTGGCAGACGGGGTTGATTCACTTACTCGATACAATATGGAGGAGATACGAACAGATGCTGTTCTGTGCGGGGGAGGTTGGTATTGTATTTATTTATTTATGGAATGTCTAGTTTCCCTGAAAATACATTCTTCTTTCATATTCAGAGAAGTTTTAGATTTCCTGACGAACTTTCTTCTGGTTGAGTGAAATAAGCAAAAAGGTTTATTCCGAGAATAGGTTTAGAACTGTCTGCTGTCTTCGATTATGATATACTAAGTATTATATGAAAAATAAGGTTGCATAGAAAAGTGGCTGTGCATTGGTAGTTAATTTTTTAAATGCGAAATATTTGCATTATTTGCGTTGGCAAGCTAACTGCCAGTTTCTTAGGGTTTGCGGATAGATAGATCGTTTGTAAACGTATAACCTCTATCTCTATTTATCTGGTATTAATCAATGTTTATGTGTATTTTTACCTGAAATTAAATTTATTCATTGATTGATTACCTATCCACAGACTGTGAAACTAATAACTATATGAATCTGGATACTATAACATAACTTGAATGAAAACTAAGCTCAATTTATCTATTCTGCTTATCATACGTTTTTGCTGCTGATTTTGCTATTTAGAGTACTTCCCGTTGACCTACGATCATGTAATTTGGCAAGAAGAACAGTCTTTTAACCCTCGTTGAGCGAGTCCAATTAGCACTTGGTCGGTATTTTACCCATTGTGTCAAGGAACACCGAACAAACAGATTATAGAAACAGCCTCAAATTTCCCCCATCATCTGAAAGTGGAAAAAACATTTTTCTCTTGAAATCCACCGCCGTGTAACATCAAAGAGCACTTAGAGCGATTCTCGCGCGACGGCCCTTTAAAGACCTTTCTGACCCTAAAAGCAAGTCTACTTACAGGGGGTAACAGAAGGTATTCTCGTTTAGGGGGGGGGGGGGGGGGGGGCGGCATAATATTTAAAAGAAAATTATCAGCTAATCCCCCATGCACATATTCAATGCAAACTGATGTTTAGGGTACGGACTAATCTAACAGTTTTTTTTAAATATTCGGTCATTTATTACGATTCGATTGTTTTGAGATTTTTGGGGTACTGCAGTCGGTTTTTTAATTTTTAAATTAATAATCACCCAGTCAACTACTCAATTCCGTCCACAGTACCACAGGCCAACACTTCACAGACAACCTACATTCAAGATGGCGAACTCTCAATTTCCGGTTTCCGCCCGCCATTGCGTCCGACAGTCGGAAGACCTCTTTGCTGTGTTAATTGCCTTACGATCCAAATATGGATGACGTCTGAGGTTATCTGGCTGGGATGAGGGATCGTGGTCTATTGTTGTATGGAAGAACTAGCTGTGGAGAGTCGTTGAATTTACTTTAGATGGTACAATAGGTACCATTGAATTTACATATTCACTTTATGGGTCTGGGTTGTGCATCTGGGCATCGGGACAGTTCAGCGCATCACTTCGCTATGTCTCGAGCGATCACACCTGTTGCCCGATGATAGCTAATTTATATGCCTGTACCACCTGAATTGACTTATTCACTTATTTACTGGATACCTCTGTAGTGTAGTGGTCGAGGCTGCCCAAGCGAGAGGTCCGGAGTTCGAATCCTGGCTAGGCAGAAGAGAAATAAACCCAGGTCTTGGATGTTGATATGTATGTGATGTCGCTGTTTCTGGTTCCCATGACACATGGTATCCTAGCCTGGGGTCAAAAGCAGTATATGTAAATGTTAAGTTTATGTTTACTATGTTCCATTGGCTATCCCAAAAGTAACTATATATAGGATTGTACAAGAGATTGTATAGAATTTGCTATACCTACTTTTGGGTATGAGTTATAACAGATTAGAAGCTTCAAGTTCAAATAAAACCGGCCCCAAAAAACTTCGGATCTTCGCAACTTGAAGTGTTTCATGAGTTCAAGAGTTCAACGATGTCCATCGAATCGATCCTCGCCCCTTTCGTGTAAGATCTCTGTGTGAATAATTCTCAAATGGTCGAGTGCAAAGACTACCGCTCAAATTAAGTGCCGCTTAAATGTCTTACCAGCGCTGTCAGTTCCCGAGCGAGAGGCATTGATAATAGCATTCCTTTGAGTGTCCGTCAAACTAGTGTGGGGCCACAAGTACCCATTGTCATTAGTTTCAAGAACTATTGAATAAATACTTTGAAATACTTTGTGTTGTTTCTGGGCCAAAATGCATAAGAAAAGTTCAGCTCATCACCCCACCATATCCCGGTCGAGCGAGCACGCCTGTTGCCCGACGATAGCTCGCGTCGCCGCCCCGCTAATTTATATGGCGGTGGCGATGGCGCGTGGTGACGGTGTACATTTATAGGGGACGGTGTTATGATCTAAATAACTTGTTTTTTTTAGGGTTCTGGGTGCCAAACGGGGCCCTATCACCAAGCCTCCGCGGTCCGTCAGCGGACTGTATAGGTATATCCTGAAATGTAATAGGTAGAGAGTTACATTTTTTGCAGAATGAGTATTTTGCAATAAGTAACGAACTTCTACTTAAGTTTATCAAAAATGTAGGAATTTCTCATGTAGATCTGTCTCGCTCTTGGCCGGTTATATTTTAAAGCCACGGCGACATACTAATCGGCGGATTATAAGGCGGGATCTCGTGGTTATTGTAAATTTATCAAACCGAAATCCAATTTTTAATTAGCTTAGATTCGACGAAACATAGGTCGAAGATGTAGGTAAGCGGATAACGGGACTGAGACGGTGATGGGCGGGGCACTTGGCTAGACGGGATGACGGATGGTGGACCAAAGCAGTCACGGAGTGGTGGCCGAGGGGAGAGACTGGGCCAGTGGGCAGACCAGCTGCCCGATGGTCCGATCATATCATCAAGTCGTCAGGGTCTCAATGGATACGGTTGGCACAGGTCCGTGCGGATTTCCGCTGTAAAGAAGAGACCTGTGCCCCGCAGTGAGTGCATGTGGGCTAAGTATGATGATGATGAGTTAAGATCGAACACCCAATCATGTCGAAAGTATTCGATAAACCGAGATCTCGGCCGGCATTTGAATAGGTTAGTACATAATCGCACATCGCAATCGATTTTCATGGAGAGTTAACGAATAAATAATATCCACATTTTGAATGCAATTCCGCAATTAAATTAGTAAATTTTTCAGAATTACAAGAAAATCTAAAACAATCTAGAGGTCTAGAAAAAACCGCACTACCGCAGCATTTTGCCCTGATATTTGCTGTGTAAATCAGTATTTTTGATGTCAAGTTTAATATTTCCCATTTGAATATTGAACCTCCGGCTAATGGGTAGAAAATTGCACAAATCGATCACTACAGACATCGCCGATTGCAAACTTGTATTTATTTATTGTTTTTTTTTAACCAAACCGGATGACATAATCTTGAATCAAAGAAAATAAATTTTAAATGTATTTTTCTACAAAGTATTTTGTATCCCAGCATTTCAATATAAAATCCTACCTCGTAATTGAGTGAGTCTAGTGTATTCCACACAACAGGGTCTGGTATCAACTTAATTGACTCGGCAAAGCAACTTAATTTGATGCCAGCTTCTGTAGCTATAAGCTTTCTTCTCGGTAGGATAAAGTTGCTATATATTTAATGTTGGTGGAGATGGAAAAAGACTAGTGAAAAGGTGCAGTTAGAATCAGTAATACAGTGTGAGTATTTAGTTAATGTGCCCGTAGCGGACAGGGTTGAAAAGGATCATGGACAAAAAAACAAAAATCCCCCCGTTCCTATTTTGATAGGTATTTTAATGTATGTACTTTGTTTGCTATACAAATGAACCTGGATAGTGACGGTGATGGAAGTACTGCCAGTATGAAATATTCGCCAAAAAGTTATAACGGTAAACTTAAATTACGCGCTTCCCTGCGCCTTCAGGGACAGTCCATCAAAGACTGGTCAAAAATCGTCTCAAGGAGCATTATCTTTCTCCTTCATAAACTTAGGGCTTATTTATATTATTTATTTGTATTTTTATCTTGGGTTTGCTGGAAGAAATCTCTTGTTAGAGATAAGCTTGTCTTTCTAAATGTCTTTTCTATAAGCTTGAAATGTGAATTTTCTTGTGCAACAAATATACGATACGATAAAATAAAACCCTATATATTTTTTAGCTCTTTTTAGTAATTGCAGACTTCCACAAAATCTGTACCCTAAACTAAATTATTTTAGTACGAAATATTATTCTGCATCACATTATAATGCAAATGACACCAAAAATAAGTTACTAACAAAAACACTTTTGACCTATTATAGTAGTTTATGTGACTGCTGCATAATGGAGGGCATTAAAACTCGAGAGTGGGAGAAAAACTACACATAATGACCATTATGTGTAGTTTTTCTACATATAATGACATTCAAATTTCGAACGCCGACGCCCACCCGCGTGCCGTCCCTAGTTTGTCTGTGAAGTTGGTACTGACATTCAAATTTCGAACGCCGACGCCCGTCTGCGTGAAGTTGGTACTAAAGAACAAGCTAAACAATTGCAGAACCACAATGCCAGTCAAACATGCGGTTCCTGAACACATCAAAGAGAGCTTATGATATGTGTGTAGATAAACTAGTGTATGTAACTGTACATAATTAGGCATTAAAACTCTCGAGTGATATTATTATGAAACTCGCCTTCGGCTCGTTTCATAAACCCACTCTCGAGTTTTATTGCTATCCATTATGCAGCAGTCACATAAACTACTATCCTCTCCAAAGTCCTGGAATCAATTGTCCACTCCCAACTCTCCTCCTACCTTTCCTCAAAAATGTTACTGAATCCCCACCAATCAGGTTTCAGGCCGGGTCACAGCACTACCACAGCACTGCTCAAAGTCACTGACGACATTCAATTAGCTATGGATCAAAAGCAGCTTACGGTCCTTACACTGCTTGATTTCAGTAGCGCCTTTAACTGCGTCGATTTCGATATACTAGTCGAAATTTTAAAGTCACTTAATGTCTCCTCGCACTCTGCTCGCTGGTTTGACTCCTACCTGAGAGACCGCCAGCAACGCATTAAGTCTGAGGAGATCTCAACGGACTGGTGTGATCTCTCCACAGGTGTTCCGCAGGGAGGCATCCTTTCTCCTCTCCTCTTCTCGGTATTCATTAACTCCATCTCTGACGTTCTTACCTCTTCTTATCATCTGTACGCAGATGACCTTTAAATATATCGGCACTTCTCTCCGTGTGATGTGAATCTGACAGTAGAGGCGTTGAATGCTGATCTCGATAACATCAGGAAATGGGCTACCTCTTATGGTCTGCTTGTCAACCCGGGCAAATCGCAGGCCATGATTTTGGGTACTCGTCACTCTCATAACCTAGTTCAGAAAATACCCGTCGACCCTATAGTGTATGATGGTAACATAATTTCATACAGCGAGAAGGCCAAGAATCTTGGGGTTGTATTTGATAAATTGTTGTCCTGGTCGCCCCATGTTTGTGAGGTCGGCAGACGAGTCTTTGCGTCATTTCACTCCCTACGGAGATTGCAGCACTTCCTGCCACAGCAGACTAAAATCACCCTTGCCCAGTCCCTCCTACTACCTTTAATCGACTATGCAGATGTTTGCTGGATCGGTGCGAACGAAGAACAACTGAACAAACTCGAACGACTTCAAAACCTCGGGATTCGGTTTGTCTTCGGGCTGCGCAAGTATGACTGTTCGATTCCAAATCGATATTCGATCGATGGTTTCGGAACGGCCATTTTGAATTTGACGTTGCTGCCAACCTTGCAGTTTTTGACAACTGACAGACGAAAGCCCTCGCAATGTAAACGCGTTTGGATAGGGTATTGAAATTAAATCGCAGTCCATCTGGAATGTATTCGAGGTTCCCTCAGGATTGTCTATATAGCTGAGTGTGTTGTGGTTCCCCGAACCAGATAAAGTTCGCATTTACGTGGCCGATTGGTTTTTTACCACGTAACATAACCTGTGTTGGAACACTGTGCTGATCGAGGCTGGCCCGCCAGTCACACAGGAGGTTGGCTGAAGAACCTGTCTACCAAGAAGAGCCTAGGGTGCACCCGGGCCTTGCAGAGAGACAGGAGGTTGACGGGACCGAAGCACAGACCAGGTTAGATCGACTCCATTTACCTTAGCTCGGTGAATCGCCGACGTTCACACTTCTTGGCAACTGATCGCTACGCTACCTCGTAGCTGATGGGCCCCTACGAGGTCATTAGGTGCCGAGAAGCCTGAACAGTTTTGGTAGCTAGAGCGTGGTTTCCTGAGATTTGCAGCCGTCAAGGGCTCCAGGAACGCACGATTTGGGACTATCAATCTGTAGGTATAGGCGGTTATTAGGTAACTGTTGTTCCTATATCCACATAGATTGGTAGTATTGTAAGCTATAGGTCTATTGCTGGTAGTAGATAGACAGATATTGAATTGAAAATTGCATTGAATTACCAGTGAGTCAATCTATTAGTGGTCTAGTAATGCTATTGAAGAATGTTTTGGTTAACATAGGCAGTTACATCTATTGATAGCAGGCTATTGCATTGTTTTCAGTTTATAGCAATTTATAACTTGAACTAATATTGACTATCTGTGTGTGTTATAATGATAAAGGGAAACTAAATTGTATTTACAGAATTTATATAGATATAAAACTCGGTTCCTATTGTTTAAGGAAAACAGCATTGTTTAAGTTGTGGTTTAGGGTTCCCTCGTTTGGGTTGTAGACTGGAGGGCCCAATAAAATTGAGTTACTGCAAATTGTGAGTAAGTGTCGTTCCGATCATGTCGTTATCTGAAATCCAGAAGGGTGTTTCTAAGGAACTCAGATGGTTTTCCTCCGCACACGGTCTGATAGACCGTTTAGATAGGCATGATGTGGTATTGGAGCGGTCTATGGACGTTAAGGAACGTTACAATAGGGTGCTCGAATTGTCCGCGCAGGCGGAATCAGTTGATGGTTGCGCACCTGACAGGCTGTCACGGTTGCTAGGGGATGTCGACCAATGTATGGAGATGGCAGCTGCTATCACGCAGAAGGCTGCGGACATACGTAGACAGCGCGAGTCCAGCCATGGTGGTGACATTGAAGCACCCCTGCCGCTTCAGGGTTCGGGGTCCAGGTTACCTGCCATAACTATGCCTACTTTTGACGGAGTGTCCGGTGAATGGATGAGCTTCATCAATCTGTTCGACAGTTTGGTGCACATGCGATCGGACATTACCAAGTCTGTTAAGATGGCTCAGCTGGTGGCAGCATTGAGGGGTGAGCCTAGGGAGCTGGTCGCTCATTTGACAGTTACGGAGGGTAACTATGAAACGGCCAGGCAATTGTTGGTCAGACGTTACCATAACAAACGGAGGTTGGCCGATGCCCAACTGAACCGTTTGTTTAGTATCCCGGTTGTGAACAAGGTCGGGGCCATACAGACGGAGGTTTTGAACCCATTGTTGTCCGTCACCAAGGCTCTAGAGAATCTTGGACTTCCGGTTGGTGAATGGTCGTACCTACTGTTGTACATTGTACTTTCCCGCCTACCCGCTGACGTGCAGACTCGTTTCGAACAGTCTCACGGGAGGTCGGCCGAGGACCTGCCCGCCTTCTCCGACTTGGTCGGATTCTTGGAAGAGGAGGCTCGACGGGCAGAGAATTTGGGGTTGACGGTCACCCATCCTTCGGAGCCACAGAGAGCTGCCGGGAGCGCTGTGAGTAGGGGCCCTCCGACGAGGAAGGACCGCACCAACCGGCAGTCATATGGGACTGTGAGTGCATTGACCCCACATAGTGAGACCTGCCCATGTTGTAGGCAGATTGGCCATGCTGTGGCCAATTGCAATAAGTTCGGGGAACTTAGGGTTCAGGGACGGCGCCGGATGGCCAAGCAGCGGAGCTGGTGTTTCCTGTGCCTCGGGCCACACATGGCTAGGGACTGCACGCGCACAAAAATGTGCGGATATTGTGGTGGGGCCCACAACAATCTGTTGTGCATGAACCGGTCCGGCCAACAGCCTCCACAGGGCCGTATCCAGGGTGACACGGCATGGGGCCCTGAGAATTCGTTTGCGACTCGGAGCGCAACTCAGGGGCCAACGTCCCCACGTCCACAGGGCCGTACCCAGGGTGACACGGCATGGGGCCCTGAGAATTCGTTTGCGACTCGGAGCGCAACTCAGGGGCCAACGTCCCCACGTGCACAGGGCAGTACCAGAGTGCAGGGCCGCACTCAGGACCATTACATGGGGGGCCCTGAGTATTCGGTTGCGAACCAGCATCCGACCCAGCGGGACATTGGGCGTGTTGAGCAGGCCGTAACGGGCGGGTGGCATGGGACACCTTCGAGCTATGCGGGTGCGGTTCGGACGCCGCCTCAGTTATCGCCCCGCTCGTCGCCTCGTCCTCGTCGGTCACATGTGATGTCCCCCCCGCTCATGGAGCGGCCACGGTTGAATTCACGCCCACCCCCCTTTAAGGGGAATCGTAGGTTGGGAATGGAACCGGCGCGTGGGCCATTTGTACAATGGGACCCTCTGGCGTATAGCTGCATACCTGATCGGTTACAGGCACAGTGGGGCCCCGGGGGTCCTCACTAGGAATTTGCGGCCCAACCATTGGTTGCCCCCCAACCGGAGACGGTGGTGTTACCGATCGCCTCTGTGCTTGTTTGGGATTTGGCGGGCAACCCAACATACGTTCGCGCCCTATTAGATTCTGGAGCTCAGGGCTGCATTGTATCGAATGATTTAGCAAAATGGTTGGGCCTCATAAATAATGTATCGCTGCCGAGGAAATTGGTCCCTGCTGGGGATTACAGGGCAACCCTTCACGGGTTTTGTGAGCCTCTGAACGAGGGTTTGCGGCAGCGGTTTATTTGCGAACCGTCACCTCCACCGGGGAGGTCGACGTGCGTTTGGTTTTGGCAAAAAGCAAGGTAGCGCCTATTCGGACAAGGATGACGATTCCAAAACTGGAACTGTCCGGGGCTGCTCTTTTGACCAAACTTTTGAATCACACTCTAACAGTGTTGCGTGGGTCAGTGGTTTTGGAGGATACGGTGTACGCGTGGACGGACAGCCAGATTGTTTTGTGCTGGCTGAAGGCTTCGGTCCATAACTTAGAGGTTTTTGTTGCGAACCGTGTCTCCCAGATTGTGTCGTCTGAGGTCCCACTGACCTGGAGACATGTACCAGGAGAATTGAACCCGTCTGATTGTGCATCCAGGGGATGTCGGGCTCCTGAACTCGTTAGACACCATTTGTGGTGGGGACCACCCTGGCTTGCCAGGAGAGAATCGGACTGGCCCCACAGCCATGTAGTAGTATCTTCGGATCATGGCCCCAGAGCGGCCGTGCATGTTACCCAGAAGGGGCAATACAAGGCGTACCTATGTGTGTTTGTTTGTTTATCCACCAAGGCGGTACATCTCGAGCTCGTTGCTGATCTCTCGACAGAGGCTTTCATTGCTTGTTTGGATAGGTTTGTTTCTCGAAGGGGACTTCCAACTTTGATCAGCTCTGATAACGGCACTAACTACGTCGGTGCGGAACGATACTTACGAGAGATAGACAACTTTTTGAATGTAAATAAAGTGGATATTGGAACGGCCCTCTCCCGTCGGGGTATACAGTGGACCTTCAGCCCACCGAGTTGCCCCCACTGGGGTGGGATTTTTGAGGCCGTAGTTAAGTCAGCTAAGACGCACTTGGGGCGTATAGTAGGTCAGACCGCGCTGACTTTTGAGGAGCTCGCGACATTGTTTTGTAAGATCGAGGCCGTTCTCAATTCGCGACCGTTGTGTCCGCTCAGCTCGGATCCAAATGACCTGGAGGCTCTGACCCAGGCCATTTCTTGATAGGACAGCCACTTAACGCGTTGCCCGAGCACCCCTTCGAGGGAGTGAAATTGTATCGGTTGTCAAGGTATCAGATGTTGCAGCAGTTTACTCAGAATTTCTGGAAGCGTTGGTCGCTCGAGTATCTGCATATCTTACAACAGCGCCTTAAGTGGACTGACAAAACCAGCCCCCCTAGTGTTGGTGACCTCGTTCTGGTTAAGGATGCTAACCTACCGCCACTACGTTGGCGCAGGGGGCGCATTGTTAACTTGTTCCCTGGCAAGGACGGGACCCCCCGGTCTGCGGAGGTTCTAGTAGGAGGCTCGGTTCTAAAACGAGCGGTAGCAACGTTGTCTCGGCTGCCCGTAGATTAGGGGACAGGTGGGTGCCTGTCCGGGCGGGTGATTGTTCGATTCCAAATCGATATTCGATCGATGGTTTCGGAACGGCCATTTTGAATTTGACGTTGCTGCCAACCTTGCAGTTTTTGACAACTGACAGACGAAAGCCCTCGCAATGTAACGCGTTTGGATAGGGTATTGAAATTAAATCGCAGTCCATCTGGAATGTATTCGAGGTTCCCTCAGGATTGTCTATATAGCTGAGTGTGTTGTGGTTCCCCGAACCAGATAAAGTTCGCATTTACGTGGCCGATTGGTTTTTTACCACGTAACATAACCTGTGTTGGAACACTGTGCTGATCGAGGCTGGCCCGCCAGTCACACAGGAGGTTGGCTGAAGAACCTGTCTACCAAGAAGAGCCTAGGGTGCACCCGGGCCTTGCAGAGAGACAGGAGGTTGACGGGACCGAAGCACAGACCAGGTTAGATCGAATCCAATCATTTTAGCTCGGTGAATCGCCGACGTTCACACTTCTTGGCAACTGATCGCTACGCTACCTCGTAGCTGATGGGCCCCTACGAGGTCATTAGGTGCTGAGAAGCCTGAACAAAGACCATGTCTCACAGTATCGCAAGGAGTTGGGGTGGCTTCCGATCCGCCTTCGTCGTGATATGCACGTTCTCTCCTATCTGTTCAACATTTTGCGGAATCCCCGCTACCCCTCATATCTTCGAGAACGTTTCGAGTTTATTTCCTCCAGGCATAGCAACCGGAGATCCCACACGATGTCTCTTCTCTCTACTCCTCGGCATAACACTGCCGCTTACAAACACTCGTTTAGGTTAACGGCGATCCGACTGTGGAACGCACTTCCCTGCGCTATTAGAGATAGTCCCTCAATTTTCACTTTTAAGACAAGATTGAAAGAGTATTTCCTTTCTCTTTCGTGATAGGTACTTTTATATATGTATATATAAGTAGTATATGTTTGATATATATAAAATTTTTTGCTTTTGTATTTTATTTAGTATTTATTAAATTATTATGTTTTAGTTGTAAACAATTAGATGTGTACAGTTTTATTGCGCACTAGGACTCTCCTGTTGCACAATTTTTCCTGTCCTACCTAGGTTTGCTGGTAGAAATCTCTCTTTAGAGATAAGCTCGCCTTTGCTCATAAAATGTTTTGTTACCTTACTATTAAGATTTCTGTGCAATAAAGAATATGAATATGAATATTAAAATCAGTCTGTAACTCGGAAAACTAAACGTAATGAAATTAAGTCAAGATCGCCTAGGGCACTGAAAGTATAGTTTTATATGATTTTTTGGAAGAAAGAAACAATTACTAGGTAAAGGGCAAAAAACGGCCAAGTGCGAACAGACTCGCGCACCAAGGATTCGGTACAAAAAACACCATATTTTTTTATGTCCCTAAAACAAATTTACTGCTTTCACATTTTTTCCTTTACTTGTTTTTCCTTACCTTGCTGCGTGCCATATTTAGGCTTATCAATAGCTCCGGTGTTATTCATTGTTTACGGGGCATGTATTCTGTATTTCTGATGCTGACTGTACTTGTGGTAGCGTCACGCCTTTTCGCGTACGTACTGACATAGGCACAGTTGCGCCCATTTCAGCCAGTTATTCAATGTATTCAACTTATTGTTGGAGTATTCAATTAATTACGTTACAAACCCCATCTACATAGTACTAACGCTATTTTAAGATGCCAGGTTTTAGGAGTGAACTAGTAAATAATTGATATTTCCAAAGCGCCAGCGATGGACTGACCCCCCGACTTGTGTATAAACATGGATGAAAAGCTGTGCTTTTGACAGCCCGTATCGGCAAATGGGTTTTATTCGGGACTCAAGACTCTCAATCATAAAACTTTTACTGAAGGAAAGGACAATAGCGTATTAACTTTTCACTTAAAGCTTAGCTAACTTAGTGTCTTTCAGTACTAAGCAACTAAGTTATAACTAAGCACTGAAGATTACCTAGAGAGAAGCATTCTCACCTTAATGCATTTAAGTATAAAACTAATCCCAACCAAAATAATTTCCAACAAAATATCTCAATTCTACATTACACCTACTATCTCATTTATGCAGTTTACAAATGCTTCACACCGCCACGCGCCATCACTTAAATTGGCCGTAGCCGTGCTGTAGATCCCGATGCGACAGGTCCGTACAATCTTGGCAGTACATTAACATTTTACAGGCCATTAACTCTGCGTTGCCATGGTGACGCTCTCTTGTTAACGGCTGCAGACTGCAGTGGCTCCTGTCTCGTACAACACGCTCGCAGTATCTGTGCGACTCGTTGGAATGCAGAAACGTTAGAGCGACGACCACGCTGCTATGACGTCACGAATCCAGGCGCTCAGATATTGTTACCGTGCTGTATTTACCCCTTCTGGACCGACTGAATACATAAAG
Source organism: Argyresthia goedartella (assembly GCA_949825045.1). Taxonomy (NCBI): domain Eukaryota; kingdom Metazoa; phylum Arthropoda; class Insecta; order Lepidoptera; family Argyresthiidae; genus Argyresthia; species Argyresthia goedartella. The sequence goes on from OX463831.1 coordinate 28,151,593, forward strand.
TCATTATATGAGTAAGATAAAGGTGGGGTAGATAAACTGCTATTGATGTTTCTTCATTGGATTGGGAGCACGGAGCTGTCGGATAAACTGAACCAAGTTTGAGTGAATGCTCGGATTGTTGATCAATTAAAGTGCCATTTAAATGTAATACCGGCCCTATTCTTTCATGAGAGAGAGCCAGTGATATTTTGAAATTATCATTTGAGCAATTTAAAGACCATGTAAAAGCGTCTTTGTAAAAAAGGGATATCATAATGTTCCAGAACAACTTCATCCAGTCGCGAACGCAACGCGTTGCCATAGCAACGGCACGCTCAGACACGCCCCCTTGTTATAGAATAGTGATGCGCTGCACACATATCGATAAATAGTTTTTTAGCGAAATCAGCACATTCACAATTCTATCCATCTATCGAGCCCTGCACTCATAGCTGAGAAAAGACAGAAGAAAATATTTGGCGCGTGGAATAAGTGAGTCGAAGTGGAAATTGTCTTTCTTTATTTCAGAAGGGCCACTACCCGAATGGCCGTGTTGGCAGCGACCCTGCCTACGAAGCCCAGGATCCCGGGTTTGAGTCCCGGTGGGGGCAAATATTTGTTTGATGAGAACGGATGTTTGTACCCTATTCATGGTTGTTTATCTATCTAAGTATAATATTTATCTACATAAGTATGTTGTCTAGTACCCAAGATACAGGGAATCCTAGTTTGGGGCTAAATCAATGTGTGTAAATAGTATCCAAGGTATTATTAATATTATCATTATTATTATTATTATTAGTATTACTCTTGCGTAGTCGGTGTGGAAATTTTCAGTGAAAGTGCTGATAGTGCTAAAGATATCTTTGTAGGAAATGAGATGTTCAAACCTACATTGCTGTGTATTGTTATTTTAATATTGCTTGTGTAGTATTTCGGGTATTCCACTGAAACGTGAAGGAAAGAAGACATTCCATTGCCTATTACAAAAATATTAATGGAGAATCGCTATCCTGAGAAAAGGTGTCAATGATAGACTATGGAATACATTATTTATTTAATAAGCCATTAACCCTTCAGTTAATACCGGCGTTAGCTAACGCCACTTTTCGGCAAAGTGTTCAAAATCACGATCCGTCCCAACTACCCTCGGTTTTTGAGTAGTTAAATAACTAGGAAACATATTTGGTATATGGAAACATAATAGACTATTTGGTTAGGAGTAGTGAGATCCCTACAAATAGCCTATCTGCCGAAACGAGTCGATAGGAAAGTAATGAGTGTTTTTTATTAAGGTGGTACGTATGTATAAAAGGAATATGAATGTAAACGAACGTGGCAGCGTTAATACCTTCCACATAAGAAAGAAAAGAGAGCTCAAACAATGAGCTCGACTTACCAGACCGACAGGGTTTAGAATTTACGTTTTTTTTGCTCTTACATGTCAACTTAACACGAACCTAAGCTACCGCAGTGTTAGCACTGGTGTTTCGTTTGCAATTAAAGTTTAAACCAGTTTACTATTTAACAGTTTTAACTGTTATTTTATCAACTCAAAACTAAATTAACGTTGCGCCAAACCATATAAAAATTGTTTGAAAATAAACTTCGCTATTTCGTCAAAAAGATTTGAATAGAGAGTTTACGAATAAATAATATCCACATTTTGAATGCAGTTCCGCAAGTAAATTAGTAAGTATTTCAGAATTACAGGAAAAACTAAAACAATCTTTTAGAAATAAAAATACAACCGCGTTTTCCATCAGTGAGAATCTTAATCAAATACTCAATAAAAGTTCACCCAAAATCAAATCTGTTGATGACTTTATAGTGGAGTAAATGGATTCAAAAAAAACTATTTTTTTTTTCATCTTATCTTAATTATGAATTATGCATTCATGACTTCTTTTAAGTTTTGTCATACTTTTTATTTTTGTCTTTTTAATGGAATTGTGTAACAAAGACAATGGTCTTTTAACATGTTTTGATGAAACATTAACATGAAAACGAATTAATACTAAGTTGTATAAGAGGTAAAGGCCAGGCAAATACGCCATGTCATTTCTTTCCTATTAACTCTTTTCGGCGAACTATAGTCATATCTAATATTAGGTCTAATCGTTTCGCGTCTCTACCAGACGGTTAGGGCGACGCTATCACATTCCTGATATTCCGATGCTCACCGAAAAGCCGACGATACGCGACGATCGACGATCGAGAATAATAAGACAACGCGCATACTTCGACGTGGTCCTAGTTTCAGACCAATATGAGGTCGAATTCAGGAAATAAATTTTCATAGTTCAGTGCCTCAGCCGCTTAAATATTGACTTCGGCAATAGTGTGTCTCCAAAATGTGTTTTGTTGTGAAATATGTTTTCGTATTTTCTAACGGTCATGGAAAACATCGTGACAAAACCTTTTTACCACTACCAACTCTACGGGGTATCACAGGAAGGTATAGTCATATATTTATATATAAGACATTATAACAATTTGATCATTGCCACTTTATTTATTGCCCATACGTTTTGGACCAGGCGGTCAGCTAATTTGTGCAGAAAAGTTAAAGTATAGTTACTGTGATCAAATCGGTTTCACAGTTAAAGTTGTTCAGAATGATGTCCCTAGCAAACATTTTAAAGATGACTAGGCCTCTTTGTTACACCCAGAATAGTTGCGTTGCGGCAAAGAAGACTTACTGGCTAAACTTGACACACCACTGTTTCTCTACTTCTCCGAATACGAAAGGTTGTGTGTGATGCTACGTTTGGTTAACATGGAGGTCACGCGGTAAATTATCATATTTAAATATCTTCATCTTTTACATATTGACTTCGCTATTTAAATGTCGTGTCTCTTTAGATATGTTTATTTTATTTTTTGGTGAAACTTTTTGGTGTAAAATTGTGTTTTATTTCGTCTTATTGTGGAATTGGTCGCACATCACTATCGCTACAAAAAGTATGGATAAATGGGTTAGTCATTTTAGGAAATCGCGCGATATTCTCATTAGGAACTATTGCTGACTCTTCTATTAAAGTTTAACTGTATTAAACAAATGACTGTACTTTATTAATTATCACAAATGGGTTGGGTATACATCCATTAATCATTAATTAGCATTTAAACAACTAATGGTGTTTAAAAACTATGGTAACATATAATAACCCAATTTCCGAAATGATACAAAGTAACAATTCACAACTGATTCTAGTTGTTGTTCTTATATACTCATATATCTACTTATTATACCTAGTAACTACATATATATTGCTGCCTTAAATTATAATATTTTATTAATAATTACCTACCTACCTATGAATGAATTGACTGAACTACCTATGAATTGTAGCTATAAATTATTACCTATTCTAATTATACGGTTGAAATGAAATTTGTCACATCATTATGTATTACCTAACCTACCTAACCGACCAAAAATGAAAACCCTGCTTAGAGCCTAGATTAAGATTTTTAATTTTATGTTAAATTCTGTTATGTACCTAAATAATAAATAATATTTTAATACCTACTAACATATTAAATTAAGAATTTTGTTATATACTTATAAATCAAATGTAAAATACCTAATCTAATTTGAATAATGTAATACCTACCTACTGTATAACGCAGAATGAAGGTGCTGCGCACAATCCCACGAGGATTATGTAGTATCTTATAGATTGTGAATGTGTTATGTATTTCTTACCTATAATTCAATAAATAAAAAATAAAATAAACTAAAAGTAAATAAGAAAAATGGACACCTATTACCAGTTAGATGTTATTTTGAGCCTCCAAATTCCTAGCTTATTTGTTCCGAGCCTTTTAGACTTTTCACCATTCTTATAACAAACACAATAGTAGTTGTGTCGTGAGAGTAGAATGTGGCTTCATAAAATGGCAGGACCCGCTCGGATCCAAATTGGAAAGCTATTGAATATCCGGAGTGAGCGGGAGATTCCGGCCTGGTTTAGTGGTTCGGGAAATGTCGACATCGATGAAAAATACTATAATAAAGCATTATCAACGAAATATGTATGGAATTTCTTTATTTGTAATTTCTTTATTGTAAGCGCGAATAACAAAAATAACTTAAGTTAGATAAAACCAGGATTCTTTCAGCAGCATTGTGCTCATTGATTTGAATTAATAAATATTAAGTATATAAGTGTCTCGTAATTAAGTAAAACATTGCTTCTTAAACATGTTCTTATATACAAGTAGTTTTGAGAAGAGTAGCTAGATAAAAGGAAATATATTAAGAGGTTTTTTTTAATCTTTGTATCTTTACTTACTAAAATACAAAATAAATTCAGATTTTTCCCAAAAACCCACCCAATTGGATAACCGTACTTCAATGGTATCTGCTTATCATAGCACGTTTATATTTCCCCACCGGCTCAAGCAAAGCTGCTTCTTTGTCCCAAGCAATCCCGCGGAACAATTAAAACAATAGGTCAAAGGATAAGGCCCTACCCTTAGAACATCTACTCTGGAACTGCCTGTCCAAAATCCTTCCCACAAATCTATATATATATCGTTCGTCACATGGGAGGGAGTAACACCTACCAAGAAACACAAGTATTGATGTAAAATAATTCTTGCCGCAACAAAACCACACTTTAGGCTTTGTTCTTCGTCAGTATGCGCCGACCGAATGCCATGAGGTGTGGGTGGATAAATGGCGGATCCATTACTTGTTATATTAAGGTCTTACCTGGGTGTCCCTTTTTCGCTCAGCATCTATTTATCTCAAAGCTTTGTGTTGAAAACAAAGCAACTTCGTCGTATTGTTCAACACATTAAGATCTAATTTAGCAAATTTCGTCAGCGGACTGGAGGCATAGTTTGGATTGACTGGTTAGTGTAATCTGGCGAGTTAAGAGTTAAGAGTTTGTAGTTTTGTTACAATTATAAAGGGTTGTGTTATTGCTCCTAATATTTTATTCGCTAATTAATAATAAAAACTAAATAAACCTTTGAATAACCACTCGAAACCAAACATTAAATATGCTTCAAAATAAAAAAAGAAGAAATTATTTAAAAAAAAAAAATTAAAATTTAATAAAAAAAGAAGAAATTATAATTTTTGTTACAATTATAAAGGGTTGTGTTATTGCTCCTAATATTTTATTCGCTAATTAATAATAAAAACTAAATAAACCTTTGAATAACCACTCCAAACCAAACATTAAATATGCTTCAAAATAAAAAAAGAAGAAATTATTTAAAAAAAAATAATAATAATAATATTAATAAAAAAAGAAGAAATTATAATTTTTGTTACAATTATAAAGGGTTGTGTTATTGCTCCTAATATTTTATTCGCTAATTAATAATAAAAACTAAATAAACCTTTGAATAACCACTCCAAACCAAACATTAAATATGCTTCAAAATAAAAAAAGAAGAAATTATTAATTTGGCGTATTTGTTGCCAAATATAAACACACAACGTGTTATTTTGGCTTATTTGTTGCAAAATATTTCCGCGTATATTATTCAAAGAAAGAATAGCAGTTTAATTAATTTAAGTTCAAGAAATCAGTCAAGTTATTGCATCAATTACGCGCAGGTAATGGGAACATATCTGTTCGTTCCTTTGGCCGTCGACACCTCGGGGGTTTGGGGTTAGCGGGGTAGGGCTACTATATTTTTCTTCCATAATAGACTTATGTGATTATATTGTATTTATATATATATATATATTTTAAAGCATAATTTTATCTATTTGTATTGATATTATATATTTATTTACATATTGGTTAGTAGTAGTCATTTAATTATTGAACTGTTCTTCTGCCTATTCTTTAATGTATTCTGTTCATCCTAGGTTTGCTGGATGAAATCTCTGTATAGAGATAAGTTCGCTTTTGCACACCTAGTTTCTATTTTGATCTATATTCTGTTTTTGTGCAATAGAGTATTATGTAAAGTAAAGTAGAGCCTTTATGAGGGACGTTGGGCGCCGCTTGAGAGACCGAGAATTTGCCAACTGCCCTGGAGCTTTCCTGTTCCAGAGGATCTCGCTATCTGTGCAGCGGGGTAACGCATCCAGTGTGATGGGCTCCACTGGACCGGGCGATTCCTGGGGCGATTTGTTTGGGTAATAAATTAGTGCAGTTACTACTATTTATTTTGATCAAAAATATAAAAAAGACATTCAATATATCATACCTACCATATCATTCATATCAGTTAAAAAATTATATCTTAGAGCACATAAATTATATAGAGAAACCTTAAAGTCAGAGCCCGAAACAAAATCTTATTTAACGTTACTGCATAACTGATATCTCTAGTAGTACTGGCCGAAATTGCGCTGATGTTCTGTTCAACTCATTGCATGCTTTTATTACTAGATTTATAACATTTAATATGACTACGGCTACCACTATTATAATTTTTGTACTATAATCGGTCACTTTGGGGACACATTGAAAATAGATCGTAAGTTTAAATTATATATAGCTAAATAGTGTTAACGAAATCTTTCATATTTGCTCTTTCATTATGCTCTTTTATGCCTAAAAACTCATATAAAATTATAGTTTCACGCCTTTTCCCATAAAGGCTGGCAAAGGCCCAGTTGCCCTCACGTTTCATCGGTTATTTGATACTCAACTATGCGCGACCAAAGGCCATCGCCGCAGCTATATACTATAATGAGTATTTTTTTTATTCAAATTAAAATAATGAAACTATCGACATGAGAATGTCCCATCTCTAGTCCGGTATTACGCGTACCGCATCACAGGACGCAAACAATTTGAGACTTCTCATCAGCGCTACTCTGGGGCCGTATACATTAAAAAGTGTTACCAACACTATGACCTCTTTGGTGTTGCGGTCGGGGCTGTGCTTCCAAAGCTCCCGGGTCCGAATCCCGGCTGGGAAGCAAGAAAAAAACCAACCCGGGCCTCGGATGTTTACATGTTTGTGGTGTGCTGTTTCTGGTTCCTACGGCAGAGGGTATCCTAGTGTGGGGCCAACATTTACATACAGTTAATGTATGTTTGTTATACTTCGGGTCTTATAGTTCCTATCCTTCATTGGAGGTTTGTGGTCATCGAAGTATGGTTTAGTAATCTGTGGCGTTACTTACTACTTGTGGCAATATAAAATTGCGTTACCTGAAACAGACCAAGGAATAATTATTTAATAAAGTATAATGTTTTAAGCATCTACAATAAAGGGCTATAAGAGCAACAACTATTATAATCTCCGCAGTCGTGACTCCCTGAGGGAACTGTTCAAAGAGTTAGCATTACGACTGTACCGTGTCAATCCTCATCTAAAACATTGAGGTGACGGAATTCATATTGAGTTCTATATTTCCCTATACCTTATATATGTGTTAGTTTAAGATTTGACATTCTCCAAATGTAAACTATGTTTCTTATGGAAATAAACTCATTTATTTTTTTTATTTTGAAGATTTTTATGAAAATATCATGTATTAGGAAGAACATAAATAGCCAAGCCAATAGAATTGACCAACCTTACTATAGATTAGCTAATTAGAATTAAATTACTAATAAGAAATTCATTTGTGGGATATCTAAGTATACAATACAAAATACCGGAAGAGATATTAAATTTGTCAGAGACAGAGAGACACGAGAGACAGAGAAGTTTAAAGATTGTTAAAAAAACATTATGTTATTACGCAATAGGTTAGATAACAGCATTAATGATAAATAGGTATGGGGCGCTGATTTTCCAGCACATCACAAGAACCACGCACACAGTTGTAACACAAGACCTATTTTTGAAAAAAAACCTTGAAAAGAAAAGTAGGCCGTGTTACAGTGTACAAGTTTCCTGCGCCGCTACTTCTCCGCTGACATAACACTTTCCGAAGCGGTTTTTCTTGCGTTATATAGATTCAAATGACATTCAAAAAGTGTTCATAAGAATCTATTTTCAAATAAACATTTTGAATTTTGAAGTTAGAAGTAATTATTCTGGCTATGCTATATGTAGCTTTCTGCTAGAACTGAACTTAGAATCTAGGTAGCTAGTTTAAAAAAAATAAGGCCAAAACCATTATTAGCCAAAACTCATGCGATTAAAAAGCTAAATACAGACACGGTATAAAACTTTCCAGGACCATTCGAATACTAATTAAGGCAATATCACATTAATAGGCTGATTTAACAGCTAATACACTATGCATAAACTTATATGGAGCAATCAATTGATAGATACTTAAATCGTATTAATTACGTAAATGCCAATTAATTGAAAATTAACTGGGCAGTTTAAATATGATGTAAAGTATTGATATAGTTCATTCACAATTCAATTACTGTGTAACTCACAAGTATTATTTTGTTGGTCAATAAACCTAGCCAAAATGATATCCCATTTCTTCATGGATTCACGAGAAATTTTTGATAAAGAACTGGTAACTATAATTATTTATTTATTTAACTGTTCATTGCCAACGGTAATGGTTGAATTATTGGCCCAACGTGGGTGCATGCCTATACCATTCTGACCCCGCAAAGAAAAACCTTAACGCTTTTGATTGATATTTTTAAACCGTGGTTGTACTAGGGGATATTTCCCGCAACATGACTTACAGTGTTCCGAAACATGCCACGCGATATTTTACCATAATTTCGCGGAGCACGTATAAAAATGTCACGGGGCATTGTCGGAACACTGTATGTAATGTTGCAGCAACATGTTGCGGGAAATATCCCTTAGTTTCATCTCCGGCTTAACGTTAAACATGTTGTGACTTATATTACAACCTAAAACTGTAATTTCTCTTTACTACCATTATTCTTACTCTTACCAATACCAATATTATTTGTATATGTTGGTGGAGTTGTACCACACTTTCCGCTAAATACACTTTAAATATAACTTTAATAAAACACGGTCAAGTTACACGGTTCAACAGTCAATGGTTATTGCCTATCAACCAGGTTCCTACTTAACATGGCGGAGCTGTACTGTTTGTATTCTGCATTTGTCCCAATATCTTGTAAAGTATTTTGTATTCCTTACAGGAGCTGAGCCTGGCCCTAGCCGAAAAGATACTCATCAAAACCCAAGAATGGCTGAAGGAAAACCCAAAAGCCACATCACGAATGGCAAAACTATTCCCTAAATGTAAATGCCACTTAAAACCAGTTCCCCTGAAACCAGTTCCTAAGAACCCTTTCACTGTACCTTATGCTTACGAAACATTAATAAGTCCCACTTTGGTAGATGAGACAGAATTCCAGTGGAATCTTAATGTACCATGTGAGGTACAAACATATAACAACGTACTTCAAACAGTACATTCAAAAGTTTATGTAGAACAATCTCAGGTTAAATATGTCCATCCTGGCTGCTTCAGGCCATCTAGTCCAGGACTTTTGTTTGATGATTTAAGGGTACAGGATGTGACTGAAGACCCTTGGGCTGACTTTCCGACCTTTGTGCCGAGGTCGCAGGGAGTCTGATGTGATACTAACTTTACTTATTGTAACTAACTACTATTTTATTGTATTGTAACTTCTATTCCTATTTTTTTGTACACTTTTATAATTCTTTTCGTTTTCTTCTTCGAACTGAGTTTGTAATTATTTATCTATGTAGGTACTACAATTAATTAAATGGTTTTAATAAAACATAACGTAAGCAGTAGCAATCTTTTGTCTTTTATTTTTTAGATTGGATATTTCTATCGTAGCTCTGGCTACCCCAAATAGAAATACAACAATAAGCTTTTCACACCACTTGGTCGACAATGCCAAATTATATATCATGAAAATCTAACGTAAAAATTAAGATTAGTGTTGAACAGAAATTAATTATAACCCGCTGGTTAATAATTTGGTTTTCACTTATCATAGTTCTTGTTGTTAGGCCGCGCTAAACTCATTTGAAAATCAAACTTATTCGAAAATCGAGCTGGCCACAGCAAGCTGATTGGAACTCCTTTTAAAGAAAACAAAAGCCGCGAGTGTTGTATGACGCTGCAGTATATCCTTGCTTTTTATTATCTCGCAAAAGGTGAGAAAAATAGAGTATACTCTTCAGGGATAAAGATGTTTTTTTCATCGGAGCGCTTATCTAGATTCTCTTAACTCATAACACCCTCGCTACGCTCGGGAGTTAAATCCGGAGTCCTTCGTTACATTCAGGATTCAATATCGCGCCCGTGACATAAAACAGTGCTCTGTCCTCTCGGTGTATCATCTACCATTCTTCAATTTATAACAACTCGGCTTTATTTCAACTCAAAATGTCATTGTCCAGAACAGCGGCGATGGGCAAGCCCACTTGTCACGCAACACGGACTATTGAATACTGGCTCAACGTGGACACAAGGTGCCTCAGCCACCCCGTATGGGGAAAAGTTTGACGCTATGTTTGTTTTTGTTTAAAAAAAAAGTTACAATAGTTGTGCGCTAGAGCTATACAAAACCCCTTAAAACCATTAGAATTTTGATGACCGATGATCGTCAGTCAGTGACAAAATGACGGAGCTTTGAACAATGATACCTTGGACACCATTTACACACATTGATCTAGCCCCAACATAGGATTCCCTGTATCTTGGGTACTATATAATATTATACTAAGATAGATAAACAGCCATGACTAGGCTACAAACATCCGTTCTCATCAAACAAATATTTTCCCCACCGGGACTCGAACCCGGGACCCTTGGCTTCGTAGGCAGGGTCACTGCCGACTCGGCCATTCGGGTCGTCGACGGCTTTCATTTGCAATTTATTGGCTCAAACTAACTGAATGTTGAGTATTTGCCGCTTAAATTGTGGCCACAGAAAATTCAGGTGTCAAGCTTTATCTACAACATAGTTACAGGGGGGTCGAAAATACCCCGATTCCTCCTCCAGTCCCCCCTTTTGGATTATTTTTTCCGCAACATATTGTCATCAGATTTGATTAGAATCCGTCAATAAATAGCGCTACAGAAAACTTCCCCCCTTTTCCCCTTATTTTCCGACCAATCAAAAATCGCGATCGACTTAAACATTTGAATAATTCAAGCAACTTGTTTGCCAATTTTCGTCAAAATCGATTGAAAAATGCGACCTATATAGGTGAGGACAAAGGCATTTTTGGCCAATCTAGAAACCGGACGCTTCGCTCGCTCGGTCCATAAAAAGACGGTGTTTGTCTACTTAGTCGGCCATAGCCTCTAAACGTAATAGAAACAACTGAGCCATAAGGTCCTTCATAACTTCGCACAGCCGGCAGTCGTAAAGTCATAATATTTATCCAAAAGCTTTTGTATGGAGCTTACAGCTTTCAGGGAAGCGGAGAACAATGGTTCTTGTGTTTAAGATAATAAATACTACCTGGGCATAACGGGTAGTCGGATTCCATGTTTACTTGGTATTGGGGATTTCGTTTTAGCAAACATTTCGGGATATTGGTAAAAAGGTGGAAAAAATCTGTTAAGACCCTGTTGGGATTGTGCACTGACTTCGCTTTCTTTTGAAAAATCCTGCCATTCCAAGGTTTGCTGGAAGAAATCTCTGTTTAGAGATGAGCTCGCCTTTGTATTATGTAGACATTACTTAATGAGTATGAGTTGGGTACCTTCTATGGGTAAGGGCTAGGCCACTGGCACGCAAGAATAACTTGCTCTACATTACGCTATAATTGTTTTGTTTTTGAGTAGGTACCTACCACTCGCCTAGGTCTCATGAGTGGGGAATAGGAACAGAGACAAACCTTTGAAGGAGCGTGCGAAATTCTTACCTATTTTAGTAGGGATGGCAAAAGAGAATAAAATAAATTGCTGAACGTGAAGGATTGCTTATGTGATCCTGCAGCTCTGGCTACCCCTTTATGGGAATATAGCCATGAATATATGCATATGCTAATCACTATTCGGAAACCAAACAGCAAAATATTTGTAGATTCACCCAATTAGTTAGGTAGGTAGCACGGTTAGTGCGATAGGTATTATCTGGTATTAATTTACTTACCTAGTAGACTCGTATTATTCATACAAACGGGTAGCAACCTCTGGCCGAGACGGGTACTGGATGGGTGTCCATTTTTATGTGCCATTTGTCTCGGGCGCTTCCGTGTTTCGGATGACACATTAAGGTGTTGGTTCCGGCTACTATCAGTGGTAGTAGTCGTAAAGCTGTGTTAGAGACCCTAATAGGGCAGCTTGATAATTTCGGACAATCGGCTTGGCCCGAGACCCCTCCATCAATCCGCACTGAGCCAGCGTAGTGGAGCATGGCTCAATTAACCAGGTAAAGGCCCGTTCCTCTCGGTGGGAACATTAGTGGCCTATATTTATTATTATTACTAGTGGGTCTTACTTATTCTCTTCTAGCTGATGACTGCAACTTCATCTGCGTGTTCCTAGGATTTATCATTTACCGAGATAACGTTACCCTCCTTCTGGTGCAGTTTACTATTTGTTAATCTAGTTCATAAACTATCTCTCTGCAAAATTTTATTCAAATATGTTCAGCCGTTTAATCGTGATTGAGGCACAAACACACAAACATTAAAACATCGCTTCTTTCAACTTTATAATATTAGTTGGATGATAGGTTGAAATAGGCGGGCCAAATGGGTTGCAAAACGGCGTTTTACAGAATAAGGATATGGACAGGATACCAAAAATTAAAAATATGCTCACTTACTCATTTGTTCACCGCGCGCACCGCCCATCATTGTTATTGTCGGTCGCTCGCGGTACGCGTTGAGCGCAATGGTGACCGAACGCGACCAGAAATTTAGGATTTACAAAGTTGCGTGAAAAGCGGATTAAAAAAAGAAAAGTTACTTTCTTTCACCAAATACTTATTTATTTATTTTCTTGTATCATATTTACTTTTAGCTAGGGGTCCAAAAGTAACCCTGAATAAGCGGCACTTTATTTGAGCAGCTGTAAAGTAAAGTATATTGAAAAGTAGGCTTGATACCTAAAATCTCAGATGAGCGAAACTCTTTAATTCCTATGTTTGTTGCTATCACGGTTTCTTCCGCAAGGCAAAGTGCTACTGACGATCGGACATACAGAAATGGAAGATCTGTGTTAAATACTTGTCTTGTCTAGATCACAAATATCACGATACCCCGGGATGCGTCAAAACATAATTAAAACTCCATTAATTAATTAGTTTAAAAACACGTCAACAAGTTTTATAAGGATTGAAACTTGGTCGATGATACCTTGGCATTTTTACGTCAAGACAAATGAATGTAGACAATAGATAACAGCCCTTCAATCAACGCAGGCGCATGATTTTAACTCACTTTTGGACACCCGCTTGACCAAGGCGGGTGCCGAAGGTGTTTTTTTTAAATACATTTATATATTTTTATTTTTGACCATAGGTTTTCAGTTCTCCGTTATAGCTTTAGGGATATTTTCCAATTAAGTTTGCCGATGAGTTTGTGTGATCGGTGAATGTGATTGTGAAGTGAAAGTGAAAATGGCAAATTGTACTACTTTTGTGGATTGCGAATATCAGATGGTGAGTGTGGCTTGTCCCCTTTCATGTATGAATATCAGATATGGCCAAATTACAACATCTGGTCGAGACAGGCACAGGATGGGAGTCCGTTCTATGTGGCATTTGTTTCGGACGCTCCCGTGTTTGGGATGACACGTTAAGCTGTAGGTCCCGGCTACTATCGCTAGTATTCGTAAAGATAGCGTGTCAGAGGCCCTAATAGGGCAGCTTGATAACTTCTGACAGTCAGGTTGGCCACAAACCCGATTCCCCTCCATCAGCCCGCACTGAGCCAGCGTGGTGGAGTATGGCTCAATCTTACTCGTATCCGGGTAGAGGCCCGTGCCCCTCGGTGGGATATTAATGGACTACATTTATTTATTCATTACAATTATAATATACGATATGTGTCTGTATTTAAATGTTATGTTATGATATCCCGCGAGTTCCCACTGGGTGTGGCATGGCAGAGGCAGGTACCTCTCATAAATATTTGATATGAGCATGACTCACTAACTCAAAAGCAATAGAAATATCGTTAAAATACCAAAAGTGTAATCAATATTATACAGCTGTTAACTTGTATTGCAGCACCATTAACTAATAATTTGACGTGAAAGAAACCGGAAGTGATTTCTAGAAATGCCATGATAGTTGAGTGGTTGGGAATAAAAACGGGAATAGTTCCTTACCTGCTTATAACTCCCCTAGTAAAATTGTACAAACAATAATTACACAACATGGCAATAAAGACCAACATTTGACTTCAAAACATTATGACGTCACTGCTTGTGGTCACGAACCCTTCAGACCCGCCGTACCCCTGGTGATACCCCTGGTGGTACGGTGGGTCTTTTAAAGTTTAACCATACCACTGAATAATAGTGATTTGATGTCGACATTTAGAGCTTAAAGTAAAAAAAACACTCTTGGTTGTTATGTGTAGTTAAAAAGTATATATTTTGATGATCACTTGTTCTCAGAAAGGACCTTTTACCCTAAACTTTCACTTGGCAATCTCTTGCATTTCAAGAATATAAACATTACTATCCCAACTATTTCAGGAGCTATCCCTACAAGAAGTGCGTCTGCATCTCATCAACCTACTAGACGAGGGCGAATGTCTGCAATGCCTCAAGAGTTCCTGCTGCTGCACTACCACTCCTGGTGATAAGGGTATACAGGACTTGAACCAAGACCTGGTAAACTTCTTCCGAAGACCACCACCCGCTGCCGCCCTTCCCACACCACACTGGTTTCAAGGGGGCTGGAGTAACGTCCAGGCGGAAGACCTGCTCCAAGCCTGGACCAAAATAAAATCAGAAGATCTTGACAAGTCCTGGGCCAAAGCTAAAGCGGATTTGGACCTGATATCAACCGATTCTAACCCCGATAATCAAACGCCCACAGACCTCGAAAGGATCGATGAATGGCTCACCGGCACTCCAAAGAAATCTAAACCTCAACAGGTTCATAAAGTCATAAATAGAGCTGAATTTTGTTTGATGTCCACAGAACCTGTATGGCCACCAAAGCCGAAGACGGCTTGGGAACAAATAAAACAAAAGAACGCTAACGCTCAACAGTTTACTGTCCAGGCGTTCTTCCAGAAGTTTCGATCAGTGCAAACGATTTTCCCGACATATGCGCAGAAAATGATGCTGCCCAAAGGCAGCGAGAGTGGTTACTTTGGTGATCAGTTCCGCTGCGCAATTTAAATGAGCTAGTTAATTATGAATAAACCTACAAATTAGAATACTAATTGGACTACTAAAATATCTACTGACTGCACCACTACTCGCGCAAGAGCCTATAGCTCAGTTAGTGAAACAGTCGCTCGGTTAGTATTTCGGTAACCACGTGACAGGTTTATTTATAAGTAATGTATGAACAAAGTTTCTGGCAACATTGGCTTGCAACACGTGTTTGTATATATCAGACAGATTATTTGTTATTCTAGGACATGCTAATGTTTTCTAACAAGAGAAATAAAATTGAAAAGCATTTAGTCCTATAATATTGTAATTTCGTTTGTAAGACGAATACCAAATTATTTAATAAAAAAATTGCAAGTGAGTGTCTAACAATAATTGTAATGGCTAATGAGGGGTTCTCTTCTCACTTATTATATATTACCAAAAGTGTGTGCGATACTTCGAAGATCTAAAATAAAATTCAAAACCAATTTTTTATTGTTTCGTTTCTTTTCATACATACATATGCTCACGCCTATTTCCCGGAAGAGGGGTAGGCAGAGACCAAAGACTCCACCTGCTATGATCCTGGCATACATCTCTCGCTTCCTAAACATTCATAAGTCTCTTCACGGGTACTTCGTATATGCCCCTTCACTAACAAATCGCCGATTTGGTCTTTATAAGACTTTCTTGGGCGTCCCCGCCCGGCGGCTTCTTTAACACCCGCTGTATAAATCTATTTCGTCAATCTCCTTTCATTCATCCTTTCAACGTGACCAAACCATCTAAGCTGGCCTTTCTCTATCCTTGTCACTATATCTTCTCTCAATCCACAGCGTTCCCTTATAACTTTATTCTTCAATCTATCTTTCAATGTTACTCCACATATACTCCTCAAAGACCTCATTTATACAGCATTTATTCGGCTTTCGTTTCTTTTCTTATGGGGTTTTAGCTTGCGAGCTGTCTGGAAGGAGTAACTGTTCCGTATCGAGTAAGTAAACCTATCGAACTGTCGATATCTCAATACACATAGCGTCACAGCTTTTTCTATACGGGGTCGCAAAGGCACAGTTACTCCCACGAGTAAAATTTTTTAAATAATATTACGATATCTTATCGTAACATTATTTAAAAGTCGCCTGAAGAAGAATTACCTTTCTCTTTTATATACATATATATATTAGTACACTTGACCTTATGCTACGGTCAAGTAATGATTCGGTTATTATGCATAATAACCGGCTATTATTCATACTTACCTCTATCGTCGGTTAAAGAAATGAATACCGCAAGATTTATCATATTAACCTGTTAGTATACACAGTCAGGTCATAAGTTCTGTCACACAATAAAAACTTTTGAATTTAGAACGCTGGCCACAATAAAGTTTATTGAATTCGAATTTCGAATTTTTCATGAAAATAAAAATGTGTACTTTTTAGAATTTTCCTCATTTTTAAATATGGAGTGGACACTTAAAGAAGGCCGTGTCGCAGTTATTGCGTTGCATTGCGGTTACGCGCCAATTCAGATTTTCGACTTACTGAAAAATTTTAATATAACCAAAAGATTCGTTTATCGTACCATAAAACGATACAATGAAGATTCTAGTGTAGATGATAGGTCAAGAAGTGGTCGCCCTCGCTCTGTTAGGACTCCAGCAGTGATAAAAGCTGTGAAGGCGCGAATTCAAAGAAATCCCATATGTAAGCAGAAACTGTTGGCCCTTCAGATGGGGTTAAGCAGGACCACGGTGAAAAGGGTGTTAAATAAAGACTTAGGGCTTAGAGCATATCGAAGAAAAACAGGAAATCGTTTGGACGCTCGTTTAATGGACCTGAGACTGAAGAGATGCCGCGCTTTGTTGAAGCGGTACGCGGGAAAAAAGCATCGGGAAATTCTTTTTTCGGATGAAAAAATTTTCGCCGTGGAAGAGAGCTACAACAAACAAAATGATAAGGTGTACGCACACAGCAGTGAAGAAGCGAGCAACCGTATTCCGCGTGTCCAACGAGGTCATTTTCCATCCTCGCTCATGGTTTGGTTGGGAGTCTCTTATTGGGGCTTAACTGAGGTACATTTTTGTGAGAAAGGCGTAAAAACGAATGCAGTTGTGTATCAAAATACAGTCCTCAAGAACCTTGTGGAACCTGTTTCTCATGCCATGTTTAATAACAGGCACTGGGTATTCCAACAAGATTCTGCGCCAGCTCATAGAGCGAAAAGCACACAAGACTGGCTGGCGGCGCGTGAAATCGACTTCATCCGGCACGAAGACTGGCCCTCCTCCAGTCCAGATTTGAGTCCGTTAGATTACAAGATATGGCAACACTTGGAGGAAAAGGCCTGCTCAAAGCCTCATCCTGATTTGGAGTCACTCAAGGCATCCTTGATTAAGGCAGCCGCCGATATTGACATGGACCTCGTTCGTGCTGCGATAGACGACTGGCCGCGCAGAATAAAGGCCTGTATTCAAAATCGCGTGGGTCATTTTGAATAAACTTTATAAACTAAAGCAGAAAAGTATTAAAAAAAATATATATGAATCGCAGTTTATATTGAACAACGCAATGGTAGTAACCTATACAGCCATAAAACGGAAGTATTTTTTTTAATGTTATGCTCAAAGTAAAAGACATCAACGGGGGCACCGAAATTACTTTTTTTATGAGTAGTATTTTTAAACTTGAGTTTGTTGTTTGTTTTTTAATAAAATAATTTTGATTTCAAGCGACTTTGTTTTTAATAAAATAATTTTGATTTTAACTGACTTGTGTTTACTTTCCTCGTATTCGTAATGAAAAGTAGAGTGTTTTACTCGGGTGATAGCACCCATTTCTGCCTCGAACTATTGGCGCTCTCACTTCGTTCGAGCGCCAAAACATCTCGTCAGGAATGGGTGCCTTTCAGCCCTCGGTTAACAATCTACTATTGTTGACTATTAATAGTAACCGGTTAAAGCAGATCATTGAACTGATTTTGGCTAATGTTACATTCACCAAAATCAGTGGTTAGTATGAATACTAACCGGTAATTATGAATACTTACCGGTAATTATGAATACTTACCGGTAATTATGAATACTTACCGGTAATTATGAATACTTACCGGTAATTATAAATACTTAGCGGTAATTATGAATACTTACCGGATTTATTGAGTTGACCGTAACTATACATATATATTATTTATGTTTAGCATGTAAGAGTATTCATTTTCTTAACTATTCATGCAGAAGGTAGCAGCACGCCGAAAATATGAAATGTTCACACAACAGATCGCGCTTCTTTAGATGTGGGCTAAGGTGGGGCTAAGTCTTGTCGCACTTAGCCGAATTCGATCAACAATCGCATTATTATTATCATATTGCCTACTTTAGTATAAACGTGTTTAAAAATCCAATTGAAAAGTTCATATTGCGGAACTAGACAATAGCATATTTATTTATTTATTTGTATATTAACGAAACAAACGGTTAGCGAAAGTACTTAAGAAAAAGTTAAAGTTATGATGTTCAAATAAACCTACAGTTTCGATTAATTACAGCATATAAATTGCCTTGGTACTTGCGTCACATGGTCTGACCGTCCATCGATTTGATAAATGATTTGTAATTATGTAACTGATAGATGAATCATAGATTTAGACTATTTAAATTATTACATATAAATAGATGAAGAAATACTGTCACTCATGATGACATATTTTTAGGATCATGAGGTTCAAACAAAGGATTCATGTTTATTTATGAGTGATGACATAATAAACGGTAAAGTGTGAGTTGGACTTGCGCACCAAGTAGTTCGTACAAACTTGTAGATACCTATTATGTGTGTATGTCATATATATGGAAAAAGTTCGTTCATCACGGGAATCCAGTCTCGGAAATCAAATTGGTTTCATAGTGAAAGTTGCTCAGAATTATGTCCCTAACAACCCCCTAAAACATGACCACACCTTTCTGTTACACCCAGTATACGTATACGGGCACATACCTTGTTCTGACCACAATAGAATAGCTTATGTCGATGTTGTGGAAACTAAAAAACAGTGACGTCACACACATAAACCTCCAAGACCCGGGGTCTTTTATTCTTCTTCCTCCCCAGCCAATTAATTCATCATCAGACTGTACTCATTAGTCATAGGCTGTTTACTTACGTATAGGCTGAATGATTGAATTATAGGCTGAATGATTGAAGTATAGGCTGAATGATTGAAGTATAGGCTGAATGATTGAAGTAAAGGCTGAATGATTGAAGTATAGGCTGAATGATTGAATTATAGGCTGAATGATTGAAGTATAGGCTGAATGATTGAAGTATAGGCTGAATGATTGAAGTATAGGCTGAATGATTGAATTACAGGCTGAATTATTGAAGTATAGGCTGAATGATTAAATATCTGTGCCTAAATCACGTGACCAAAAACGCGTGCTTGCTTGTATGAGGATGTTTTTGATTCTACCTCATATGTCTATTTGGAGCCGCCATTTGGCTGAACTGGGACGCAAAGCTGTTTTAGATTCTATCTAGCCTATATCCTGTGCCCAACAAAATTATATCGATATGAACTGAGTTGATGATGGTGATGATGCCCAGGACCTTTAAAGGGACTTACAATTTTCCGGTCATGAACTATGAGAAGCCTAAAAACTCGTATACGACGCCGTGCCAACGGGCAACTAGTATTCATTAAGTACGTATTAATATAACAATTAGGTTATTCTACAGTAACATACATAGCACGACACCCACAAGAGGTGGCAAAGGCTTACGTACGTAGTCAGCACCGGGATTTGAACCTGCATCTCTTGTGTGGAAGGTGAACGGTATGTTTTGATCGCCTTGATCAATATGTTGATTTTTTTCACCTGATTGAATTTTTAACCACAGACCTGAGCAATTGATATATAGTTTCAACTTGATACCTCCACGCGTACCTGAGAAAAAGGATCTTAACAGACAGGCAGACATATAGAAATTTACAGTTTTCAGTGTTCCCTTTACCTGTGCTGTAAGATCTTGCTTTTTGCCAAATTTCATGATCTTAGTTCAACCGGATGTACCATATAGGTATATATAGTTTTTGATTCCGTTGCGAGTATCCAGCAAATCCAGCAAGTTCACCAAATTCGGGACGATACTTTTTGATTGCGTGGATCTAGAAGTTTGAATTCTTCACAGCTCTAATGGTCCACACATGTGAGTATGTAATTGGTATCAATTTTAATTTGATACCTGCACGCGTTCCTGAGAAAGGGGTTGTGACAGACGGACAGACAGACGGACAACACATTGATCCTATAAGGGTTCATTTTTAGGTACGGAACCCTAAAACTGAACACAAACAAGAAATACGTAAAATATATCCAGAACAGTGGCGTTGTGTTCTTGAAAAACAACAATGTACGTATATCAACAACAGTAATAAAGCGTCACACCTCGTCCCCTTCAGGGTGGCAGAGGCCCAAATATTACCACGTTTAGCAAGTCCGTTGTCGCGGCTGTAGAGATTTAAGGTTTCTTCATGGTAATTTCCCTCACCGTTAAAATTCCGTCCGTCCATATTGTGTATTAAATTACTTATCTAATTGGCTTACATGATCAGCATTGAACCCGAATTTACTTAGCTCTATCTACATATGTACGTACATGAAAGAATTGCGGTATCACAATGCTAAAGAATATTGAATAATCAACTTATGTTAGATAAATAATAATTATTGTTTTTTACAGGCATCTTCGTAGTTGTGGCTTGGCGGACATAAACACACGTCACTAAAATCTAATAAAATAGGTCGAGTCTCTGGCGACGCTATGAATCCGTTCGTCAGTAGGAAATGCTCAGGATCCATTACCTGGATCTACGAAGACGATACTGTTACTCAAACCAGTAGATCATTCGTGTCAACTCGCATTATATGCATTTAATAATGCACCAAGTTAAAAACATAAAAAACTGACTTCAAGTTCAATCCCTATGACGTTCTCCCCTGTCTGGATGCGAATGAAGTCAATGTACATGAAAAGTCGTCATTAAAAAAAATTCTACATGGACCACAAACCAAAACGTCATTTGTGTATATATTTTTTGTATCTGTTGATTTTTTCAAAAAGCTCCGAACAAATTTTGATAAAATGTATACATATAGGACCACCCCTAAAGTATGTTCTACACGAAGTAAAAAAGAATCATCAAAATTAATAATTGACAGAGTAATCGCGTAACAGACATACAAAAAAACAGACGAATTGAGAAACTCCTCCTTTTTGAAGTCGGTTGAAAATAGAGATCATTGTGTCCGAGTTAAAGCAAGCCGTTTGTAATCATTCGGGGCCCATTCCTCAAATATTTGAAACTTTATCGAGCCCTTAAATCGCAAATGAATGTGAGAGCGACAGTGTTCAAAAATTTTAAGATGTTATTCTAAGAACAGTATTTTTTTTGTGTTTTGTAGTCAAAAACAAGTAAGAACGTTAAAAATCTACACAACTCTTTTCGGATGGTACATTTAAGAGCACTCGGCACCCATTTTCGATACTTCCTGCGGCTAGTGTAACTCCCCTGGCACAACAAACTGCAGTATACATATGAAAGGCTATTCACAATATAAAAATACCATCCCGGGCATTAAACCTGAAATATTTCAGACCGATTATGAAATTGCAGTTATGAAGGCAGCTCAAATAGCATTTCCTGTAGCAGACATAAAGGGATGCCATTTCGATTATGGTCAGGCATTCAATAAAACGGCCAAACAATTAAAGATCACAGACAAAAAAACAATAGCATATACAAATAGGCTTCACAAGTACTTAATTTGAGGCGCAAGATAAATTCGATGGGTAGACAAAATTTAACAGCTTTTCCAGTCAGCAATGGTTGAACCCAAACATGATTGATACTGTAAGGTGTATGACAGTAGGCACGGAAACATAAACATTCGATTGAAGGCCGGCATTCGCATCTTAACAAAATGATTACAAAATGAAACGAAACCATTTATTTTCCTTTAATTCAGCCCCTCAAAAATGGAAGTATTTAATATGACCATGTCAATCGCAGGGAATCGATGCACTTCCCTGTAACAAAACAAAATAAATAAGAACAAATCACCGCTCGCGTCAAAAAATTGTTTTGGATTATCTAGATAAAACAGGATTTGCTTCAATAGGTTAAGTAAAGTTCGTTTTAATTAACTTAAAATTAGCCAGGCTACAAGACAACACACTTTAATTAAGTTTATGTTATTTTAAGGGAAGATGTGTTTATGTTAGTTACCAACTTGAAATGGTAAAGTTTTGTTTAATCGTGTTTATGATTATTATTTTGTTAAATAATTTATGAAAATAAAAACGATTACTTATTTAAGACATTTTGTTTGTTATTGTACTTTTGATTGGTAATCCAAGAATCAAAGATCCTATCAAAAATTAAATTTGGCATCTCGCGACTACATGATGGCCTATTTCATGAAAATAGATATATATGTGCGACTGAAGAGATAGTATATGATGCGCGATCTGTTGAATGGGATTCCTTAAAGTTGGCATTGTGATACTTATTGTATGAACATTGTCAGAAAACTAACCAAGCGCGATAGTTGGCATTCCGCGATCAAATCTATTATATTATATTTATGTAGGCACTCGTATATATAGTTTATATTGTTTTACATTTTATTTAATTTAGGTATATGTAAACTTTACTTTTTTTACGTAGCCGAGATGTTAGTGTCCGTTGGGCAAAGTACGTATAAACTCAAAGGGGGGAGCCCTTTGAGTTTACACGTACCGGCTTTGTGCCTGTATACTAGGTAAATTATATTGTTGAGCACACGGTCTAACCTGCTCAGCAAACGACCTATCTCATACTAATTGGGTTTGCTGAAAGAGATGTCTTATTAGAGATAATCTCGCCTTTGTTCACTATTTCTATTTAAGTCTTGTTTGAGAGCTTAAAAGAAATTCAATCAACTGCTCACTTTTTCAATATAGTCAAATGCTCAGGCCTGCCTTCCAGAATTGGACGTCGCAACGAAATCTGCCTCCCTGGGAATATTAATACATTAACATTTCTACTCTGCAAAAAAAGCGCTTTTCCACAAATCACCCTAAAACGTGGGCGAAAATCAGGTCTGGGAGAATACGTGACGAGATTGCCTTCCAAAGGTGAAGGGAAGACTTTAGGGAAACCACAAGAGTACTCTGAATAATGTAACATCAGCAAAATCTTAGTTTTTGGATTGGTCGCCGTGGAATTGGTTGTAGAAATAGATACGAGATTTGTTGTTCTGACGGTACCAGGTGCTTCTTCTCCCAGTGGTCCAATGTAGAGAAGGGGCAAAAAATTACATTTGCTAAGTATATGTTACAGTAATAAAGAAATGTTGATTTTGATTTTTTGATTTTGCTGAACTCAAACGATAACAGCGTCACAATTTTGAAACTAAATTCTACAGTAATAAAAAACACAGCGTCACTCTCTTCTCATACGGAGTGTGACAGGGGGCTAGCCCATCGCCGCTGCTATGGAGATTTAAGACGCTGATTAAATAAATATGGGGTGCTGTTTTCATGTGTTTTTCAGGAAATACTGGGCAAATCGTAATTAATTTCTGGTATATGTAATTTGACTATATAATCTAGAGATTCTTAATTGGAAAACATGTTTGGATAAAATTTTCTCGATAGAAAATAAATACAAAGTCAACCCTTTTTTTATGGTTTTATCCTATTACACCGCAGTAGTAAGTGAATATGACTTTGTGATAATTGCAATGTATGAACAATTGTTATTTCTAACGATTTTCAATTTGAAAGTTAATTCCCTGAAATAGTTTATTTTTTATGATTTTTTTTTACGTTTTGGCGCTTACGTTGTTTCAGATTAGTCGCGAGTGCATTATTGGCATCCCGCTTTTTCTTATTCGCCAGTAATTATTGCATCTCACTTCCACTCGACAGCGCATTTTTATTCCATCATCGCCTTAAGTTTTCTTTGTGAAAAAAGTAAAGGAAGATTTCTTTCTCACTTTCCTACAATATTCGGACTGTGATTAAAATAAACTGTGGTGACTGTGAAATTATTACCATAACTATGCCATAACCTAGTCATTGCGTTACCTATAATTACAATATAATGTAGTGTACTATTATGATCCTAATTGACAAATATAAAATGGACTTGATGTCGCAAAGTTTCTTATCATTAGAGATAAGCGATTCCGAGTTTCAGATACTCTGAACCGATTTCGATTTGGTTTTTCAAATTTGATTATTAAAATGCGAATTAATCTTTGCTACTGTATTTATTTTGTAAAATATATTTGTCAGTCAACAGTAGTAACACCTAGCCACATTAACAGACATTGATGGTGGGTTCACATGTGAAAGTTGGACATTAGTTCTCAAGTCGTAAGGTATCGGATTAGTGTAGCCGTAATACACAAGATGGCGCTGGAACAGGGTAGCATTCGAAGTTGGCTTCGGAGATGTTCGCTGCTGATTCGGGCATTTTCGGGACTGGCTCGGGGCTGTTCGTGGTTGGTTGCTAGTTGGCGGAGGCGTAGGGAAGAACCGGCGATGGATGTCTACCCAGTTTTGGACCTGTTGGTGGAAATGCAGAATGCTTAGGCCAGCCTCACACGGCCGGAATGCCTTTCTGAACTCAGAATCTGAAAGACCTCACCTAATGACCTAATGACCACAGACCTCACTTAGCAATTAATCTGTAATCGATGACTTAGATATTTTGGACGGAAGTTACCGTGAATGAGCGCGACCATGTTTGACTCGCAAAAAAAATCGGTTATAATCAGGTATTTAAGAAACATCATTATCTATAGCATTTTATGCGCATGTGCATGTAGGGATTAATGTGCTTTAAAAATACATATGCTATAAACAGCCACCCAAACACTGCTTCAGGCCCCTCTGTACCCCTTCACTTATACTCACAGAAACAGCGATGTCACACGCACACATATAAAAACATTCCAGACCTGGAATATTTTTTCCTCCCCGACCAGATTCGAACCTGGGACCCCTCGCTTGGGAGGCAGAGCCTAAACCGCAACCCCACAGAGGTGGCCACTTAAGTACATCAATGTGCTCTCAATTAAATTGAATAATAGCACCAAACGAATAAATAAACTTACACAGTACTCACATATTTGGTTCTACTCCGATCCACCATGCAGGCATTCGCGCTAACCTCATTGACCTCTTCATCACAATTCACATCAATATCTTCAGCATCACGATTACGCCAGCAGCATCCCTGCTTGACTTCAAATAGCTTGGACATCACGAAGGGATAGGCTCCCGGATGGGGCGGCAGAGGGACCGATGCTATTACAGTTCGCTTTGCTAGAAGGTATATGTAAGCGGGATTGGTTGCCTTCACTATAGCTAGTTCTAGAATGAATTGAAGTTAATAGTAAATTAACTTAAATACGTGTTTTGCTAATGCGTTAGAAATGAGCCGATAATGAGGGTAATTAGATTGACTCAGAAATCTAACCCTTTTATTTGCGCATGTGATGCATAATTTACTAATTTATCTAATTTTATACTATTACTACGAAGACAATAGACTCACACTTGGCGTCACTAATTTTCCCACCCGGGGTGGCCAATTAAAATAGTCATATGAAATTAATAATCTAATGATTTCATATAACTGATTATTATTTTAGTAGCAATGAACAGTTCTTTTAACTCATCATCAGATTCATAATTTGACGAATATAAAATATAAAATAGTGAATTGAACTGTCAGCGATTATTAAAATGACGACCCGAATGGTCGAGTCGGCAATGACCCTGCCTACGAAGCCAAGGGTCCCGGGTTCGAGTCCCGGAGGGGGCAAATATTTGTTTGATGAGATGTTTGTACCCTTGTCATGGTTGTTTATCTATCTAAGTATAATATTTATCTATATAAGTGCGTGCATCGTTGCTAGTACCCAAGATATATGGAATCCTAGTTTGGGGCTAATTATTAATATCGGTAGGTACTCGTAGATACCTATTAAAATAATCTGGTCACACTTTGTACAACACTTTATTCTTGAGAAGTACAGCCTGCCCGCCGTAAGCTCGACCCTCTCGATGGTCGGCGGGAGCCTTGTGCCCGCTACACGTAAGATCATTTTCGCGTATCACGGGGGTCAAGTTAACGACGGTCCCGAAGTCCGACCTTTTCAAGTTGTTGTTTTGAAGGAAGTTCGCCATGACCGTCTTTCACTAGGCTGTTTTTTGAACCGTCTTTAGCTACCCACTACGTTGAATACACCTGAAATGTCTGATGTACTCGCATGGACGACATATTAAGCGTACCCAAGTAACACACAAGTAACCAAAGTAAACTTATGGATACGATGTTATATTATTGTCATTAGGTTAGATCATTTTTATATCGTACAATGTGTAATAAAAAAAATATATGCCGAAAATTGAAAAAATGACATCCCCGTAGAGTTTCTTGGTGCTATCTTCTCTGATGTATTTCCGAAGCACTGGTAGATTTAATGGAGTTTCTTTTTCCTGTGCGAGATTCAGCCATGAATCACCACTTGAAGGAGAAATCTCCTTTTTCAAACTCATACCATAATCAGTTATGTACTCATTAGTTTAGTTGATCATAATTGATTTATTTTTTTCCATGTAATATGAGACTTAAGTAAGTGTTTGACATGTAAAAGTACATTATTTTGCCTACTTGCAATAAACGATTTGAGTTTGAGTTTGAGAACAGCATTTCTTTTGCTCGCTGCCTGCCCTGATGTTTTTATCGGTGTGACGAACGAAATTCCAGTGGTTTGTGTGTGACTTTTATTTTATCAAGATCTCGAGGGTAGTTCGACACAGCTTCTTCGATTCAAACCAAACTAATACATTGACATGACAGTGCTCGTTACACGCGGCGGCCAATTCCCTTTTATTGATATTTTATTTAAATTTAACATTATTATTTATATTTTATTTAGATTCGAATGCCAAGTCCTTTTGGTAGGTAGTGTGTTAGTGTGTGCTGCTCAACTTTAGTGCCTGCATCGGATTTATGTTGGATTCAGAGTGGTATGTTGGTTCGATCTTTATTTATTTCATTGGCTACCCAATCCATTTATTCTTATCTTATTATATGCGAGGGAGAGCTAGCTTAACGCCAAGAAACCTGGCGGGGCCTTTACCATACAGTTAGCCCAGAGTTATTGAGATAATTCAACAATACGGTATTTAACTGCTGGTCACGCAAACGGTAATTTTGTTCACGAGTTCTTTGAAATACTAGCATGTGAGGTCATAGTCAAATGCTGTCTTTTTAAGACAAATTTGAGTTTATAAAATACAACTGCTGGAAATATACAATTCTGATACTATCAAACGTTTTTGTTGAAATAGGTTCAACTTGAAACACGTTTCTAGATTTATTGGACTACCTTGTCAAATACCGTATTATAAACAAGTATATGATAATCAGGAACATATTGCTATTGGAGCAACTAAAAATCCATGTTATATATTTACTCTGTCTAAAAGGGCTTTTACAATATTCAAGAATGCATAAATGAAAGAGTGCATGGTGTTAATTTCACGTCTAACTCAACACGAAACTCGCTGTTAACAATTTTGTTATTATTTATTCATGCATATTATTTCCAATAAATAATATTGTAAACGTAAATATAGGTTGTGTTTTACCATACAAATATGGTAAAACACAACCTATATTTAAACGAGATCTAAACATTAATCGGTGGCAGTTTCTTCGCCCTCCTTCTCCCACTGAGGTCCAACGTAGAAAAGAGGCAAAGAAATACGTTTACTAAGTTTAAGTAAATGTCAATAGTAATAAACAAATTTTGTCTTTGGATCTTATTCTCTGATATGTATCTGCATAATCGATAACAACTCCATATTTATCCCCGGGTTAAGTGCTAGTGCAAAATTCCAAATTCCAAATGTCTTTATTACTGTAGATATTTACATATACTTAGCAATCGTCATTTTTTGCCACTTCTCTACATTGGACCATTGTGGGAGAAGCAGGGCGTAGAAACTCACACAGATTGATTTTTAGATCTCTTTTTAAAAATTGCTTATGCTTAACTAATACAAAATATAATATTTAGTCATTATCATAATTAATAAGCAGGAATAAATAATTACAAAATTATTAACAGCAAGGTCTGTGTTGAGCCAGATTAACCCCATATAGACCCATCATTTAAGTAATCTTGAACATTTTAATATCCCTTTTTCGACAAAGTCGCTTTAACATGGATTTTAAATTGCTCAAATGGCAATTTCAAGATTTCCAGAGGTATCTTGTTGTAGTAGGGAATGCATTGACCCTTGAAAGAATTGCTAACCTTCGCGAGTCTAAACCGGGGCGCAAGTAGTCTGTGATTATTTCTTAGGTTAACATTACAGCTATCGCTAAGTTTGGGAAATTTTGTAAGGTTCTTGCGTACGTACATTATATTTTCGAAAATAAATTGACTAGCTACAGTTAGTATGTCAATTTCTTTAAAAAGCTGTCTTAAGGAGTCTGTGCGTTTTAAATTATAAATTGCTCGAATAGCTCTTTTCTGTAAAATAAAAATAGTTTGAATATCCGCTGCTTTCCCCCACAACGAGATACCATAGGACATGACACTATGAAAGTAACTCAAATATACTAGCCTAGATGTATCCACATCCGTGCTTTGTCTGATGTTCCTAACAGCGTAAGCCGCAGAACTTAATTTACCCGCCAATTTTTCTATGTGGGGTCCCCACTCAAATGAGCCTAAACTAACTTTATCTACACACGTTTGGTAGAAACTAATTTTTTATCTTAATATTGATACATTATGACCATAATGTGTAAATTTTCGACAAATTATGACATTAAAATTTCGAACGCTGACGCCCGCCTCCGTGCCGCCCCTTGTTTGTCTCTGAAGTTGGTACCACTGAACAAGCTAAACAACTGCAGAGCAATGATCAATGCCACCGTGCCGGTCGAACATGCGGTTCCTGAACACACCAAAGAGAGCTTATGAATTACGATATGTGTGTAGATAAACTAGTGTATGTAACTGTGCATAATTAGGCATTATGTATCAGTCACATAAACTACTATAATAAAACTCGTCGAATAACTTGTGCATAATATGATAATGATTATCCGATGAAATAATTATCTCACTTTCACATAATCCGTCCAAATTCCCAGATAATAATTATTTCTTGCATAGCTTTTACTCACGAAAAAACACAATATCTCCTTTATTTCCCGCGATGTGTTCTGGAAACCCTTTACGGAATTGTGCTAAATTTTCGGCAACTTAAAAAACCATTTCGTTTAATTTAAAACACCTCCTTCTCCCCATTACCAGAAGATATATTTTCAATTGTCTCTCAACGCCGATCGTCTCAAAAGATTAAGTTTTGGGAACTGCCTACCCTTACTTATTTCTCGGAGAAGTCGGCACGGCACGTCTTTTGTTTTATTTTAACAAAAACAGCTAATAATGCATTTGAGTCCATCCAAGCATTTTAGGAGATAGTACATTACTCATACTTACTTATTATGTGTTCTGTAGCACAAACAAACTTACCCTCACACCTTTCAGGGTGGCAGAGGCACAGCTGTGTCCTTATTTAGCAAGTTATTCAATCTAGAGATGCAACGAATAATGATTTGGCCGAATACCGAATATCCGGTCACGTTCTTGGCTGAAGCTTCGAATATTCGGCGCGAATATACACATTAATAAATTCACATCCAGGTAGATTTACATGTCGCAAGTGATAGATTAATTGCAAATCCGTATATGTATGTTTTATTCACGAGCTTCTCTTGTCAAGACTCGCATTCTTTCTTCACTGTTCTGTCACATGGCGTTAATAGTTATTATTGTATTACTAAAAATATAACCTATTGTTCGCCCAAAGCATGCAAAAGATGGCACCGTTTAAAGCAGTTGTGATTTGTTATTTCTTGTAATATTATTTACCTTCGCAGTAATTTATTTCCGACGTATTTGGTTGAAACTTGTCTGATTTTATTTGATAAGATTTTATATATTTTTTCATTTTTCCATCTGGAATAAAAGATGAGTTTTATTGGCTGAGATAAGGGTAGGCAGTCGATGTTCCATTATTATATAAGAATACCTTATCAGCTATTATATTCGGCCGACTTTGTTTCATTCGGCCGAATACCGAATAATAGGAATAGTGACGGAATAGGCTGTATACCGAATAGTTGCCGAATATTTATTCCATATCATCCCGTCGTTCGATACTCCATTTTACGTCACAGGTAGCTAGCCCATCGCTGCAGCTATATCGCTCATAGCTACATCGAAGCTCAAAGGGGGGCACATTTGTGCCTCTACTACCCATATGTTTTTTTTTTGACCTCATGTGTGTGTGTGTGTGTGTGTGTTTGGATAGCTATAATAATTATTATACATAACATTCTTGTCTTCAATTCCAGTTGCACAACCATGTTCACCCTTCTCGCACCAAACTCTCTTGAACATCACTCCCTTCTCGATCCGCCCTCGATCGAGTACTCCGCTGGCACGGTCCAGCGAGCGTGTTTGGTGTGGACGCGGCTCGGCCAGAAGAATAGGTTCACTGATGTGTGTGGATACTTCCATAGGCTGGAGGCTTTGGTAAGCAATATGAACTAGAACTTTTGACAGGCGGATAACGAATAAAACCTGGGTCCTGGGAGCTATGTAGAAACAGTGTCGTAAACCAAATACTTACAACTTCGCCTGTGACGCAAAAGATGTGGACTCGAATCCCAGTGCTAACCATGTACCAATGATAAAGGTAGGTAGATTTCATCATAAGGACATATAATAAATGTGAGGAAACCTTCATATTAAAATCAAAACTTCTCTTCACTCCACTGCTCGGAAATGTGGAGTATGATGGTCTGTAATGGGGCCGCAAAACTATGAATAATTAACTTATTATAACATTTACATATAGGCACATACATTGCTTCTGGCCCCACACTAGGATACCATGTGTCGTGGGAGCCGGAAAACCTACGTCACAACCGTTTACAAGTCAAGACCTGGGGATTATTTATTCTTCCTCAGCCGGGATACGAACCCGGGACCTCTATTGGTGAGCACAGCCCCGACCTGTACACCATAGAGGTCGTTGTTAACCACGGCAACAAAAACATTTGTGGCCTGTTTGAACAGGGGCCCAATTCCGGTACACAATTACAGCTCCATGACAATTACATTACGATTACGGTCAACTTTAGATATCCAATATTTGGCGTTCGGAGAATATTTTTTTAGTCAATTATGGTAAAAATTAAGCTAATTGGTAAGCATAATAATTAAGTTAATTAACAAAGGGTATGGGATTAAAAAATCGTCAGATATTGGATGTCTAAAGTTGACTGCAATCATCATGTAATCGTCATGGAGATGTAATTGTGTACCGGAATGAGGCCACTGGTATCAGAACGACTGGCCACTAAGAAAGGTCTCGTAATAATAGTAGATTGAACAAGGGCATAAAACACGCCATTTCATGACGTTGATATCCACCCGAGCCGCAGGCAAGGGTGGATAGTTCAGTCGAGGGTAAAATGGGGTTTATGACCGAGCTATGCGCCCTGCT
Source organism: Argyresthia goedartella (assembly GCA_949825045.1). Classification (NCBI taxonomy): domain Eukaryota; kingdom Metazoa; phylum Arthropoda; class Insecta; order Lepidoptera; family Argyresthiidae; genus Argyresthia; species Argyresthia goedartella. Next base: position 28,183,396 of record OX463831.1, read on the forward strand.
TTTCACTTCGATCGCGAGAAAATGAAACAGTGATAATGTAAAAAATACCTTCTGAGAATGTATTGCCTTGTTTGCCGCTTCTCCAGAGCAGACATTTTCATATGTTTTAAGATAAATTTGCTTGGATTTAGGCGGCAATGTCTGTTCAAAACTCCTCTTGCTTTTGTTTCCATTAGTGTGTTAGGAGTAAGCATTATTTACTCTACGATTGACGACATATTAATTAACTTTCGTAAAACAACAAGCTTTGCAAAGAAAACAACCAAATAAAGTAAAAAACAAGTCTCTTTCCCGCCACTGTATTTTTAATTTTAGATTTTTTAATTTTCTGCATGTAATTTTTAGCTTAGGTCGCAGGCGATACTGCAGTGAGTCAGTCAGTTTTTGTTGATTATACTTGTTTTTATTAGTTTTTAGTCTCTTTTTTACTATGCAACAAAGAATGCAAATAAATTAAAGTAAATGTATTAATATAACAAATTTATTTGATGCAGTCCTGTCTGTCAGGCTGAATGTTTCAATTGTCTTAGTCTAGATTATTAATTTGTGGTCTAGATGACGACAACACTTTATGCACTAGTGCCTGAAATGCCTACATCCAGCATATAGAAGGATTTTTCGAGCATGAGAAGTAAAATAGTAATTTTCCCACGAGTTCGCAGGCGCAAGGCGGGTCGTAGCGAGGTTCGGAAAAAGCCTTTCTCAGGCTGAAAAATTATATTCCTAACCCGTTCGGAATATAATTTTTCGGCCTGAGAACCCAAAATCAAGCGGCGATGGTGCTATTTTTAGCTCAGGAGTCGGAGAAATATATTTTACATACGATGTCCCAATGCTGGGCAAAGGCCTCCTCGTTTCGAATCCCAAAAAATATGCACAAATTTTGGATGATAAGTCAATAAGGAAATATTTGATCTACAGTGAGCCAAAGCACGCCAAAGTTTGATCTACAGTGGATTTATCAAGTGACTGTGATTGTATGGATGCTTTATGTAACGCCCATCAAATAACAAGAGACAGAAAAATCTATCGTAAGAAAATTTATTGTGAGAAATCATTTTATTGCTATTATTTTCTGTAAATATCATTTAAAAAAAACAGCATTTTGTTGTAAAGGCTCGAAAGTGAGCAATAGATAGAAAAGTGAGTCTGAGCCTTAGGCGAGCCCCTCTAAGAGACATTACATACTGCAACTGCCAGGAAATAAAATTAATTATACAGTTTTTTTTTTTTTAATAAATTAGGTTTGGAACTCCGCCTGTCGGGGTCCGCCATCTACCACAACTAGAAGCACACGACACGTCAGGCACGCCATTACGGATGCGACGGCGTGACGCACTCTATCGACGAGTTGCACGAAAACGCCGCTAAGTTTCCGTTATCTAAATGACAACTAATCTCTCTAATAAAAAATAGCTAAATGGTAAAAACAGACATGGCGGCACGAACCCCATCTGTTGCCATTTGACAGAACCATAACAAAACAAGTCAACAATGTTATTGTTGCCTGTTTAACAATGAATTGTTTTGGGGCCCCATTACAACCTTCTTTCGCCACATTTCCGAGCAGTGAGCGTGAAAACGTTATCTTTTGCCTCTTCTCTACATTGGACCACTGTGGGAGTGGTAGGTAAGTACATCTACATAGCTACGGATATGGGTCCACCGTCACGCAACATTTGCATACCTTCTGGTACATCTCAAAATGGCGGGCTTAATAATGCAAATTGTGTACGTGTATATTATACAAAACCATTCGTATTCTCGAGAAACTAATAACTTTTTGACGAATCTAATTAGTCTACAAACACCTTTATAATAAAATAAACCTGGGCAGTTACGCCAGGCTAGTTGGTCCGTAAATAAATATGATTAGGGTCTCTTTTTGATTACCTGCTCTAGTAATTAAGCCGTCTCTTATGTAATTACGATAACGGGCCTTATCTTCGTGACTAATTAGGGAACGCAGCTATATCGCCGGGGATACTTATTTTCTCAGCTTTAGTTCATTTACTTGGAAAATAATATAGATTAAGGGATACCCTCCCAGGTATTAGTCTTTTTGAGGAATTAAAGATTATAGCTACATTCAGGGATTTGTTCGAACACCTAATCTGATGGGAACCATCTAAAACACGGTTATATTCTCTGTGTAACAATCTATGCACATATGTTTAAATATTGTGTTTTTATACTAGTATTTGTAATCTTGCCTATGAGGAGATGTAATCCCAGATCGTAGCAAGGAGAGGTTCTTAAAAAAAAAACAAAACAAAAAAAAACGGCCAAGTGCGAGTCGGACTCGCGCGCGAAGGTTTCCGTACCATTATCAATAAAAGTTCAATAAAATATCACAAATGTTTATGTGTACTAATAGTGGGTAGTTTTATTGCTGAATTTTATTTTATTTTTAAATAGTACCTACTTCATTCCATGTAATACTTTTATATTCTTGTGTTTGTGCTGATACAGCGAATAAATGCCTATTCTATTCTATTCTATTCTATTCTAAAAGCAGTAAAAATATCATGTCTGTTGTATGGGAGCCCCTCTTAAATATTGGTTTTATTTTAATTTAATTATTTATTTTTAAATTGAATATATAGGTATAACTAGATATTCTGTACATATTTCAAGCGTTTACCTGTTGCCATTATCAATATAGGAGCGCCCTTAAATATTTATTTTATTCTGTTTTTTAGTATTTGTTGTTATAGCGGCAACAGAAATACATCATATGTCAAAATTTCAACTGTCTAACGATAGTTATAACGGTCCATGAGATACAGCCTGGTGATAGACGGACAGACAGACAGACGGACTGTGGAGTCTTAATTATAGGGTGATAGGGTCCCGTTTGGCATTATTCGGGTACGGAACCCTAAAAACGTTTTTATGCATAAATGTATGATAAGTCCACTAGCAAAAAATTTTTTTTCAGTACCGCTAGTATTGAATAACTGGCTCAACGTGGGCACAGATGTGACTCTTTGTATATTCCACTGATGCGCCAGGCTTCTCCTCGTGCAACTACATCTCCCTGCTCTATCATAAAATTTACTAGTGATTATTCTATTCCAGGAGGAAACAATACCATCAGAGCAACGCGCCTACAGCCGTGGCCTCGAATACTCCCTCCTTACTTCTCCTCCCCCCGCCTCGTCATACCTGCAAGCCAACCACCGCTCCCTCTACCCGGACCTCACCTCACTTACACAACAATATGACGATGTGAAAAGACTTAACGAATTTAAGGTCAAGCTAGCTGCAACTATGGCGAAGAATGAGAAGACGAATTGTTACCGACAAGCACAGAATTGTGTCATTCAGAGTAATATGGGAAGTGGAACGACTTTGATGCGAGACTTGGAAATTGGAGTAGCAGGTAGCCAATGGTTTCCTGGGCCGGTTGATGGGGAAGCTTTCATCAATCAAGTTGCTACTCATAGTGGTGCGTTCATCCAAGGGAAGACATCACAGAATATAGAACAAGGAACGATTGGACTTGCAACTCTGAATGTAACAACACAGGAAGATATTGTAGCAACAAGCAAGATAATAAGATCTTATTGTATGACACATCAAATGACGCTGAGACAATTCTTAGCAGAATTCAAAGAGTACGCAACAAAACATGGCGTGAACCCAACAGTTAGTAATGTAGCCTTTTATATTAAACACAAGACTGTTCTAGAAGAAAGGGAATTAGAGGCTAACATCACAAGAAACGAAGAAAAAAAACTTTTCACACCAAGTCCTGTACATAGTATAAAAGGCAATACTAAAACTGATGCAGAAGTTATCCGAGGTATAAATATCCATAAGAAACCTGAAGTTAGTAGTAGTATTGATGTAAAGAGTATAGTCACAGATGGACAGATATCACACAGACTTTCAGAAGATTGTCAAACGTCAAAGATTGAGCCAATGAGTGATATCGACCAAATACTCGACCAAATCAGTCAAATGCGAACTGTGTTTAATGATGAAGTGAATGGATTGCAATTAGATATAGAGAGGGGATTAAATATTACTGAAAATAGCAATGTTATATTAGAAGGTGCCGATACAACTGAGAAGTCACCGATAGAATTAGAAAGTAAGGAACTGTCGAAGGTTGTTTCTAAAGATTCTAGTGACCGTGAAAGTGAACATGCCATGTGTGTGCCAATATCACGGAACAGTTCTGTGGATACTATCACAATACCCACAAAAGAAAAAGTTGGATCAAAGCAAAGATCTGTATTTGGTCTCAAGATTGTGAACTTGAGGGGAAAATCGAGGAAAGGCGCGAAAAACAATTCGTCAAGACGGAGCAGTTTAAAAGACAAGCTTTCAAAGATGAAATCTGTTACCAGCATCTCGATCGATTCGTTCGCGGACTCGAACGAATCGTCCAACCTCATCGATTGTGAATCGAGCTTTGAGAATTGTAGCAATTTCTCAGAGGATTTTGATAAGATGCCGAATAATAGATGTTCTACGTCTTCGCGCTGAATCAGGTTTTGATCCGATCTTGTAAATAAGAACAGATTATGACGTCACAATTTGTGATAAAATCGCTGTATTGTATTTAATGTTAAGAAATGTTACTTATGTGCATAATGCATTTTATTTTATACAAATTCAGTTATTATTTTAGATGCAATTAACATAATAATTATTTTAATGATGAAGTCCATAACACGACGAATCTGAGTAACATTTTATTGTAATACTATTAATAATTCATATTATACATTTATTGATATAAATAACATTTTATTTACACTACTGCATACTGACACCAATATGTTTCACAAAACATGATCCTATATTAGACGCATAACGTCCTTGGACTAGCGGTATTCGCACATCCGAAACGATCGTGCGGGTAGCAACATCTGGCCGAGACGGGGAACGGGATGGGTGTTCATTTCTATGTGGCATTTGTTTCGGGAGCTTCCCTGTTTGGTTCCGGCTACTCTTGCTACTCGGTTGTTGTAGTCGTAAGCTGTGTCGGAGGCCCTAAAAGGGCAGCTTGATAACTTCTGACAGTCGGCTGGGCCACTAGCCCGACACCCCTTGAACAACCCGCACTGAGCCAGCGGGGTGGTGTTTGGCTCAATCTTACTCATATTCGGGTTAAGGCCCGTGCCCCTCGCATGGCCAAGGCAGAGGTATATGTGGCGCAGGTAGGATGGTAGTTTTTTTTTAAAACATAAAGTAGAAAAGACGGTAAGCAAATGTTGATTTCACAGGTAAACCTTTTTATTTTACAGCCTACGAATATTAGTTCTCCACACAAATAGAAGAAAACAAAAGAAATAGCAATTTAAGTACCAAACGTGTTTACCTGACCACCTCATTTAGTACAATAGAGCCCTAATCCTCTAAGTTACTGGTTCGATTCCCGGTATGTTATCCCTTAATGACCTACCTACCTGAAAAACAGTAAACGTTTTACTATAAATAGTAAAATAATTATATCCAAACATTCACTTTCACTCTACATCTCAAGGAGTCTACAAGTGAAGACTGTAATCCCAGAAAACTTTGACCCGGAGAATTCTACAATATTCAAGATGGATTACAGCAAAGTGGTGGCGACTGGATCTCCAGTGCAGTGTGCAGGATCTAATCAACTTTGGAGCGGCCCTGCCAGGGTTGAGACTCCGGAGCCAATACCTGTTGATGATGGCCAGCATCCACTGCTGGATGAGGTGTCTCCAGCCTACTCAGCCTCGGTGATCCAGCGAGCCTTCATCACATGGGTCCACCTCGGTAAAAAGAATAAATTCCGAGATGTTTGCGACTACTACCATAACTTGGAGAAAGTGGTGAGTTACGCTTGACAAACGTTTGTTTTTTTTTTCAATTTTTCTTTTAGGTCCAATCAAAAAAGTCAAGTAATTTTCTCAGTACAGCAGACAACATATTTTGTTAAACAGAAATAGCGTCACGCCTTTTCCCGTACGGGATGACAGCGCCACAGTTACTTCCATTGACGACCTCTGTGGCGCCGCGGTTGTGGCCCTGCCTACCATGCGAGAGGTCCCGGGTTCGAACCCCGGCTTGGGATAAAAGAAAAAAAATCGCCAGGTCTTGAATGTTTACTTATATGTGATGTCACTGTTTCGGGATACCACGACACAGGGTTTCCTAGTGTGGGCTCTGAAGCATGTAAGTGCCGGTAAATAAATGATTGTCTGTATTTCATCTGACCGATGTAGTCTAATAGACCTGGACCAAAATAAATACTAACCGAGTTACCACAAAAAATATTAAACAACGTTTAACCTCAAAACAAACAAATCCCATACATTTTTATTTTTAAATAAGTGTTGAACAGTAGTTTATTTTTTGTGGTAAGGCCCAAACCTCCTTATTCACAAAACTTATCAAACCTATGATAGCTGAAATGTGCTTTGTCCTTTTCTCACAAACACAAATTTCAAAGTGACAGTCAAAGACAAACGAATTATAATGGTATTATAGTTAAAATAGGTTTATTGGACTTTTAATAATAAGGCGGAAAGTGTTTAGGTAATGTTTATGTTTATTTATTATTGTATTAAGTATCTTATTTAATTATTTTCTTGTCACCAGGAATCCGGCTTCGCCGTCGACCAACGCTTGAAGAGTCGCCGCAAGGAGTACAGCCTCATCAGCCGGCCGCCGCCCCACACAGAATTCTTCCTCAAGAACTGGGGCTACATCTACGGGCACCAAGCGACTAAATCTAGCGCAGACCTAGATAGACTAGATGGGATATGGGCGACGCATGGAGCTAACCAGCTAGCAGTGACTGGGGTGGAGAACCCTGAGGAAAAAAGGAGTTACTCGAAGACTTTCTGATGAAGAGGAAGCCTGGAGGAAACGTGGACCTTGCTGTGCTTCTGCTGTGCCATTTGAGACAGTTTCTGACGTCTACATCTTATTAGTCCTTTTTGGCTGAGTAGTGTTGGTGATTTCATTTGGGTGAAGATAGGCTTTGATGTATTTGTACATACGATGACTAAGTCATGTCTGTAATGGATTGGATTGGATTTAGATTGAAATGACAATTGAATGCATTGTTAATTAGTAGTTTGTAAGGGAGATTAAATAAAAGATTTTATAAACTGTACTTTTCTGCTTTTATTGATTATGGTCTATCTGTATCTCGAATATTAGTTGCACATGATAGGGATGACTTATTTCATTTGCCAACTTGCCCTTACTACACAAACACAACACAAACCCAAACACATTATCTCAAATTCACTACACTCACAGAAACACTGACACACATACACAAACACTTCACATCTTACCTTATCTAAAGCAGATTTCAAATATTATCATATTAAATACATATAGTCCTGTTAATAATACATATATTTGCGGATATTGGATAAAAGCAACAGAGTGTGCCATGTTTTCTATGCACGAAAGCGCTTGATTTGAAATTATTGAGATCTATATAGAACAGGCCCAGCCTAGTTTAGATCTCGAGAAATCAACATTGTATCTCAAACTCGAACTAGAAAACCATCCAATTTAAGCAATACTTTGTAAGTGACAAATTGATATTTAGTGTGTATTAATAACCTTAATTCACTTCGAATTTCCATAATTATAAAATTACGATAGAGATCAGTCAATAATTAGATTCGGTGTTTGTGACTTCCCGGCAATATTTAGGTCAGAGAATATAATGTTACATCTGAAGTGTATGGTATACATTTTCTGGAAATGGGATCTACTTCAACCCCTCACAATAGATGTATCGAATAACCAATCACTTATAAGATGCAACTGTTAATCTTACCTTGGCTAAGAGTAATCATCGCCTAGAGAAAGTCAGTCTTACCTGAAAAAGAAAGAAGAATTCTGTGAATTATTTCGACCAACAAATTTTTAAAAGAGATCAAAAATCATCTGTGGGAGTTTCTACGCCCTTCTACTCCCACAGTGGCCCAATGAAGAGAAGAGTTAAAAAATGACGTTTGCTAAGTATTTGTAAATATCTACAGTATAGTAATACATTTGACTTTGACTTTGATTTCCCATGACGACCTCTTTGGTGGTGCGGAGGTCCCGGGTTCGATCCCCGGCTGGGGATATAGAAAAAAGAAAAACCCCAGGTCTTAGATGTTTAATATAAACACAAGACGTCTCTGTTTCTGGTTCCCACGACACAGGGTTTCCTAGTGTGGGGCCACAAGCAATGTAACTGCCTGTATGTAAAGGGTTATTTCCCATGTTATGCTAACAAATAGGCAATATGATATGAACCTGCAGATTAAAGACGCACGGTAGTGTGTCTAACTAAACATAGTTTGTAGGAGGAGAATACAGGCCGCGCCATGTTTCTGTGGCCCTGAGCGAGCAGTGACTTCATTTCCTCGCATAGGGTAAGACGGAGTGAGAGAGGGAGAGAGGTGGCAGCTCAGAACCAAGAACCAAAGCAACTTGGCGCGGACTGTAACTGGCGACGCAAAACCCCCGTGTTATTTACAAGGACCATTTCGAGCTTTATTTTACTTTATTGCATTTCATCTAATGTCCTGCGATATTTCACCGAACAAACTCAATAACTCGCAAGACAGCTGGGATTATTTGCAGATATAATTCACAGCAGTGTTTTCTCATTTCGGAGAAACAAATTTGCCTAATAGTCCTTAGAGAGTGCACCAGATGGCTGTCGGGTTCCGTCTTCGAACAGATAAATATACAGAAATACCGACATTTTGGTTAAACGTGGGCGGAACGGTGCCTCTGCCATACCGTAGGAGAAATCGAGTGACGCTATGTTTAATGAGTTTTGTTTTGAGGAGCAAACACTATCAAACTATATAAATTAATAGAATTCAATTTATTCAGTGTACAAAAATACACAACGTAACACCAACAAAATAAATAAATGAACAAAAATAAGTGAAAAAACTATTCATAGTAACAATAAATACTCAACAACAAAAAGATTGACAAAAAGAAAAGAATAAATAATAGTTTAAAAAAACTAAAAAACACGCTTTTATAGCTAACCGAGCTAAAAATTAGAAAATAATTTTTAATTTCAGAGAGTTTATAATACAGTAGTAGAAGATCGAACAATCAATCAGAATTTATCACCTCAAAATAAAATTATAATAAAGTTTAAGTAATTAACAAAAGAATTCAATTCAGAGTAAACAGCGTGGGGTGCTTGATAAAGTAAATGTAACAACCATTCTATTGGCAACTATCTATGAGAGGAGAGTTATGAAAAGTAGTAAAATGCACCCCACGCTTTTTACTCTGAATTGAATTCTTTTGTTAATTACTTAAACTTTATTATAATTTTATTTTGAGGTGATAAATTCTGATTGATTGTTCGATCTTCTGCTTCTGTATTATAAACTCTCTGAAATTAAAAATTATTTTCTAATTTTTAGTTCGGTTAGCTATAAAAGCGTGTTTTTTTAGTTTTTTTAAACACTTATTTATTTTTCATTTTTTAGTTCGATTTATCAATTAGTTATTTGTTGACATGTGGTATTGAAATTTCTCACAAATTATTTCGCAATCTCATCATTTCATTCAAAGCTTCACTGTTGCATGGGGTTTTTCGTGTTAACTTAGAACAATCGAGTTTTTCAATCCGAATACCGTCTAAAGATTAAGATCTTTAGACGGTATTCGGATAAGTGCTACATAAGCTTGTCCAGCAGCAAACAGTCGCGAGCCTAGATAAATGACTGCATGATCGACTGTACAACCTTGCATCTTGTGGACGGTCGAAGCCCAACTCAGGATTAATGGCAACATTCGTCTCTCAGCAGTTCCATAACTGTATTTCGCTGGGAACTGTATCGATATTGGTTTAATCATGTGCACACCATCTGATCCGAAATCGATACGGACTGACGGGATGTCTTCTGCGTATAGTTGGCCTCTGCGAAAATTTGGCCAGATAATTTCTGTGATAAAACCCATATTGCCATTCACTAAACCTTTCGACACGTCAATGTATGTCCTCAACATCACTTTAGCTCCTACGAATATTTTCAATACATTCGGAAGACCTCCGGTTTTATTAATATCGCTAGGTATCACAGAATCTAATTCCTTGTTACCTAGATTTCAAATAGCATCAATGAGTTGTTCTTGTGCTTTTATTGTATAACTAACTGTCACTTTATTCTTAAAACTCTGGTGAACTTTTTCGTTGTGTCTAGCAACCTGATCATTCGTTGGTTAAATTCTTAATGCACTCTCGATTGAGAATTCATTAGTCGCATTTGTTGAAACTTTTTCAAGTAGAATTTCAAGATGCCTAGACGTCATTTCTCCAACTCTAAGGGCGTTAAGCACATCTATAAATGTCGTGTCTCCTTGTTGACGCATATTTTGTTTAAGTTCAATCAGACCGAACTGTCGCCACAAATGTGTAGCTGGCTTCATGTGTTCTGGTTGTTGAAAAACTTGATGTCCTCGAACAGGTGGTAACTGCATTAGATCACCAAAGAGAATCACGTTTATGCCTCCAAAACAAGCGTCCGAGGTTTTCAGCTGTCGCAAACGAGTTAAATCAATATGTAAGGGGGCGTCGATACAATAATTCTTTCAATACCACATACAAACTTATGAATGCACCTGGTTACATACATGAAGTATGAAAGTAGTCGCACCAATAACTTTGTAAACAACATTTTGCTATTTATTAATCCTGGCCGTCCTAATAAGGATAATGGGAAAGTGTTATCAAATTATTGCATTGTCATCGGTCCTTGATACGTATGCAAAGTTTCAAATTAATCAGACTTCTGGAAACTGGTGAAAATTAAGTTCAAAGATTCCGTTACATACATAGATACATACATACATACAACCCAAGCTAATAAAAGCGTGTTAAAAAGAGAGAACAAGCAAGCAATATGTTGGCACAATGAAATTCTGTAGGTATGTGTTACAGAAGCTCTATGAGATATTCTGTTTATCTGTGGGACTAATGTCTTGCACTTAAGAGGAAGAAGAACATTTTGTGGCCGAAGTAGAATCATGCCAATTTTTTGACGTTGAATAAATTTATTTATTTATATTCAATAAAAATATATCTGAATCTGAATCTGAATCGCCTTCATACGTCGCGTAATTTACGAGATCTTGAAATACCGGAAAATTTTGGATTTCTCCAAAACCATAAGTTCTTCAATTTCTGCTATTTGCCGACACAAGTTTTAACAGCCTACGATCAGTCGTTTACATTATTCTTTGCTAACTCCAAAACTATAAACCGATAAATTCCCAAATGTCACTGACATTTACAGCGCATGTTCGGCAAATTATTTTATACACCAAAAATCGTCCAGGACACTTCTTTTTGCTGGGCGTATACACAACATTCAGTGGCAGATATATGTTTTATAACTCCACCAAGCTAACTCTGTCAGACATCTTCCGTCTCATGTCACACCCGTGAAACAAAACCTTCAAGGCGAATGTAGCGTGAGACGGCAGATGCCTGGCCGGTGCCTATTAGGCTTGAAACAAAACCTTCAAGGCGAATGTAGCGTGAGACGGCAGATGCCTGGCCGGTGCCTATTAGGCTTGAAACAAACAAGACACGCTTGCAGCAGCTCCAAAACGACTCTCTCCGGTTGATAAGGCCTAAGGCCTGGCCTAACCGAAACAAGAAGAAGTCCACTCTTCTTGCGGGTCACCAACTTGCCCTGGTGATGGCGGCGGCTGTGGGAAAACGACGGCGTAATATTTGGAGGGTAGATAAATAAATAACTCTATAGTGGTCATGATCTTGACCTGTGGTGGGTTCAGTAGTTTTTAGGATTTAATTAAAAAATGGCAAAAATCACTAAAAGGACATATTAATATCTACCTATAGTAAATAAAGTCAAGTAACAGAATGCAAACAAACAAATGAAAGTAGTATAAAGTAATTTTAAAAATATTCACTTCGTAAAATTTTAATACATAGTATTTGCCTATTTGATCGATTTATAAGGTATTTCTAACTAAAGCTTTTTTGAGAAAATGTATCTCTTCGGATTCACTTTTTTTCGGACACGTTCCGAATTTAAATGTAAACACCCAATTCATCAATATATCGTACCTGCCGTGAGAGTGCTAGCCGTGGTCAGTAACCGCGTGCAGCCAAAATCGGATCAGGGACGTTAGACTGGATAGAAATTTAATAGAAAAGGTAATTTTACTTTAAAATTATTTATCTGGTCTGTAATTTCTTCCTACCTAATAGGCTAATTTATATTGAAAACAAATATTTTCTTTGTTACCTCTATATATATGTGGTTGGTTTTCAAAAACGCTTTGGAAACGTTAAAGAAAAAATCACCGATGTTCTTTCATAGTGGAGAGACTTTAGTTGCTTCTCGTTTTGGTCACTGGATCAGTAAGTTTGTAGCTTCGAAGATCGAATTTTACACCAACCCATAAACCGGAAACACGTACTAAAACTAAACTTCGGCAAGATAAAACAACACATAAAAGAAACGGCGTACATACTGACAGGAATAGCTTAGATTTATTCCGTTTTCGAATCAGACTGCAAACCCATCTTCTTTTATTGTCGCGAAGACAAAAAAGTTTAGGTTTGTACTCAACTTATTTGGTTCTGTGATTTCACTCAAGGTAGAAAACTTAAACTTTGTGTAAAATATAAATATCTTCCAGCTTCATTTGGGGTTGGGGAGGGTGGGAGGTGATAAGAGGGATCTTCAAGGCTCTAAATTCTTATTTCAACTATTATTCCTATTATAAAATGTTATTTTGTTTTTGCGAAACCGGTAAGCCGGGGCGTAGCGAAGTGGAGAGGACTTCGCTACACTCCGGTTTTACTTCTTCTGATTTCCAACCTAACCTATAACCCAATCGAAATTTAGCTACAATAACCTACTACACCCAAATTTAGCTTTTCATTCATTTCAGTCGCAAGCTCGCTCCGCTGGTCGCTCATATACGTTCTAACTTAACGTAACCTACAATTTTTCGCACAAAAATAGTGTTTATCAAAAATATCTAATTAATAAAACCGCGTCTCTCCGGCAATAAAATAACGGTTCACCTACACCCTAGCAACATTTATAGCCAACCCAAAACATTTTACGGTCGGTCCCATAAGTGGCCGGAGGAACTCTAATTTCTGACAACTGCCGATCCTTGAGAAAGAAGTTTATTTAGACGTTGAAACAGTTAAGAATACCTTTATAACCTAGTGGTATCCGTCGACGCTTACAACTCTAAAACCAACCTTTTATAGATAATTTTCAATAACATTTGTGGACAGTTTTCAATTGGTTTTATGCTGTTATGTATGTGAGGTAGTTTTGAGTTTGTGGATTTATATAAAAGTGCAGTTTAAATATGAGCAGTCGTTCATCGATTTGGTTTGGATTACCGATTGAGGGGAGCAGTGTAAGTAGAACTACTTTCTAATAAAGAAGACGGGATATAGACGTACAAATCTGCTAGGCGTCATTAGGTATAGTTCGCGTCAGGTGGCATGGCAATCGGGGAAGACAATATTATGTATTAGTATCTGTCGCACCCCATTGCCTATCATATTACCCGTCCACTTCATACGCATGTTAATCCACTATTACATCCCACTGTGATCTTTGAGGACCATAGCGAAGCCACAATTTACTTATAAACTATAATTAATCATGTATTCCCGATTGCCGTCCCAACCTGTTGCCAACGATGGGTAGGTCTTCGACGCCAGTTACTATATCTGTTGAAGACAATACATGTGTTTTAAATCAGTCTGGAGTCGTTAGGGTGGTACAAAACCAACAAATAAATTTGAAAAATATTCACTTGAAAGTGTTAAGGCGGCGCAGTAAGCCGAAACAGCCTTTTCTATTTTTCGAGTTACGCAAATAGGAGTATCAAAGCAGTTGTTTATTAGCTTGTTGATCATGAGTGTCAGCAGGGATTTGTGGAACAAATTTTGAATAAACTTATTTTTTTCCCGTAGGATTCTCCCGAAATTAAACCAAAATCTGTGTTTTTTCCATTTTTGCAGCAGATTCGAATTTTTGTGTATCTACTTGTTATTTATTTAATTGATATAAAATATTAAGTTATACTCTTCTATTATACCTCTGTAGATCGGTTATGAGCCTTTTTAACCGAATTCAAGAACAAAGATGTTCTCAATCGACTGTGTTTTTTGTATGTTTGTACGCGATTATTTTGCCAATTTTGAACCAATTTTGATGATTCTTGTTTTGATTGGTGGCCATACTTCGGAGGTGGTCCCAGATAAATTTTATCAAAATTGATTTAAGCACATTTTGAAAAAATCACCTAAGACAAAAAATATGTACACAGATGACGTTTTAGTTTGGTTCCCTCCAGCAAATTATTTGATGAGGACTTTTCGTGTATATAAATATATATATGTACCCTGGCTTAGACTCGCGAAGGTTAGCAATTCTTTCAAGGGTTAGTGCATTCTCTATTACAAGATACCTCTGGAAATTTTTAAATTGCTATATGAGCAATTTTAAAAGGATGTTAATGCGAATTTGTCGAAAAAGGGATATTGCAATGTTCAAGATTACTTAAATGACGGGACTGTACCTATAAGATTAATCTAACTCATCACAGACCTTGCTGTCAAAAATTTTATAATTGTTTATTCTTGCTAATTAATTATAATACTTAATATTGTAACATTTGTATTAGTTAAGCACAACCAATTTTAAAAAAAGATCCAAAAATCAATTTGTGGGAGTTTCTACGCCCTTCTTCTCCCACAGTGGTGCAATGTAGAGAAGAGGCAAAAAATGACGTTTGCTAAGTATATGTAAATATCTACAATAATATAACATTTGACTTGACTTGACTTGACAACATTCGCATCCCGGCCTTGAACTTGAAGTCGTTTTTTTTTAACTTGTTGTATTATATAACATTTGATTACTATTCCTCTAAAAGTAAGCTGAAGGTGAAACTCTAAGTTCTGCTGTCTGGCGCAGCCTTAAGATAAAGTTTAGGGTTTTCTTATGAAATGGTTGACTTATACAATTTTCGGATTTTTATAATAGTTCAGCCATTTGTTTTATTAATCATGCGTGCAAAATGCACATCGTTACGGAGGCTAGCCCATCGCAGCAGCTTAAATGATGTTGGCTAGGTTACATGTTGCCTCAGTCTGTTCGATAATCATTTCTTCTTATTTCAGCAACCACAAAATCAACCAACCGCCGAACAAAACCAGCCAGTATCAACAATGCCACCCACCAAGCAAATTGGAACCATAAACCGATACGTCAAAGAGCGATATTACCAGCAAGTCACTCGTCGCGACTTTCTGCACTCTAACCAACTTCTTAAATATGCCAAAGAAAGACAGACAACACCTCATCACTTATGGCTGACTTTTGGTGTACACTGCAAAAAGTATAAACTAGACAATACCCTAGGAAATCTTATAGAATACTTCAGTTTGACGCCGAAAAATGTCCTAAAGGAAGAAAAAGGAAACGACCAATATATGACTATACCTAATCAGGTTTATCCACCAAAAGAAAATGAACACTACCTGACCGGTGAGAGCCACGCTTACAATACAAGCGATACGCATAACACAAGTAATATTACTTATAGTGGATTTATAAACAGCAGAGGAATAGTTTATAAAAAGACCGTTAATGATACAGCTTATTACACTTATGACATACATTACGAGGAAGCGAGTCAAGGTTACGAGCAGGTGGCTTATGAGCCGCCGATGAACTATTATGAGACAAATGAAAGAGTGTTTCCAGACAGTTACACGTATGAAGACTTCTTGCTTGTTAAAAAGGAGGCTGAGGATGAATTTGAAAGGAAATGTTTTGAAGAAGAAACGAGATTGGCAGAAAGTAGAAATTAATGTTAATGTTAAAATTATGCTCAGTAAAAATATAAAGGGCAATGTACTGTCCATGTCAAGTGTAATGACAATTGTTTAGTGAGGTAGTCGATCAAGAGTTATCAAAAAGGTACGACAAAATGAATATTATATTTACCACAATCTAAATCAAATGTGCCTTAGACTATCATCGCATGAAACACATATTGAATCTTCGTTCGTCGCTGGTCACTTCCATGATAAAATATATTTTTCCATTCCTATATCACTTACTAGTTACTGAAACTGTTTTCGAATTATGTTTTCCGTTCAATTTGACAATTTTCCAGTTCTATTATGGCAAGTTCTAGTGCTTGAGAATGGATTATTGGATTTAACCTTTTCGTATAGACTTGAGAGGTAGCCGACGCCATTTTAAATACAAGCACAAGTGCCAGCTTCAAGTTCAGTAAGATCGACATCGAGATCGATAATAAGGGTCGTTGTGGACTTGTTCAGCACCAAGACAGGGCCTAGCGGGGCGGGTGTGTGGGACGTCACCCCCTCCGCGATTTCCGTTTTCCTCTCTGGCCATCAATTCTGACATGAACTACAGCTACATGTAGGTAGAACTAATCTAGCCATATGCTAAGTATATCTAAATATCTACAGTAAAAACAGTCTCAAAATTTATGCGTGATTAAAATATATTATCTTATTTAATACATTCTATCTATCTATCCAGCGTCCTGCACCCACTATTAGATGAAGGTCTCCTCTTCATTACGCCCTTTATTGCAGTCCTGGGCCAACCTGGTCCACTGCGCCTCAGCAGTTTTGGCGATGTCACCGGACCATCGGGCGGGTGGTGTGCCTCTCGGTCGGTCCCTTGGCCATCATTCCGTCACCACCTTGGTCGATCTACCGTCGTTCCTCCTAGCCAAGTGTCCCGCCCATCTGCACTTTAACCTTGCATTTCGCATACCCACATCTACGACCTTGGTGCGTCGTCGACCAACTTGAACAACGTTGGGTATGTGATCGCGAAGGAAGATTCCAAGCATAGCACGCTCTTACTTTGTGAGCAAACATCTCTTGGATCTATATGCGAGTATAGGCAGGCCACAATTGTTAAAGACCTTTGTTTTCAGGCATTGAGGTTTTGGACTTTAGGACGGCTTCCAATTTACCAAAGGTGGCCTAACCCAACCCAGTATGCGCCTAGAGATCTCCTTCACTTGAGAATTTCGGCAGGATAAACTGTGTCCAAGGTCCAGATATAAGTCCACTTTCTCTAGACGACAGTTACCTAAGATTTTGTTAGGTTGAGGATCCTCCAGATTGGTCATAATCTTGGTGTTGGACACGTTCATCCGTCATAATCCGTTAGGAATAGAAATTGATAATTGCATTATTAAATTAACGTAGATTAAGAAGGAATTTACTTGTTAACAAATAATCAAAAAATATTTATATTCAAATGTAGATTGGTTGGTACTTTTTATATTGTGTATGAATAATGATGTAGTAGGAACTTATATTATGTAATGATGATATACAGAATGTTGTTTTGTAAAGTAACGATACGATGATAGTTTTAAAAAATGTTTTATTTTCTCTCCCGTATTTACAAATGCCTTAATAAATTTGTCCTAAAATAACCGCAACCTGATATCACTGTTTTTAGGTATTTTTCAATATTTGTATGCTTCAATGTTGTGTAAATAACCACCCCTGAGTAAGTAAGGCGAACTTTACAAAACAACTGCCTGCATATGTAATTAAGCTATTATGTAATTTGTGCATGCAATTATGTAATTTTAATAGTTTGACTTTAATACAATGTAACTTTAATAAGCAGTGATGTTTGTTTCTTTAGACGGTATTTATTTGGTTATTTCCAAAACCTAGTGGCCATTTCTGGAATGACTCACAGCAACATAACAAACTCAGTTTAAATAACAACCAAGACATTCTTATTGTATCGATACAAGTAGAACAGCAGTAGGACAGAGCCCGTAGATACAAGTAGAACAGCAGTAGGACAGAGCCCGTAGATACAAGTAGAACAGCAGTAGGACAGAGCCCGTAGATACAAGTAGAACAGCAGTAGGACAGAGCCCGTAGATACAAGTAGAACAGCAGTAGGACAGAGCCCGTAGATACAAGTAGAACAGCAGTAGGACAGAGCCCGTAGATAATAATAATAATACCTTGGACACTATTTACACACATTGATCTAGCCCCAAACTAGGATTCCCTGTATCTTGGGTACTAGACAACGATACAAATACTTATATAGATAAATATTATACTTAGATAGATAAACAACCATGACTAGGGTACAAACATTAGTTCTCATCAAACAAATATTTGCCCCCACCGGGACTCGAACCCGGGACCCTTGGTTTCGTAGGCAGCGTCACTGCCGACTCGGCCATTCGGGTCGTCAAAGATAAGATGCAAAACGCAAATTTATAATAATAGAACCTTATCTGAGAAGCATTGCAGATGCCGCGGGTGTAGTTGGAGGTTTTCTATCTGTCAAAGTTGTCAATTTTATTTACTTTTTCTTACAATATATGACGTGCACCCTGATTTGAGATCAATTTTGCCAGTCCAGAGTGTATAGACGACCCGAATGGCCGAGTCGGCAGTGACCCTGCCTACGAAGCCAAGGGTCCCGGGTTCGAGTCCCGGGGGGGCTAGTATTTGTTTGATGAGATGGATGTTTGTACCCCAGTCATGGTTGTTTATCTATCTCAGTATAATATTTATCTATATAAGTATGTGTATCATTGTCTAGTAGGTACCCAAGAGACAAGGAATCATAGTTTGGAGCTAGATCAATGTGTGTAAATAGTGTCCAAGGTTTAAGTTATATTTGAAAAATCGTGATCTTTCGTGACGTGTTTTTTGAACTAACCTCAGTTGAAATAAACGTTTCGAGACGTAACTTTTCATTTCGAACTGTCAATTCATGCGATTGTTATGTACGTTTTGCATCATGTACATACAAACATTTACAAATAGGCACATATATTGAAAGAAAGAAAGAAAATTTTATTGTGACATACAAAACATAGTAGGAAGCCAAATAAAACTTAATAATAAAAATTACAATTTGTACATCAGCGAATGGTAGCCACTCAACTTTATATCATGGCAATAGGTATTATAACCCTGTTTTTTTTCTATATCGAACCCGGGACCCCTCGCATGGTAGGCAGAGTCACAACCTCAGCGCCACAGAGGTCGTCCAGAGAAAGACTACCGACCGACCATACAGCCATATTATATTTATTTATTTCATCATTTCTTCTATTGGTGGATCATCTTCCACCATAGACAACACTTTTTTGAGCATGAGCTTGATTTCGTTGTGTATTGTGCCAAAGTCAAAATTAAGGAAGTATTGTAATCGAAAAAAAATCGAGGATAAGATTTTCATGGGGGTAGGTTCTCTATCGTTAACTCAGTCCAAAAAAGTGAAAAAAATCAAAAGTGTATATATGTGTGTGCGTGTTTATAGATGTTTGTATGGATGGCTGTTTCCCGTTGTCAGCTCTAGAGCCTACACCACTGAATCAAATCCGATGAACATTTTGTATTGGGGGTTATTTTGTAAATATCTAGGAGTATTTTTTTTGTTTTCAGGTAACTTGATTATTTAAGGCATTATAAACACATTTATTGAGTTTATTAAAAAACAGTACTAATGTTTTTTTTTCAAACTTCTCGTCATAGTATCTCTTAATATCTGTAACATGGCATACTCGGTTATTACCGTAAAACTCTTGAAAATGGTACCTCCCATACAATATGCACACAGTGCCATATATCCCGTACATTAGGCGGCGCGGCGGGCGGAATAAGCTCATAGTGCGGGGCATGGTTAAAGTAGAAAGGAGTTTATGGTGGAGTGGTTGTTCGGGGCATAATTCTGAACAACTTTTAGTATGGGGCCGACTTGATGATAGCAACTTTATTTTCAACTCCACCATATAACTCAGGTGAGCGCTAGGCCCGAAATGAACTGAGAGAAAAATAAAGTTGCACAGTAAAAGTTGTTCAGGATAATGTCCCTTAGAACCACCTTTCGGCACCCTTAGAACCAACTCCCTTTCTGTTAGACCCTGTACACTTTATCTTAGAACTACATAAAACGTCTCCTAAACGCCTGCACACCAATATCCACAAATTAAGTATTATTTAAATAACAACACCGAAAGCATCACGCGAGACAGTTAGTACAGTGTGGCCTGCACAATTTATTTTATTTCTATACTCTTTATGAACTTAAAATTTCAAGGGTTTATTCATAGCATTGTCGGATTGGAAGGTTTGTATATTAATGTTTTTTTTATATCAGGTATATGGTATATAAAAATCTACTTAATACCATTTCCGACTGTGATGATCAGACAGATCACAATTATTTACTAACACACAGAAGAATGACAACACATCTACAAGTGCACGCCTCACTCACAATTTTAGGGGTTTGCTATTTTATACATTCTTCACCTAGTATCATAATACTCGGACCGAGTTCAAACAGTGAATATCATTCAATAACACATCAGTCAGTCAAAGTCTTCCATCTAAAGAGTCCGGACGTGCAAACCTTTTCGCACCTGTTCTACCTGTTCGACCTTTTTTGAGAATTCAAGATGGCCGCCACAGCTGATAACTATTCGACGCCAATAAATATGCTGACAAGAGACAATATTACAGTGCTGATTAGAAATAATGTGTTGAATGAGTCTGTGGAGTTTGAATCGGAGTGCGAGACGGTGAGATATTATTTTTGTTGTTTTTATTTTTATCTTTATATCCATGAGCAAAAGTGTTTGGGTGATTGAGTAGAACGGTATTATATTTCATCTCTCTCTTTTGCACTGAGTTGGGTAAGACAGACAGAGCAAAACATCAGGATGAAACGAATGAGTCTAGTTCTTGCCGCAAAAATTTCATTCATTGGTCTGAGATTTTTACAAACACCAATTTCTTTCATATTCATATTTTATGAGCACAAAAATCATAATGGTAAGGAAGCAAAAAAAAATATGAGCATGGTGAGCTTATCACTAAATAGAGATTTCTACCAGCAAACCAAGCTAGGACAGGAAAAGTTGCGCAATAGGAGAGTCCTAGTGCGCAATAAAACATAATAATGTATAATAAATGTATAATAATAAATAATGTATATTAAGCCTATAGAAAATACATATGCACAAAATTAAATATATAACAAACAAATAATTACTTATATATAAAGTACCTATCACGAAAGAAACAATAAATGCTCTTTCAATCTTTTCTTAAAAAAAAAAATTGAGAGATTGAAAGACCTGTAATAGCGCAGGGTAGTGCATTCCAAAGTCGGATTGCCCTTAACCTAAACGTTCGTTTCCTATTGGGAAATTAATTTTAATTTATTTGTTTATAAAAAGTATTTTAGTTAAATTAAAAATGTACTTAACAAGTATCACAGTTAATCAATTGATTATTTATTAAATAACAGTCGAAGCAACAGTGCCTCTGTCACCCCGTATGGTAAAGGGCGTGTCGCTATGTGTACATCTCATTTACTTAAATGAAGACCTCCGTGGCATTGCGGTCGAGGCTTCGCCTTGCAAGCGATAGGTCCCGGGTTAGAATCCAGGCTGGGGAGGAGGAAAAAAATCCCCAGGTCTTGGATGTTTATGTGTGTGACGTCGCTGTTTCTGGTTCCCACGATACAGGGTATCCTAATGTGAGGATAATAACAATTATAGCCCTTGGCTTTGGCCGGGTTACAATATAGTACTGAATTTTATTATAGCCCGGTGGGTGATAATGTAATGAAAATTACAAATAGTTGTTATGGTCATGTCCTTAAAATATAATATTCTGTAATAATAAGTCTGATTTAGTGAAATTAAACAACACTACTCGTCCCCGGGGCACAATATAGTATATATGTCGCAGGCAATTTGTTTGATTCCGCATTTTACAAACGGCGTCGTCCATTTACAAACGCGCGCTGCTATGTAATATGCCGAAGGCAAATTGACACTCCTTTATGTTTTAAGCATTTATTGTTGTTCTTACATGTTCAACCTAACACGAAGGATAAAGGGGGCTTCGCTTCGCTCACCCCCTTTACCCTTCACCTAAGCTACCGCAGTGTTTTGCCCTGATAATTTGCTATTTGTCAATTTGCCTTGGCATATTACATAGCAGCGCGCGTTTGTAAACGAACGACGCCGTTTATAAAATGCGGAATCATACAATTTGCCTGCCACATATATACCCCGGGCGCGTAAAGCCGCATTATGTGTATGAATCAGCCCTGAACGAGCTGAAACCGCACAGTTTGTGTCCCTTCTTTGCTATTTTGGAAATTTAATGAGAACAAAATATGTGCAGCTGTCTGCTTAGCATGCGGAAGGTGTTGAGCCAATAATTTCATGTGTATCGTATATTGGAACTGTACGCGAATCGTTAACTCTATTGAGTAAGTAAACAATAAGTAGGAACCTACTTTTGCCATGCTTGTTATGCACGGTTAATCTTAGTTATTATTTTAAAGGCATATGTAGGTTTTAGTTAAGCAGGAACAATCGTGAGGAAGCCATAGCCGCGGGGATGGGCTAGCCCCCTGTCACGCAAAATGGAGTACTGAATAACTGGCTGTGCCTTTGCTAACCCGTATAGGCAAAGCCGTGCTAAGCTATATTATATTCTATGTTTGTACTCAAGAATTTATTTTGTAATAAGTATTTAATATGGTACGGTTCTGACAGTTCCTAATTAGATAAATATTTATTTTCTAAAAAATGATGACATTAAAATCCGACTAAATAGGTAGTTGATAGAAATACGATTTATTAGGTTTGTAGGTACAGTCAGCATCGGATATGTACGTGCGCAAGACACTCAGATAGCTCTATACATCATAAACAATAAGAAATATCTATATATCTACACAGTAAAAGTGTTAAAATTATGTCAACATCGCCTATTTTAGCATGGATATTGATACATTTTGACACTGTAGATGTGTAGATGTTTCTCATTTGTAAGAACGTGGTAGATCTATTTGAGCGGCTTGCGCGCTCATAGGTATATGTATATCTGATGCTGACTGTACCTAATAATATGTTTAAATATCTTAGTAATTTAGTAAAACTGTTTTAATATGTAAATTAGTAATATTGTAATTAATTCCCGCATTGTTTCACTGCACATAATTACTGGGTTGGCTGGAAGATATTTCTTTTAGGAATAAGCCCGCCTTTGTACATCTTATTTTCCACTGTGTTAAAAGTTTTTACTGTTGTTCTATGCAATAAAGGATATAATTACAATAATAATAAAAATAAATAAAACTGTTCCTTTACAAACAGTACTTCCCTTTCAATAACATTCCCTTGGTACGTAAATTAGTTTCATGTGTTTTAGGGCACTTTCTTTATTTTAATTATATGCAAAGGCTATAGTCGTAGGCACATTTTACACATTTGAGTCTAGTTTTTCTGTGCCGCACAATAGAATAGCTATTACTACACAGACTACATCAGAAATCGCCGAAATACTTATATTATGGAACTAGGCAGCATAAAAGAAAAGAATAGGCTTCGTTATTTAACGTTAATTATTTTAGTGAGATCGAAATCGTCATCTTTTGCTTTTTGGGAATGGATCTATTTTGTGAGACAATTCGGGGAAGACAATGCCCGCGATTCTTATTTTCTTCCGTCGTTCGTCGACGACCCAAATGGCGGAGTCGGCAGTGACCCTGCCTACGAAGCCAAGGGTCCCGGGTTCGAGTCCCTGTGGGAGCAAATATTTGTTTGATGATTACGGATGTTTCACCCAAGTCATGGTTGTTTATCTAAGTATAATATTTATCTATATAAGTATGTGTATCGTTGTCTAGTACCCAAGATACAGGGAATCCTAATTTGGGGCTAGATCAATGTGTAAATAGTGTCCAAGGGGTATTATTAATCTATTATTGTAATAATACTTTCTCATTTCTTTACAGATGGAAACGGACTCGCCCATAAGAAAACCATTGACTACATTGCAACCAATCAATAAAAAACTCTTCCACTCACCGCTACCGGAAAACCCACAAACAAATGAATTCCGGCCGGAAATACGCAAAAAAAGAAAAAGAAAACTGACCCTAATTCCAAATTCGAATGAGAAAATCAAACGGGCTTATGTAAAAGAGTGTGAAAAGGACGTATGTAGCCCGGGGACTAGAGAGGGAATGAGGAAGAGAGTTTTGATTAGTTTGTTCCATAATAAGGAGTGTTCGATGGATTTGTGTGATTAGTTAGTTTTTTATTATCCATTGAACTTATAAAATTATTTGATTAATTAAAATGTGCCCTATCAATCAACAATATTGTTATTGGTAGGTATAGTTTTATATGTCTGTCTAATCTCTTTTCTTCTAATCTAACTTATACTATTGATTTATTTTCAAATGTGATGGATTTTACAAAAATATGGCTCTATTAATTTTACAATATGAATTAATTGTAGGTATACCTTAAACGGTATTAGTGTCTTCTTAATAAGATTATTATACGTCAGTAGTAGTAATGAAATAATTATAATATCTTGTGATATTTAAGACTTTTGCGATATTTTTTTGTAAGATTATCTTAATTTAATAAATAATTTACATACATAGATAAATAATCTACTTATTCGCTAACTCAAACCACAGCAAATCCTATAAATGATTAAGAAGAGGTAGTCAAAATATTTTGAACTGTCAAAACTTTTGTTCGTTGGTTGTGTGCGAAGTTGGTTCTGTACTTGGTTTGTACCCAAAACAATGTTTATAACAAACGTATTACTTAGGAGCACAAACTATTGAAATTATACTATTCTGATATTGACAAGACATTTTTTATATATTTCTTAAGCTTCAGACATCTTTTTACATGTATGTGACTAAATAGCCAGATATCCGGCACACTTATCTGAATTCAGAATACCTGTCGAATAGCTTAGATTTACCCCGGGTCCAGGTTTATAATATGGAGCTAGCGATATATTCACAATTTGTTGACGTTGAAGCTTTCCCAGACCTTATTAAACTTAGTAAATTTATCGTTACTTCCACTGCTCAACTAGATTGCTCAAACAGTTGATCAGTAGGACATAGTTTTTATTACCGAACTTTTTTTTGCTTAACTCAGTTGATCAGTGGGTCATCCTGTTCCCTTCATCCCCACCTCACAACTATATATACTTCATTACCCGTGGAATACCCAGGTGTAACATGCCCAAAAATACTCCCGTGGAACAACCAAGCAGTCCAGCAGTTATGTATTTAACTTGGAACTTATTTTGAAGAGCAGAGAAACAATTGTCGATTTCGTCGGTATAACCTTAAATGACAAGTTTTCCTTGTACCTGTGAATCTCAACCTCTGCTGATAACACAACCGTGCCGTGGTGACGTATTGTGAATCTCAACCTCTGCTGATAACACAGTCGTGCCGTGGTGACGTATTGTGAATCTCAACCTCTGCTGATAACACAGCCGTGGTGACGTATTGTGAATCTCAACCTCTACTGATAACACAGCCGTGGTGACGTATTGTGAATCTCAACCTCTGCTGATAACACAGCCGTGGTGACGTATTGTGAATCTCAACCTCTGCTGATAACACAGCCGTGGTGACGTATTGTGAATCTCAACCTCTGCTGATAACACAGCCGTGGTGACGTATTGTGAATCTCAACCTCTGCTGATAACACAGCCGTGGTGACGTATTGTGAATCTCAACCTCTGCTGATAACACAGCCGTGCCGTGGTGACGTATTGTGAATCTCAACCTCTGCTGATAACACAGCCGTGGTGACGTATTGTGAATCTCAACCTCTGCTGATAACACAGCCGTGCCGTGGTGACGTATTGTGAATCTCAACCTCTGCTGATAACACAGCCGTGGTGACGTATTGTGAATCTCAACCTCTGCTGATAACACAGTCGTGGTGACGTATTGTGAATCTCAACCTCTGCTGATAACACAGCCGTGGTGACGTATTGTGAATCTCAACCTCTGCTGATAACACAGTCGTGCCGTGGTGACGTATTGTGAATCTCAACCTCTGCTGATAACACAGCCGTGGTGACGTATTGTGAATCTCCACCTCTGCTGATAACACAGTCGTGGTGACGTATTGTGAATCTCAACCTCTGCTGATAACACAGCCGTGGTGACGTATTGTGAATCTCAACCTCTGCTGATAACACAGTCGTGGTGACGTATTGTGAATCTCAACCTCTGCTGATAACACAGCCGTGGTGACGTATTGTGAATCTCAACCTCTGCTGATAACACAGCCGTGCTGTGGTGACGTATTGTGAATCTCAACCTCTGCTGATAACACAGCCGTGGTGACGTATTGTGAATCTCAACCTCTGCTGATAACACAGTCGTGGTGACGTATTGTGAATCTCAACCTCTGCTGATAACACAGCCGTGGTGACGTATTGTGAATCTCAACCTCTGCTGATAACACAGCCGTGGTGAAGTATTGTGAATCTCAACCTCTGCTGATAACACAGCCGTGGTGACGTATTGTGAATCTCAACCTCTGCTGATAACACAGCCGTGCCGTGGTGACGTATTGTGAATCTCAACCTCTGCTGATAACACAGCCGTGGTGACGTATTGTGAATCTCAACCTCTGCTGATAACACAGCCGTGGTGACGTATTGTGAATCTCAACCTCTGCTGATAACACAGTCGTGGTGACGTATTGTGAATCTCAACCTCTGCTGATAACACAGCCGTGGTGACGTATTGTGAATCTCAACCTCTGCTGATAACACAGCTGTGCCATGGTGACGTATTGTGAATCTCAACCTCTGCTGATAACACAGCCGTGCCGTGGTGACGTATTGTGAATCTCAACCTCTGCTGATAACACAGCCGTGGTGACGTATTGTGAATCTCCACCTCTGCTGATAACACAGTCGTGGTGACGTATTGTGAATCTCAACCTCTGCTGATAACACAGCCGTGGTGACGTATTGTGAATCTCAACCTCTGCTGATAACACAGTCGTGGTGACGTATTGTGAATCTCAACCTCTGCTGATAACACAGCCGTGGTGACGTATTGTGAATCTCAACCTCTGCTGATAACACAGCCGTGCCGTGGTGACGTATTGTGAATCTCAACCTCTGCTGATAACACAGCCGTGCCGTGGTGACGTATTGTGAATCTCAACCTCTGCTGATAACACAGCCGTGCCGTGGTGACGTATTGTGAATCTCAACCTCTGCTGATAACACAGCCGTGGTGAAGTATTGTGAATCTCAACCTCTGCTGATAACACAGCCGTGGTGAAGTATTGTGAATCTCAACCTCTGCTGATAACACAGCCGTGGTGACGTATTGTGAATCTCAACCTCTGCTGATAACACAGCCGTGCCGTGGTGACGTATTGTGAATCTCAACCTCTGCTGATAACACAGCCGTGGTGACGTATTGTGAATCTCAACCTCTGCTGATAACACAGCCGTGGTGACGTATTGTGAATCTCAACCTCTGCTGATAACACAGTCGTGGTGACGTATTGTGAATCTCAACCTCTGCTGATAACACAGCCGTGGTGACGTATTGTGAATCTCAACCTCTGCTGATAACACAGCCGTGCCATGGTGACGTATTGTGAATCTCAACCTCTGCTGATAACACAGCCGTGCCGTGGTGACGTATTGTGAATCTCAACCTCTGCTGATAACACAGCCGTGGTGACGTATTGTGAATCTCAACCTCTTCTGATAACACAGTCGTGGTGACGTATTGTGAATCTCAACCTCTGCTGATAACACAGTCGTGGTGACGTATTGTGAATCTCAACCTCTGCTGATAACACAGCCGTGCCGTGGTGACGTATTGTGAATCTCAACCTCTGCTGATAACACAGTCGTGGTGACGTATTGTGAATCTCAACCTCTGCTGATAACACAGTCGTGGTGACGTATTGTGAATCTCAACCTCTGCTGATAACACAGTCGTGGTGACGTATTGTGAATCTCAACCTCTGCTGATAACACAGCCGTGCCGTGGTGACGTATTGTGAATCTCAACCTCTGCTGATAACACAGCCGTGGTGACGTATTGTGAATCTCAACCTCTGCTGATAACACAGTCGTGGTGACGTATTGTGAATCTCAACCTCTGCTGATAACACAGTCGTGGTGACGTATTGTGAATCTCAACCTCTGCTGATAACACAGCCGTGCCGTGGTGACGTATTGTGAATCTCAACCTCTGCTGATAACACAGTCGTGGTGACGTATTGTGAATCTCAACCTCTGCTGATAACACAGCCGTGCCGTGGTGACGTATTGTGAATCTCAACCTCTGCTGATAACACAGTCGTGGTGACGTATTGTGAATCTCAACCTCTGCTGATAACACAGTCGTGCCGTGGTGACGTATTGTGAATCTCAACCTCTGCTGATAACACAGCCGTGGTGACGTATTGTGAATCTCAACCTCTGCTGATAACACAGTCGTGGTGACGTATTGTGAATCTCAACCTCTGCTGATAACACAGCCGTGCCGTGGTGACGTATTGTGAATCTCAACCTCTGCTGATAACACAGCCGTGGTGACGTATTGTGAATCTCAACCTCTGCTGATAACACAGCCGTGGTGACGTATTGTGAATCTCAACCTCTGCTGATAACACAGCCGTGCCGTGGTGACGTATTGTGAATCTCAACCTCTGCTGATAACACAGCCGTGGTGACGTACTGTGAATCTCAACCTCTGCTGATAACACAGCCGTGGTGACGTATTGTGAATCTCAACCTCTGCTGATAACACAGCCGTGGTGACGTATTGTGAATCTCAACCTCTGCTGTTAACACAGTCGTGCCGTGGTGACGTATTGTGAATCTCAACCTCTGC
Source organism: Argyresthia goedartella (assembly GCA_949825045.1). NCBI lineage: Eukaryota > Metazoa > Arthropoda > Insecta > Lepidoptera > Argyresthiidae > Argyresthia > Argyresthia goedartella. The sequence continues at coordinate 28,212,168 of OX463831.1, forward strand.
TGATAACACAGCCGTGGTGACGTATTGTGAATCTCCACCTCTGCTGATAACACAGTCGTGGTGACGTATTGTGAATCTCAACCTCTGCTGATAACACAGCCGTGGTGACGTATTGTGAATCTCAACCTCTGCTGATAACACAGTCGTGGTGACGTATTGTGAATCTCAACCTCTGCTGATAACACAGCCGTGGTGACGTATGGTGAATCTCAACCTCTGCTGATAACACAGCCGTGCCGTGGTGACGTATTGTGAATCTCAACCTCTGCTGATAACACAGCCGTGCCGTGGTGACTTATTGTGAATCTCAACCTCTGCTGATAACACAGCCGTGCCGTGGTGACGTATTGTGAATTTCAACCTCTGCTGATAACACAGCCGTGGTGAAGTATTGTGAATCTCAACCTCTGCTGATAACACAGCCGTGGTGAAGTATTGTGAATCTCAACCTCTGCTGATAACACAGCCGTGGTGACGTATTGTGAATCTCAACCTCTGCTGATAACACAGCCGTGCCGTGGTGACGTATTGTGAATCTCAACCTCTGCTGATAACACAGCCGTGGTGACGTATTGTGAATTTAAACCTCTGCTGATAACACAGCCGTGGTGACGTATTGTGAATCTCAACCTCTGCTGATAACACAGTCGTGGTGACGTATTGTGAATCTCAACCTCTGCTGATAACACAGCTGTGGTGACGTATTGTGAATCTCAACCTCTGCTGATAACACAGTCGTGCCGTGGTGACGTATTGTAAATTTCAACCTCTGCTGATAACACAGCCGTGGTGACGTATTGTGAATCTCAACCTCTGCTGATAACACAGTCGTGGTGACGTATTGTGAATCTCAACCTCTGCTGATAACACAGTCGTGCCGTGGTGACGTATTGTGAATCTCAACCTCTGCTGATAACACAGCCGTGGTGACGTATTGTGAATCTCAACCTCTGCTGATAACACAGTCGTGGTGACGTATTGTGAATCTCAACCTCTGCTGATAACACAGCCGTGCCGTGGTGACGTATTGTGAATCTCAACCTCTGCTGATAACACAGCCGTGGTGACGTATTGTGAATCTCAACCTCTGCTGATAACACAGCCGTGGTGACGTACTGTGAATCTCAACCTCTGCTGATAACACAGCCGTGGTGACGTATTGTGAATCTCAACCTCTGCTGATAACACAGCCGTGGTGACGTATTGTGAATCTCAACCTCTGCTGATAACACAGTCGTGGTGACGTATTGTGAATCTCAACCTCTGCTGATAACACAGCCGTGGTGACGTATTGTGAATCTCAACCTCTGCTGATAACACAGCCGTGCCGTGGTGACGTATTGTGAATCTCAACCTCTGCTGATAACACAGCCGTGCCGTGGTGACGTATTGTGAATCTCAACCTCTGCTGATAACACAGCCGTGCCGTGGTGACGTATTGTGAATCTCAACCTCTGCTGATAACACAGCCGTGGTGAAGTTAGTGAATCTCAACCTCTGCTGATAACACAGCCGTGGTGAAGTATTGTGAATCTCAACCTCTGCTGATAACACAGCCGTGGTGACGTATTGTGAATCTCAACGTCTGCTGATAACACAGCCGTGCCGTGGTGACGTATTGTGAATCTCAACCTCTGCTGATAACACAGCCGTGGTGACGTATTGTGAATTTCAACCTCTGCTGATAACACAGCCGTGGTGACGTATTGTGAATCTCAACCTCTGCTGATAACACAGTCGTGGTGACGTATTGTGAATGTCAACCTCTGCTGATAACACAGCCGTGGTGACGTATTGTGAATCTCAACCTCTGCTGATAACACAGTCGTGCCGTGGTGACGTATTGTAAATTTCAACCTCTGCTGATAACACAGCCGTGGTGACGTATTGTGAATCTCAACCTCTGCTGATAACACAGCCGTGGTGACGTATTGTGAATCTCAACCTCTGCTGATAACACAGCCGTGCCATGGTGACGTATTGTGAATCTCAACCTCTGCTGATAACACAGCCGTGCCGTGGTGACGTATTGTGAATCTCAACCTCTGCTGATAACACAGCCGTGGTGACGTATTGTGAATCTCAACCTCTGCTGATAACACAGCCGTGGTGACGTATTGTGAATCTCAACCTCTGCTGATAACACAGTCGTGGTGACGTATTGTGAATCTCAACCTTTGCTGATAACACAGCCGTGGTGACGTATTGTGAATCTCAACCTCTGCTGATAACACAGCCGTGGTGACGTGTTGTGAATCTCAACCTCTGCTGATAACACAGCCGTGGTGACGTATTGTGAATCTCAACCTCTGCTGATAACACAGCCGTGCCGTGGTGACGTATTGTGAATCTCAACCTCTGCTGATAACACAGCCGTGCCGTGGTGACGTATTGTGAATCTCAACCTCTGCTGATAACACAGCCGTGGTGACGTATTGTGAATCTCAACCTCTGCTGATAACACAGCCGTGGCGACGTGTTGTGAATCTCAACCTCTGCTGATAACACAGCCGTGGTGACGTATTGTGAATCTCAACCTCTGCTGATAACACAGCCGTGGTGACGTATTGTGAATCTCAACCTCTGCTGATAACACAGTCGTGGTGACGTAATTTGAATCTCAACCTCTGCTGATAACACAGCCGTGGTGACGTATTGTGAATCTCAACCTCTGCTGATAACACAGCCGTGGTGACGTATTGTGAATCTCAACCTCTGCTGATAACACAGCCGTGGTGACGTATTGTGAATCTCAACCTCTGCTGATAACACAGCCGTGGTGACGTATTGTGAATCTCAACCTCTGCTGATAACACAGCCGTGGTGACGTATTGTGAATCTCAACCTCTGCTGATAACACAGCCGTGGTGACGTATTGTGAATCTCAACCTCTGCTGATAACACAGCCGTGGTGACGTATTGTGAATCTCAACCTCTGCTGATAACACAGCCGTGGTGACGTATTGTGAATCTCAACCTCTGCTGATAACACAGCCGTGGTGACGTATTGTGAATCTCAACCTCTGCTGATAACACAGCCGTGGTGACGTATTGTGAATCTCAACCTCTGCTGATAACACAGCCGTGGTGACGTATTGTGAATCTCAACCTCTGCTGATAACACAGCCGTGGTGACGTATTGTGAATCTCAACCTCTGCTGATAACACAGCCGTGGTGACGTTTTGTGAATCTCAACCTCTGCTGATAACACAGCCGTGCCGTGGTGACGTATTGTGAATATCAACCTCTGCTGATAACACAGCCGTGCCGTGGTGACGTATTGTGAATATCAACCTCTGCTGATAACACAGCCGTGCCGTGGTGACGTATTGTGAATTTTCCCTTGAGCATCTTGGCTGTTGTCATGTCACGCAATATCCATAGAACTTTGGTGTTGACTATTTTCTACATTTTAATAAAATAATTTATGGATTTTTAACTGGTGGTCTCGTCGTCCCTTCAACTTTCCATTAAGTACTAGAGTAACAGACTGTTGAAGGTTAATTCTTAAAAATCAAATATCTAAAACATGTACTTTTATTTAAATATTAATCATGAAGAGTATCCTACTTTATCCTGATATGAGTAGTGGGAAGAAGATTTAGTTGCGCAGCGGGTATTACCCACTGCGCAACTTTATGGTCGGTTTAAGGTAGGGAAGGAGCGAAATTTATACCTCTGTTCTAATCGGGAGACAAGAAAGATCCTTCAAATTTCAGACCAATACCTATACTACCAGCACTATCTATTTTTTTTTATTCTCAACCAAATTCCACTTCAACCATACAAAACAACTCCACGCTAAACAATTAGGTTTCCCTAGGGGTAAATCGACTACGTATTCAGAGCTAGCATTACCCTTATTTCTTATATTTTCTCTGCATGGGAGGCCGCACAGAATGTCATCAGCATTTTCTTCTCCCACAGTGATGTAGGAATGAGACAAAAAAAAAATACGTAAATATCTAAAGTAATAAAGAAAAGACTGTGACTTGCGATCTGTCGAATTTGAATGAAATTAAAACATTACGATGTTAGAAATAAAGCGTTGGATCTGTCACAGTTAGTTGGTTAAATCAGACCCTTAACTAACTCTGTAGATCGTTAATTAAATGCCGAAGTTTAACCAAGTCACTAAAATTCTTTCAGACAAGTTAGTGAATGCAACGTTTAACGAGTTGTCTAAACGGTCCTAGAAATATACAATAGAAATATATATTTTTGTGTACTTAAGTTTTTGTTTTTAAGTATTTTTTTGTTCTTACATGTTCAACCTAACACGAAGGATAAAGGCTTCGCTCACCCCCTTTCACCTAAGCTGCCGCAATGTTTTGCCCTGGTATAATCTGTGCAAATCAGCTGTTGTCGTGACGCCATCTTGTTTTACAACACGCTGGGTTTCGGTAAGACAGATTGTTAAACGTTTTCGACGATGCTTCATTTAAATCAAAGACTTAGTTAAACGTCGGCATTTAATTAACGGTCTAGATATTTAGTTAAGTGTCTGATTTAACCAACCAACTACGACCTCTGCTGTTTAATATTTATGCTTCGGAACGCACCTTTTTTCGTTGCGCGACTCGGACCGCGAGTGATCGGAACGGAACTAGCAGCTGTCACTTGTAAAGAAACGTGATGACGAGTTAGAGGTTACATTTTTTGCACATGGCATTCGGGCCTTGGCTGTATTTTTATTAGTAATAATTGTCTAACACAGGTGTCGGGCCTGGTCGGAGTGTTAATTTGTAATAATCATCACGGAACAATCGTCCAATCGTCGGGAAATAAGTAGATTCACGTCATCGGAGTGAGTGCTTCGTGTTGTGAAGGGACGAAGTGATTCGGGGATCAATTCGTCGCATTCGGACAGCGACCCTTCGTGTCGGCAAGCAACACGACGGCGACAGCATCGGGCTACGACGAGAGTAAGATTCGACTCCTCTCCCCCCACCCTTGTGCTCCTCATCCCGTATTCCTGCCTCGAATTGAGCTTTCGAATTCCGGTCCACGGCGTCAAAGGTCAGTACTCCTGGTGAAAACCAACCCTACCAAGATTCCACGCCCTGTCGGTTAAGGCGTGGAATTTAATCATTTTGGTAGCAGGCGCGGTTTCCTAGTAGGAAATCGATTCACGGACGGTTGTAGGGTTGTTTTTTTGCCACATTGTAGTTGGGAGAAAAGGGTATCTCAGATTGGTCGGCAATCAGTTTGTGAGTGAGTCTTGTGGTCGGTATACCACAATTAAAGTTCATTTTCGGTTAGTGAACGTATAATTGACGATTTAGTTAACAATTATTATAAAGTTGTAGTCGGAAACTACTCGGTGTGCATAAGGAACAGTCATTCAGTCGGACTATAGTATTGCAGTCGGGTTCCATAGTATTGCAGTGTTCTTTCGGATTACAGAGCAGGGTCAGGTTTTTTAAGGGGTATTAAGCTGATTTTGCTGACCTCAAAAGAAGTGTGGGTCATATCGGAGGGGCCACTGCTAGAAAAATAGTTATTTTTTTATAATACCTTTTTGTGTGTTATTTGTATTGTACCATATGGTGGCATTCTCTAATTGATTTAGAGTGTATAGTTATAAGGTTTATGTCCACAGGGCGACCATATTAAATATTTTTTAGGATTTAATTGTTTCAGTGGTTGCCTTAGATTTGACAACTTAGTTTTAATTTCTGTGCCCAGCGCTGACGGGCAAGTGCTGGTCTCTGGCTATACTTAGTTCGGTAGTGAAGTATAAGACCAGAATCTATTAAATCGGTAAACATGGCACCTTCGCCCTTGACGGTACTGCGGCATGGTGTCCGTGAGGAAATGAGATGGCTCGCCCATACTCATAAGTATGTGGAGCGACCAGATATGGATGATGTCCTGCTCAAGCGTGTGGAGGACGCAATGACACGCGTCGGGAAGGTGTGTCGGTTGGCTGCGGAGGCTGAAGCTCTCGGGCTTACTGATGAAGCCTCGGTGGCTGCAGTGAAACAGCTCTGCACGGATGCTGACCAAGCGATGGAATGCTTGGGTGACATCGAGCGTCGCGCGGAGAAAATTAAGCGGTCACGAAGGAATGACCGTGGGGAGGGTAACGGAGACCCACCCCCGAAGGGTGTTGTTGGACGGCTGCCACACCTGGAGATTCCGGCCTTCAGTGGGGCAATTGATGAGTGGCCGGCCTTCATCAATTTATTTGATAGCTTGGTCCACGGTCGGGACGACCTGGACAACGCCTACAAGTTGGCCCAACTATTGATGGCTCTGCGGGGTGAACCGAAGGAGTTGGTCGGTCACCTAACGGTCACGGCGGGCAATTATGAGATAGCCAGGTCCATATTGTTTGACCGCTACCAACACAAACGGCGGTTGGTTGATGCGCAGCTGGGGAAGCTGTTTAGCATCCCTAAAGTAACCCGGGATGTTGACATCCGAGTACAGGTGCTCAACCCTGTGCTGGTGGCCACGAAGGCCCTTCAGAACCTTGGTCTTCCGGTAGACCAATGGTCATACATTGTTTTGTATATGGTTTTGTCACGGTTGCCTGCAGCTGTTCAAAGTCGGTTTGAACAGCTGCATGGGGGCAGTAGCACGGAACTGCCCACGCTCGTCCAATTGACGGATTTTTTGGAGGGTGAATGCAGGCGATGTGACACACTGGACACGGAGGCCAGTGTGCAGCGCCAACCCGCGCGGATGCGGGAGGGGCCGCGCCCCCCGCCCCCACGGGGGGGTGGGCGGTCGAAACAATTTGGCGTTTTGAATGCCGCGCCGTCGGGTGACGGCTGTGTGCACTGCGAAAGTGCCGGTCATGAAGTGACCAGTTGCGCCAACTTTAAGGCGCTCGGGGTGGCTGCCCGCAGGAAGATGGTCTTCCGCCACCGATTGTGCTTCGGTTGTTTTCGGCAGCACACGCTGAGCGAGTGCTCGCGCGCGTTCCCCTCTGAGTGCTGTGGTGGCAAGCACCACATCGTGTTGTGCCTGAATCGGTCAGGCCCTTCGGACGGTCACCAGGGCCGGACTCAGGTTGGTCGGCCACAGGGCCCAACCAGGGCCGGACCCAGTCCCCCTCCGGGCAACGGGAGTCACCAACGGGGTGACTGGGGTACCCGCGGACGGGACCCCTCCCGAGGGGAAGGGGGCAGCGCGGGGGGTAACATGCGGGATAGCCGGGGTTCGGTCGCCGCTGTCCACGGTCAGCGAGGACTTCGGGCCGCTGGCTCACCGCGTGTTACGGGCGGGTGTCAGATGGCACCTATGAGTGGCGCGAAGGCTGGGAGCCCACCACCTTCTGCGCCACCCTGCCCGTCACTCTGGGAGGCGAACAGGGAGGCGAACAGTCGGATGTCGCCCCCATTCCTAGAGCGCCCCAGGTTGGATCCGCTCTCCCCCATCCATCCACGGTGGCCACCGAGCACACCGTACACCGTCCGGTATGGTCGGATACCGGGACAGCGAGGGGCCTATTATGCGGGTTGGGACCCCTTGATATACATACGGTCTGATATGCCACCGGCATATCAGCAGCCGAGTTACTCCACGGCCGACGGAGGTCTCAGCGGGTTTGGACCCCGCGGAGGTTCCCGCTAGGGACACGCCGCCCACTTACAGGGTGCTGCCACTCCACAGACCGTCATGCTCCCCACCGCCTCTGTGATAGCGTGGAGTTCGGACGGCAAATCTAGTGTGGCACGAGCACTATTGGACTCGGGGGCCCAGGGGTGCTTAGTCTCGTGCAACCTTGTGAGACGGTTGGGCATTTCGGTAAGGGAGTATCCACATTCCATTCGGGGAATTGGGAACACGGAAGTCGGTTCCGTTAAGGGAGTATGTCGGATTGCTCTCTTGTCACGGGTGGATTCATCGGTGAATCTGACGGTCACGGCATTAGTCATGCCTAATGTGATGGGCTCACACCCTCACGTACGGTTGTCGCCCTCGGTGCGACAGTTGGTCGCTGGGTTGTCACTGGCTGACCCGGAGTTCGATATTCCGGGCCCAGTAGACATTTTATTGGGTGTCGATGCCTTGGGATACCTGTTAGTGCCAGGTGTCCACGTGTTGCAGGCGACTGGTCTGGTTTCGGTCAACACCAGACTGGGCCATGCGGTAATGGGTCCGGTCATGCCGGATGCCCCACGCCTTTCGACTCGTAGTCCCTTATTCGGTTCTGTACTCTCGGAGGTGATACAGAAGTTTTGGGAGGTGGAGGAACCACCTACGGTCCGCCGGTTGGACCCGGTTGAAGAAGAGTGTGAACAGTTTTATCGGAACAATACTGGTCGCCTTCGGTCAGGTCGATTTCTCACACGTCTTCCATTCCGGAGTGATCGCCCACCGCTGGGCAGTTCACACCATGCAGCCGAGACGCGGCTTCTGTCGATGGAACGACGCATGAAGCGTGACGGGATTTTCCGGCAGAAGAACGTCGACTTCATGCGGGAATACGAGTCGCTCGGCCACATGTCGGTTTCGGGTATCGACTGGAAGCGTGAAGACCACTGCTTCCTGCCCCATCACGCGGTCTTGAGGACCCCGGAGGGCAAAATACGGGTAGTGTTCGATGGATCGGCATCAACATCTAACGGCATGAACCTGAACCAGTGTTTGCATTCAGGGCCGAAGTTGAACCATGACATCGCGGATGTTATCACATGGTTCCGTCGACACAATGTTGTGTTTGTAGCTGACATCCGGATGATGTTTAGACAGACGGTCATTCACCCTGACGATAGACGGTATCAGCTGATACTGTGGCGAGAGAGCCCAGATCAGCCCATCAAGGTGTACGAGCTGAACACCAACACGTACGGGCTACGGTCTAGTCCTTATTTGGCGATTCGCACTCTGCGGGAGTTAGCGGATCGAGAACGGTTAAATTTCCCTAGAGGAGCAGCAATCCTGGAGCAGGATCTCTACGTGGACGATATCTGTACCGGTGCAGATTCCGTAGAGGAGGCGCTCGCTCGTCGGGACGAGCTAGTTGAGCTCCTACGGGGTGGAGGTTACGAGCTCCGGAAATGGATGTCGAACTCTCCAGAGTTACTGTCTGGTCTTCCGGATGACTACCAGCAGGATCCCCACATTTTTGAAAACTTGGAAAATCCAAATATGTTGTCGGTATTAGGCGTCCAGTACCAGCCGGTGTCAGACATGTTTTCGTATCGGGTCGAGTTGGACTCCCCGAAGATCTGGACGAAACGGAACGTCCTTTCAACGGTGGCTAGGACATTTGATCCATACGGGTGGATCACCCCGGTAACATTTCAGCTCAAGTGTTTTATGCAGCAATTGCGGTCTGCTGAGCTGAAATGGGACGACCCGATCGGCGGGTCATTGAGCTCAGAGTGGGACTCGTTCTTTTCGACCCTCCCTGGCATCAATCGGATTTCACTGCCACGGAGGTTGGTCCCCACCAAACGATACACCGCCACCCTGCATGGGTTTTGCGATGCCTCGGAGAAGGGCTACGGAGCTGCGGTGTATCTGCGTACGGTCGACTCCTCGGGGGAGGTTGATGTGCGGTTGGTCATGGCCAAGAGCAAGGTTGCGCCGTTGCGCACTCGCCTGACCATTCCCAAGTTAGAGCTTTCGGGAGCGGCTCTCCTGACTCGTCTGCTCAACCACACGATGACGGTTCTTCGTGGGTCAATAGCGTTAGAAGATACGGTCTACGCTTAGACGGACACCCAGATCGTGTTATGCTGGCTGAAGGCTTCAGTTCACAAGCTGGAGATTTTTGTGGCGAATCGGGTTTCGCAGATTTTGAATTCGGAGGTTCCCTTAATCTGGAGACATGTTCCAGGGGAAATGAACCCAGCAGACTGTGCGTCTCGTGGGTGTCACGCTCCGGAGTTGGTTGGACATCCCTTGTGGTGGGGTCCAAAATGGTTGACTCAAGCCGAATCGGATTGGCCAATGAGTCCACGCGTTACCTCGGCGAACGGCGCCTTGACAGTCGGTGTCTGTACGACGCAACCAGAGCCGGAAGAGGAGTTCAGCCTGCTGGAACGGTACAGCTCGCTCGACAAGCTGGTCAATGTGACCGCCTGGATCTTCCGATTTGCGCGGAATTGTCGCAATTCTGAGGCGCAACGGGTGCGGACACAGGTCCTGACACCACGGGAACGGAACCATGCGTTGTTCGCATTGGTACGGAACGTGCAGACGGTGCACTTTAAGTCCGAATTGGACATTCTGAGACGCGGACGCGTCCAACTGAAGGGAGCTGTGGCTCGGCTCAACCCGTTTATTGACCCTCAAGGATTGCTGAGGGTAGGAGGTCGGCTGCGGAATGCCAACCTGCCTTATGCGGCTCGCCACCCGTTGTTACTCCCTAGGAAAGGGAAGTTGGTCGAACTGTTGATACAGGATCGACACATTCGGAATGGGCATATCGGATGCCACGCCTTGATGGCGTTTCTCCAGCGCGAGTTCTGGATTCTATCGGGAAGACGCTTAGTGCGTAGCGTCGTATTTCGGTGCCTGCCTTGTTATCGGGCCAAGGCGGCTACGATGCAGCCCCAGATGGGCGATTTGCCCTCGGATAGGGTTAACGAAATCCGGCCCTTTGCGGGTGTCGGAACGGATTTCGCGGGACCATTCATGGTCAAGTCTTCACAGCTACGGAACGCCAGATTAGTGAAGGCATACCTGTGCGTCTTCGTGTGCTTGGCCACGAAGGCAGTCCACTTGGAGGTGGTCAGTGACCTCACTACAGAGGCATTTATCGCATGTCTAGATCGGTTCGTCTCACGAAGGGGCCTCCCGACATTAATCCGTTCGGACAACGGCACAAATTTTGTCGGAGCCAGGCGATATCTGCAGGAGGTCACTCAATTCCTGAACGGTAACCAGGACGCCATCGGTACGGCTTACTCCCGACGAGGGATTGAATGGGTTTTCAGTCCACCGGGATGTCCTCATTGGGGAGGAATTTTTGAGGCTGCGGTTAAATCGGCTAAGTTGCACCTGACGAGGATCATCGGTGAGACCTCTCTACGCTTTGAAGAGCTTGCGACGCTGTTCTGTAAAATTGAAATGACACTGAACTCGCGTCCGTTGTGCCCGCTCAGTTCGGATCCAAATGATTTGGAAGCGTTGACGCCGGGTCACTTCCTGATAGGTCAGCCCCTTAACGCCCTGCCAGAATACCCATTCGGTGATGTTAAGTTAAGTCGGTTAACTAGGTGGCAGATGTTGCAGCAGATGGCTCAAGATTTTTGGAAACGGTGGTCCCTTGAGTACTTGCACATCTTGCAGCAGCGCCTTAAGTGGACTGACCGGACGAGCCCCCCTCAAGTCGGTGATTTGGTGCTGATTAAGGATGCGAACCTGCCATCATTGAGATGGAGACGAGGACGGATCGTCAAAATGTACACGGGTCGGGATGGCACGCCTCGATCAGCAGAAGTCAAGGTGGGGGACTCGGTCCTCAAGAGAGCGGTCGCAACACTTTCTCGCCTTCCTATTGATTAGGGACAGGTGCGGGCCTGTCCGGGCGGGTGACTGTTTAATATTTATGCTTCGGAACGCACCTTTTTTCGTTGCGCGACTCGGACCGCGAGTGATCGGAACGGAACTAGCAGCTGTCACTTGTATAGAAACGTGATGACGAGTTAGAGGTTACTTTTTTTGCACATGGCATTCGGGCCTTGGCTGTATTTTTATTAGTAATAATTGTCTAACACAGGTGTCGGGCCTGGTCGGAGTGTTAATTTGTAATAATCATCACGGAACAATCGTCCAATCGTCGGGAAATAAGTAGATTCACGTCATCGGAGTGAGTGCTTCGTGTTGTGAAGGGACGAAGTGATTCGGGGATCAATTCGTCGCATTCGGACAGCGACCCTTCGTGTCGGCAAGCAACACGACGGCGACAGCATCGGGCTACCCCACCCTTGTGCTCCTCATCCCGTGTTCCTGCCTCGAATTGAGCTTTCCAATTCCGGTCCACGGCGTCAAAGGTCAGTGCTCCTGGTGAAAACCTACCCTACCAAGATTCCACGCCCTGTCGGTTAAGGCGTGGAATTTAATCATCTACTAAGATCATACCTTGGGTTCGAGTATCAGTAAAGTTAGCAGCTCGATTCGTGGTGACATTTTGTACACAACCATATTAAAATAAAGTTTATGACGTCAGATGTCACTGCAACATGGCTGTTCAGTCGCTGCGGCTCAACCGTACGGAAATTGTGATTTTTTACAACAATACCCACGGTTTATTTATTAATTTCAATCATTAATTTTTAAGACTTGAATTATTATATAAATAGCAAGTTTTAGGTGATTAACATCAATGTTTTTAGTTTTGTTTTTTTGTTGAAATATAATGTTTTCAAACAACATTGAAAGAAAAGGATGTCTTTATAACATATAATTTTTCGGGATTAGGGATGTGTCTCCTGTGGAATGTGCGCTTTAAAAATGGATATTTGAAAAGATCCAGCGTCTTAAGCAATATAATTCAAAAGGCAGAAATCATCGGCGTGAAATCTGGCCCCTATATCATGAAGCTGATAAATCGACAATTGTCTGACAATTGCCGGATTGTCGAGACAGTTACCGTATCATAAACCCGACGAACTTGGCATGAAGTGGCAGGTTTATTCCCGTCGAATTTCGACATATATGACCATGACAATTATGTCGAAACCTGACATTTGTTCACTAGTAACTGTTTAACAAGTAAGTTTTGACAATAATTTGTGACAATGGTATGATAATATGATGGTATTTTCATGCTGAAGTTGATGACCAATTTTCTATGTTACTTGAGGGTAGTTTTATGTTCGTTTGAAAACAAAGTATTTTTTTTTAAATGAAATAATTTTGGTTCTGGAAAATACCAGAACGCAGCAGTATATTTTACTCATTATTTCATTTGCCCTACTCTCACTACTACAACCGGTAATTTGATACATATATTGTGAGATGCTAAGTAGTAATACTATTATCAGAAAATGTAACCATACATCACCCTATCCGAAAATTAATAGTTTTCAAATAATTTAGGGTTTTAACATATTTTTTTAGCAAAATTTGGCATAAAGTAAATAATTTAAAAAAAATCTAAATTACCTTGTGTAATTGATAGCTGTCATTTATTAGCTAATTTATCAAATATCTTAAAAAACCCTTAATTTTTTTATTGAATTAATTATTTATTTTATTTTACAACAGCGATGAAATTAGGGTAAAAATTGATTAAAACTCCTTGCTTTTTTTGTCGTAGCAATTTTGTTAGGGACAATTTTCACGGCCAAAATCAAAATTTTAAAGATTTTCCTGATATTTTTTTCAGATTATACCTGTCACAAGAAAATGTTTATGATGCCCACAATTGTCAAATTGTAGCGATATTTTGACATTTGTCGAAGTATTTCAGCATTTTAGTTACTTTTATAGTGTCACGTGCTATGGTATCGTGTTATAGGGGAAAGCAGCGGATATTCAAACTAGTTTTATATCAGAGAAATTAATTGATTTAAGAATTTGCTATACAAGTAAATTAATAAAGCTATAAAACCCGCATACTATAACCGCCGTACTCAAGAGTTATTTAAAGAATCATTATTCCATTCCATTCATTTATATTCCAAATTTAAATGTACATACAAAATCGTTCACTAAGTAATCAATAATTAATCCTTAACGACTCTAGGGCGGTAACAGAACTTTTTAATGAAATTGACATATGTCTACTAACTATAAGAAGAATAACAGACTAATTGAACCCCGGTTTAAACACGCGAAAGATAGCAATTCTTTCAAGGGTTAGTGCATGCTTTACTACAACAAGACACCTCTGGATTTTGAAATTGCCATTTGCTGCGTCATAATTACCTTATGTTAAAAGTATACCTTTTTGATCTACAAGATTCAATTAATCACATGTTCACATATGGTTTATCTAACTCAACACAAAACTCGCTGTTAAGATAATGTTTATTCCTGCGTATTTATTGATAAATAATGGGGACTATTTAAACGCAACCTATTTTTAAAAGAGATCTTAAAAGTCTTCCCTAAAGTGGCCCAATATGGAGAAGCGGAAAAAGTTACGAACCGGTGGAACGCTGCAACTTTGTTTGCATTTTGAAGTATTTGTACGATATTTTTTTAATTTACGGAACAGTGGTATGATTTACTATTTTGTGATGCAGAACCTTAGCGCGTATGGTTGAGATCTCAAATCGCCATAAAACTACTTGGTACATATATGCTTTGAAATATCCAGGCAAAGTCGAGTCCACTACCGCACTTTTTAGAAACTCATAATTACACACATTTGTTTCAACAATTTAATCAACCGACGGACACCGGTTTCATCTCTAGCCAATTTTTTTTATAAAGGCATGCCAATCTCTATACAAAAATGTTTGAAACCTTTTCAATACCTAGGTACTTCAAGTGTCCCCACCCGTCTCAATATCCGGGGCAAATCATCGATAGTTTGGTCGTAAATCATATCTACGACCAAACTATCTATAATATGCATATTCATCGATGTGCCAGGCGGCATATCTCTATCACACACACATAGACACTTTACCCACATAAGTGCAATTCAGATTTTCAATTCAGTTTTTGGTTTCATTTGACAACTCGTGTATGTTCCTCTATTTTCGTAAGAAATACTAACTTTATGAGTTAAATATAGGTATAGGAAATAGGTGTTTAACTTCTATCACTTTTATGGCGTTGCTAACTTTAACGGCAACCAAATCTATTTATCCTTATTTCGATTCACACACACACACACACACCCACACACACACCCTCGAACATACACACACGTAGTAGTCTTAAATCCAATTATACACCCCTTTGTGTCAGGGGTTAAAACATGTATCTTGTACATTGTACATGTACATGTAATGTAACATGTGAGTTTATTACAAACAAAGAAATTTCACAGATAGGTATTGCCCGGCAGCAAAATGCCAAAACCAGCAAGATTCATCACTCCCATCTGACGTCACAAATCACAACATTACGAAAGTTCTAGAAAGGCGAATTCAGTCAATAAGCTAAATAGTCGCATGTCACGCGCGAGCGAACGAGTCTATGTCTTCCCGGGAGATATAGACTCGTTAAAGGCTAAAGGAAGACATTTTAGAAATTTATATCCTAAAGGATCGTGACTGGATGAGGTTTGTGGGAAATGTCTAGTTTGCCAATTCTGATGTTTAAAGCGAGAAAAAGTACCTTTGTAAGTGTTTGTTATAGTATCGTGGAATACCTATTTCTGTTGTCTCAACAGGGTGATCAATCCAAATGGGTCAGTAGGGCAGAAACTATGAGAGATAGCGGCATCTGCTCTTAGGAACCATGGCTTCGATTATAGATTTAATAATAATGATAAAATAAAAATATTTGTTTTGATTATGGCTTTTGTTCGATGCAATTGAAGAGGTCGCTGTTGTCTTACAAACTATGAACATGGCGAGTATTACCAGCAAACATTAGTCATTTCTCCGTCTGATCCGGAAAATCACTGATGAAAAATGTGTACGCTAATCCAAAATTGACGCAACATCTATTTAAGCAAAGAGTTTCGTTAAACAGTGGAACTCACGAACAAAAATACACTTTTGAGTCCACACTAAAAAGTATCTATGTTGACTAGCAATCCAATATCATATAATTTGAGTTCGTTGTATGAAGTTCTAAAATACATTGCTTCTGGCTCCACACTAGGAACCAGAAACAGCGGCGTCACACACATATAAACATCCACGACATGTTTATTTTTTTACTCCCAGCCGGGGATCGAACCCGGGCTCTCGCACGGTAGGCAGGGCCACAACCACTGCACCACAGAGGTCGTCAAATGAAACCACGCACTCATATCAGCATCGTCCACGCGCAGAACTTTATAAGCGAGTTACAAAATGGTTATGACAGTTTGGAGACCTTGTTGTATGTGCTTGTGTGTTAAGCTGGTACGTAAAACCGCGACAACTTAATATTTATATGTATACCTACGTTACTTTCGACGTACAGTAGTATAAGATCAATTTTAAGAATTATTTGTAAGGAGTTATTAAAGTTATTCAGAAAATAGTGTTCACTCGCGTTCGAAGTAGTGGGCCTAAGGCTATGGTCTCTCTGTGGTGTTGCGGCCGAGGCTGGGCCTCCCAAGGGTCCCGGGTTCGAATCCTGGCTGTGAGGACAGAAAAAACCCAGGATGTTTACATGTTTGTGACCTCGCTTTTTCTGGTTCTCACGACATAGGGTATCCTAGTGTGGGGCCAGAAGCAATGTAGGTGCCTGTATGTTAATGTTATGTTATGACTAAGTGAAAACTTACCTTTAACGGCGCTTAGCTTGTTCCCGACCATTTGCTTCGCCACAAACGCCGCCATTTTGTGTTTCCTTCGGCCTCAGTACTGAAACAAACAGAACATTTCTTTAAAATACCCTTTTAGCAATTCAACACTCCATGTAGCGTGACAGGGGGGCTAGCCCATCGCCGCACGCCGAGGAATTTATAAATACAATTTTTACCCAGGAACCTTACCCTGAACAAAATTGACCTAAAATGGGTATTTCGAACACAATAAAACCTTTACTTTCAATGCCTTTATTTTAAAAAGTCCATATTTTAAAACAAAAGGGACGGTCGCTAAATTGCTCCAAATTGGTACCATTGTGGATAATTCCGGCGAAGAATAACTTTACTCAGCGGAAATTATTGGGCAAATTATGACTGAAGCTACTAAACTTTTTAATCTGGTTAATAGAGCTGCTAGAAAAAAATCAGCATTTTTAGAGCATCGATCGACAAAAGATATTCCTGGGTAATGAAATGAAACAAATATAAAATGTCAGTTGTATAACTAACACTACAAAATGGCTTGTAAATATTGAAACGGTACGAGTAAGTTTCCTTCTGTAGTAAAACCAATATAGGTTTATTTCACAATTGCTTGCCTGTCGTCAGGAATGAAATCCTGAAAGAGCAAACAATATAACCTAACATAGCGTCACGCCTTTTCCCATACGGGGCGGGAAAGGCACAATCGTGCCAACTTTGAGCCAGTTATTCAATACTACGACCTGACACGGGGCTAGCCCATCGCCGCGGCTATAGAGTAATGAAGGTTTCCTCACGATGTTTTACATCACCGTTAGACGTCCGTATGTAATTAAAATAAATAAATTATCTCACTGGTACATGTTCAGGAATCGAACCTGCATCTCCTGAGTGAGAAGCAAGCGTGATGAAACCCATTAGACCACGGAGCAAACTAACTGGTAACTAAACCCATTAGACCACGGAGCAAACTAACTGGTAACTAAACCCATTAGACCACGGAGCAAACTAACTGGTAACTAAACCCATTAGACCACGGAGCAAACTAACTGGTAACTAAACCCATTAGACCACGGAGCAAACTAACTGGTAACTAAACCCATTAGACCACGGAGCAAACTAACTGGTAACTAAACCCATTAGACCACGGAGCAAACTAACTGGTAACTAAACCCATTAGACCACGGAGCAAACTAACTGGTAACTAAACGCGTAAATTTCGTAACTATTATCATAGACTAATAATATAAGCTATTATTTACATACATATGCTCACGCCTATCTCCCGGAAGAGGGGTAGGCAGAGACTAAAGACTTCCACCTAACTAATATTTATTTATTATGTTAAACTATTTTCAAATACTAAGTTAATTTACTATTAACATTGTTTACTAGTACAACAATGGCAAATGCTGTGTGTGCTCATATATAAGAGGCACTTAAAAGAACAATACCGCCATATTTATATTGTAATCCAACTAATGTTGTAAATGTATGTATGTATGTAAATATGAATGTTTATGTGATTGTGCCTCAATCACGCTAAAACGGCTGAACTGATGTGAATGAAATTTATCACAGAGATAGTTGATAAGCTAGATTAAGATATGGTATTTTTTGTGTTAATAAAACCAACATTTGGCTTCAACATATTTCGACTTTACAAGCAATTATTTATACAACTCACGATCAAAATAAGCGTCTTGACAATATGTAGGCACATAATAGGTATCTAGTGCTCGCAAGTTCGTCTGCATGGCCTTAGCAATTATTTACCGGGAAAACAATACCCTACTTCTGTCGCAGTCTGGTAAAAGTATCCTTTCTTCTTCTTGTAGTGCCTCTCCACTACTAAAGGTGGCGGTCAGCTCTCAACTCCTCTCTGTTCTTCGCCAAGCGCATGAGCTGTTCTACGCTAGCCACTCCCGTCCATTCCATGATGCTGCGGAGCCACGACTTGCTCCTTCTGCCAGCGCGTCTTTTTCCCTCTACCTTGCCTATTACGATGACCTGAAGAAGTCGGTATTGTTCGTGTCTAAGCACTTGTCCCAAGTAACTTATTTTCTTCTTTTTTTGGGTAAAGGTGAGTTCTCTGGAGCATTTGGCGCGTCGCAGAACTTCTTCGTCCGTGACTCTTTGAACCCAGCTTATCCTCAGCATCCTCCGGAAATACCATATTTCAAATGCGTCGAGTTTTTTGCAGGTTCCTTTAAGGTCCAGGATTCACAACCATATATAACTACTGGCCAGATGTAGCATTCAAGCATCCTAATTTGGAGTGTTTAAGGAGGTCTTTATGCTAATAAAAGTGTCCTTTATGCTAATATAATACATAATCTATCTATGGGCTAAATTTCCTTCAATTAAGAAAAATCCAAACATCGTAACTTTCACATTTATACTGGGTGACATTTAATTAGCAGACCATATTTTGAGGTATGATAGCACCCATAATTATGAATCACTTTTCCCAAGAAACATATAAAAACGAAAACAAAATGGTTCTCTTTAGTAATCAGCTGATCGGGTCAATGTGAGGGACGTTTTTTTTATTTGCGACCATATGTTTCTTGGGGAAAGTTGTTCATATCGATGGGTAATATCATTCCCCAAAATATGGTCAGCTAGTGAACCTGTATGTCATCAACCTAGTTGCGGTGGGGAGTCTTCTCAAGATTAACCTGTATGTCATCAACCTAGTTGCGGTGGGGAGTCTTCTCAAGATTAACCTGTATGTCATCAACCTAGTTGCGGTGGGGAGTCTTCTCAAGATTAACCTGTATGTCATCAACCTAGTTGCGGTGGGGAGTCTTCTCAAGATTAACCTGTATGTCATCAACCTAGTTGCGGTGGGGGGAGTCTTCTCAAGATTAACCTGTATGTCATCAACCTAGTTGCGGTGGGGAGTCTTCTCAAGATTGACCTGTATGTCATCAACCTAGATGCGGTGGGGAGTCTTCTCAAGATTAACCTGTATGTCATCAACCTAGTTGCGGTGGGGAGTCTTCTCAAGATTAACCTGTATGTCATCAACCTAGTTGCGGTGGGGAGTCTTCTCAAGATTAACCTGTATGTCATCAACCTAGTTGCGGTGGGGAGTCTTCTCAAGATTAACCTGTATGTCATCAACCTAGTTGCGGTGGGGAGTCTTCTCAAGATTAACCTGTATGTCATCAACCTAGTTGCGGTGGGGAGTCTTCTCAAGATTAACCTGTATATCATCAACCTAGTTGCGGTGGGGAGTCTTCTCAAGATTAACCTGTATGTCATCAACCTAGTTGCGGAGGGGAGTCTTCTCAAGATTAACACGCTCATTGCGAAGCGAGGCGTTACACGCCTCGTCCATGGTTTGCACTCAGTGCGGAGGTGAAAAAACCGTTCGTCTCTTTTTTGCGGCTGGATTCTTATGACTTTTTTAACGTAAACAAGGGAGACAACCTAACTTGGCATCTTGACCATACCCTAAAGTACTCATAGAACCAATAATATAGCACGAGGCGTGTTGTACCTCGTTGCGACAGATTCGCAAAATTTTGCGTTCTTTGCAACACGAGGCGTATAGGGCCTCGTGAGTACCTCGCACGAGGTTGATTGGTAAAATTGGTTAGTGTCGTTCGATCTTACGTAACTATCGCATGTGTTTTGGAATTCGCAATGGACGTGACGAAAGCAGTGAATAGAAAAAGATCCCGGCGAATTCTGGAGCTGTCGTTCACAAATTTAGATGCACCTGTAGTTGAAAAACACGAAAATCCAAAATCACAGTCCCTATACAAAAAAGTGTTGCAGCGCAGTGACACAAATATTTCTGTACTAAATGAGAATAATATATCCATGAGTCCTAGTTCCGGTCGCACATACCAAGAACTTACCAATGTTGCACCGGCGTCCAGCTGCCGCAGTCCGCAAGAAAAGGACAGTGGAGAGTTCCAAATCCTAGATTTATCAAACTACCCTCAAACAGACACTAACAGAAATATGAGTTCGACTAATGAAAATGATTCTCTCAGTTGTCATCGAGATGTAACGATACCTAAAATTCGCATTCTGGAAGACATTGTTATTCCCGCCTCAGTGACTGACACCAGCAACAGTTTCATTAACCCTCTGACTGATGACAACGTTGTTCTCAAACCTCTGAACAAAAGTCCTAGCAGTTACGAATCTCTAAGTAACATTTCCGTTTCTAATATGATTCCCATGGATAACTCATTTGATGAAAAAAAAATACGTGAACTTCTATCGACGCCTTCGAACAGAAGACGAAATGAGGATTTACTTACACCAATGACGAAACAAAGCCTTGAATTATCAGCTGTCGCCACCAGTGAAGATAAAACAGAATGTTTTTCTACACCGCCATCGACTAGTAAACCGGAAACGGATACTAAATCGGAATCGAGTCAAGTCATAATCAACATCAATGACACAACACTTGATATTGAACCAACAAATACAGTGATTGTTGACCTGGCAGAGAGTAAAATACCTAATACCAATACAAGTCTATCTGAGCAAATAACCCATGAAGAACCAAATCATGTTGTGGTTACAGAACAGAATAGTGATTCTGATGATGGCAGCTACCATCCTAGTCATTCCTCTGAAAGCGATGATGATATCACAGAACAAGATAGTGATTCTTCAAGCTTTGAACCAATACCAGAAACTCGCTCAGCAGCTGCAGCTGCCCTACCAAATCCCAGAGCAAATGATGAAGATGAATGGATTGATATAAATGATTCAGTGCCTGATTTGGATGTGTTTACTGAAGAATGTAAACTCAATATACCTGATGATGTGAAAACTCCGGAAGATTTTTATCGCCTCTTGATAACAGATGATTTTTTAGATAAAATTGTGATTGAAACAAATATTTACGCGGAAAAAACTATTTCTGCAACAGAATTGAAACCTAAATCACGATTGAAGTCCTGGAAGCCTGTGGACAGAGAAGAAATGAGAAAGTTTTTTGGTGTGTTGCTTGTAATGGGCTTAGTGCGACTACCACGAATGAATGACTACTGGTCTCAAAATGCAATGTATAGAAACAACTATATTGTAAGTGTTATGACAAGAGACAGATTCCAAATGATCCTGAAATTTTGGCATTTTAGTAGGCAAGATCAAGATGAATCCAGCGGTGACAAATTATACAAAATTCGAAATGTGCTTGAAATGATCCTTGCAGAATTTCGAAAAGTTGTGGTACCGGGAAAAATATTAGTGATTGACGAATCAATGATACCATGGCGAGGGCGACTAAAATTCCGCCAATATATAAAAAATAAAGCCCATAAGTACGGCGTAAAGCTTTACAAACTATGTACTCCGGAAGGATTTACATTCAGTGTTATAGTTTACACTGGCAAAGGAGATGGTGGCCGAGAATTGAATCATGGACCTAAAACTGTGATGAGACTGATCAAAGATTTAGAATTCAAAGGCAGAATAGTAATTGCTGATAATTTTTATAATTCGATTGACCTAGCTGAAGATTTGTTGAGCAAAAAAACATTCTTGTGTGGTACTTTAAGAAGTAATAGAAAAGGATTGCCTCGTACCATAGTATCACAGAAAATTAAAAAGGGACAAATTATCGGAAAAATGAATCACAAAGGCGTTCGCATTATTAAATGGATGGATAAAAGACCAGTATTAATGATAAGCACATGCAAAAATCATGATATTACGCTTCGTACTGTAACTAAAACTAGAGGAGAGAGAAGTGTGACAACAAAAAAGCCCGAATGTGTCTACTCATATAACGACAGTAAGAAAGGAGTTGACTATAGCGACCAAATGTCCTCTTATTATAGCTCTTTAAAAAGAGGACTAAAATGGTATCGAAAAGTTATGATGGAGTTAATTTTTGGTACGGCCTTAGTTAACGCTTGGGTCTTGTATAATATGAAAAATAAAGCAAAGATGCCAAAAAAAGAATTTGTTGAAGCTGTTATTGAAAAATTCACTGGGAAACCTTTCAACACAAAACAAGAATCTTCGGTTACTGCGGAGCCAAAACCTGAGCATCAATATAAATTATTAGAAAAAAAACGTAGATGCACCGGCTGTTATGAAAAAGTAAGACAGAGACTTTCAAGCAAAGAAGCAGATAAAAAAGTGAAGAAGGTGAAAGGTTTTTGTGAAAAGTGCGCCAAAGCTTTCTGTTTAAATTGTTACAATGAAAAACATTGATTTCTCCTATTAATATCGTTATACATCTTAGCTTGCTTAAAATCCGGTAGTTACTTTTTTCCAAACTTGTTTATGATGATGATGATCCAATGAATGATCCAAGATTCCACTAAACCCAATTTTTCACAAAGTCATCAACATCATAAACAAGTCTGCAAAAATCGAAACTACCGCCTTTACCGCTAGCTATCCCTTATTTTAAGGTGAAAATTATTGTAACTATTTGTTAAAAATAAAATGTCGATAAAAAAAACCTTTTTCATTTCACCAACACTAGGACTTTATCGATATGTGTAAATATATTGCGTCAACGAGGCGCTAAAAACCTCGTGTTTTGTTTTGTCTCAATGCGATGCGAGGTTTTAAGCGCCTCGTTTTGGTTTTTTGTGTTTGTTTCAGACAATTTACATAGGATTCTCGGGCGAGGGCACCAAAATGACGTCTGTACTGTTAGCTTTCGATACATATATTCAATATCTGTGTAGGCATTGATTTCATAAATTTAAAACGTATTGAAGTCACCAAGGCACACGAGGCACAATCAACCTCGCTCCGCATAAAAATGAAAACCATCACGAGGCAGTTTGGATCTCGTACCCCACAGTTCTGCAGGTAACTAAAATGACCCTACGCAATGAGCGTGTTAACCTGTATGTCATCAACCTAGTTGCGGTGGGGAGTCTTCTCAAGATTAACCTGTATGTCATCAACCTAGTTGCGGTGGGGAGTCTTCTCAAGATTAACCTGTATGTCATCAACCTAGTTGCGGTGGGGAGTCTTCTCAAGATTAACCTGTATGTCATCAACCTAGTTGCGGTGGGGAGTCTTCTCAAGATTAACCTGTATGTCATCAACCTAGTTGCGGTGGGGAGTCTTCTCAAGACATTGTACCTGACCTATTGACAAAATAGCTAAATTCAATTGAAGCATTAATGTTATGATGTTTATGTCACCGTGAGATAGTCAAAACCGGTAGTTGATCAACTATCGACAAATAATAAACCAAACCAAGTCGGTCGGTTTAGAATTTATGTTTATTTTGTTCTTACATGTCAACCTAACACGAAGACTATTCTCTCGCCCCCTCTAGTCTTCACCTAAGCTACCGCTGTGTTGGCACTGGTATTTCAATTGCAATTCAAGTTTAAACCAGTTTACTATTTAACGGTTTAAACCGTTAGTTTATCAACTAACGCGTCATATAGTAATCACTAGTACGCTATAGTTTACTATCTGTCAATAGTTGACCAACTAACGAGGAAAAAAAACGTTAATTTATCAACTAACGGTTTTGACAATCTTACGGTGAGATTTATAAATCAACCACCAGACCAGGATATTGTTATTGTTGCAATAACGCTAAAAAGAAAATTACTTTCATGAAAAATTACCAGTAATTTGCCCTCGCACGCACTCGTAAATTAGACTCCACGGTTCGCATTACAAGCTTCGCCGAAGTTTCCTTCGGCTCATAAATCATATTTTTTATTTTTATTTAAAACAACTGCAGCGAATTTCGTAAATTTAGTAAGATTTTCTTGTACTGTTTGAGAAGTTTTCAGAGATTATGGTAATTTTGTGCCACATTGAAAATAGAAAAAAACACGTAACATAACATGTTCTTTGTCTATGATTTATGAACGAGTGAAAACTAATCATGTTATATGTCGATAGGCATTACTTTTGTAGTGCTGTCCCCAATAAGTTAAACCATTCTATTAAATGTATTCAACTCACATACGTTGTAAATAGATGCTAAAGTGACTGGAAATAATGTAATACCTGTATTATCTTACCCCACTAGCTATTTATCTTTTAACTATTTTATAATAAAAACAAATACCCTTACCTCTTTACCCAAAGGGGCTCTAAAGTTGCCTGAAACCAGCTAGCGTTGCGTTTCCGTAGGTACAGTTGCAATCCCATTTTATTACACCTTCTGGATATTCCACCGTCACGTGCCTATTTCGTGCACCATAAGGACTAGTATGGTGCTGCATTGGTGTAACTCTACCTGTGGTCCAATCCCGCTAACAAAATGGTGACTGAATGACAGTGACAATGACGTGATAGCGGCGACCTATACTTTAGGTATAATAATAATACCTTGGACACTGTTTACACACATTGATCTAGCCCCAAACTAGGATTCCCTGTATCTTGGGTACTAGACAACGATACACATACTTATATAGATGAATATTATACTTAGATAGACAAACAACCATGACTAGGGTACAAACATCCGTTATCATCAAACAAATATTTGTCTCCGCCGGGACTCGAACCCGGGACTTTTGGCTTCGTAGGCAGGGTCACTGCCGACTGGGCTATTCGGGTCGTCATATTATTTGGCGTTTGAAGGATATTTTTCAGGGTTCCGTACCTTAAAAGAAAAAGAAAAAATCCCTTATGGGATCAAAGTCAGAAATCTCAGTTCGTCTGTCACCAGGATCAGTTCGTCTGTCCATCTGTCAAGTCCCTTTTTTACAAGAACGCGTAGAGATATCAAGTTGAAATTAATATTGATTACTCATGTCTGTAGTCTTTTAAAGTTGTGAAAAAATCAAACTTGCAATCAAAATGTACCGCCTTATATGTCACTATTTTGCTGAAATTGCTTTATATTTGTAAAGGAATCAAAACCAATAGGACACTTTCCGTCGATCAAGGATCGTGAAATTTGGCACGAAGCAAGGTCTTATAGCACAAATAAAAATAAAAATTCGGAAACTGTTTTCTGTCTGGCTGACTGACTATCAGTCCGTCTGTCAAAGCCCTTTTTCTCAGAAATACGTGGAGGCGTCAACTTAAAATACGTGGAGGCGTCAACTTAAAATAAGTGGAGGCGTCAACTTAAAATACGTGGAGGCGTCAACTTAAAATACGTGGAGGCGTCAACTTAAAATACGTGGAGGCGTCAACTTAAAAACAATATAAATTATTCAAGTCTGCAATCCCTTGAAGTTCTAAAAATATCAAACTTATTGTTCACCGAAATCAAAATATACCGCCGTGTGTGTCACAATATACCGCCGTGTGTGTCACAATATACCGCCGTGTGTGTCACAATATACCGCCGTGTGTGTCACAATATACCGCCGTGTGTGTCACAATATACCGCCGTGTGTGTCACAATATACCGCCGTGTGTGTCACAATTTTGCTGAATTTGCTTGATACTCGCAAGGGATCCAAAACCTAAAAGATACTTTCCGTTGGCCTAGAACCATACAATTTTAATAGAGCCTAGGTCTTATAGCACAAGTAAAGGAAAAAAAATCTGAAATCTGAAAATAAGAATTCCTTTATAAAAAAAATGCGATTTGTACGGAACCCTTGGTGCGCGAGTCCAACTCGCACTTGGCCATTTATTGACCGATCGAGCGAAACAAGCGTAGCGTCTCAGTTCAGCTTGGGCAAGAATGCTTTCTTAAGTCGTTATTTATTTATGTGCTGCTGTCCGGATTTCCAGCTGTTCTCCTTTACAGGTCGCATTTCTCAACCGATTCTCGTGACTTTGTTTGAGTAAGTTCGATAATTATATGTATTTTGTGGATTCATTTTTTTTTATTTTTAAAAATGGCGGAGATACGGATTTACAAAGTTATTGGTGCGGCTTCTTTCGCACTCAATGTACTTCATAAGTCAGGGGTGTGTGGCGGTCGAAGGTATTCTTATCAACCTTGGGTTTGCTGAAAGATATCTCTATTTAGATATAAGCATGCCTTTGTAGATGTCTTTTCTGTTTTATTGTATCTTATGTGAAAATATATACGAATATAAAAATATGAAAAAAAACCTGTGTCTTTCACGAGGTCTACATCTTTTAGAGCCACTAGTTTAAATTAGGGTCATTTAAATAATTTTAGTATTTCATCGATGGGTAACGGATTACAGGAAAAAAAAATTGGTACCTAAAGTGGACCGCCATTATTACATCATTGTCAGAAAGTCGCCATTTTGTTAGTCGAATGCATGTCCTGATTACCGCTGTACACTCTAGGGACATATTCCGAAGTAGCATCAACTTTAATTGTCCGCCCTACTTTAGGGAGCGGTTAACGTCTAAATAGTCGTTCAGATGGATTCCAGAGGCATCAAAACTAAACTTACTGAACGAACACTGCGTCACACCTTATTCCGTACGGGGTGGCAGAGGCACAATTGTTACTCCTACATAACTAATCAAACATATATGCTGCTATCTGATGCCCGCAACTTCATCTGCGTGTTCCTAGGAATTATCATTAACCGAGATAACATTACCCTTCCTCTGGTGCAGTCTGATAAAAAGTAGCCTATATGATAATCTAGCTTATAAACTAAATCTGTGCTAAATGTCATTCAAATCCGTTCTGCCGTTTTAGCGAGATAGAGGCACAAACACACAAACATCGATCCATACTATTATTTATATTTATACATTTATAATATTAGTTGGTGGAGCCGTCCATAGCTGGGGCGATGGGCTAGCCCCCGTCGCGGAAAATGGAGCATCGAATTACTGGCTAAACTTGGACATAACTTTACAACCCCGTATGGGAAAAGGCGTGACGCTGTGTAAAGTTTTGTTATTACGTACTCGCTTATTTATTTCCTATAAAGGGTGTAACAGAAACGTGTAGACATACTCTAAGGGGTCGTTAGGGAGATAATTCTGAACACCTTTTACTATGACACCGATTTGATCAGAGCAATTAATTTTTCACTTTCTTCTAAAGAAAAATAAAGTTGTTTTGATCAAATCAGATCAACTTACTTTTCATTCCTCCATACGTTTTGGCCCGGGCGATCAGCTGATTTGTATGGAGTAAGCGAAAAATTAAGTTGCTCTGATCGAATCGGTTTCATAGCAAAATTTATTTAGAATGGCGTCCCTTGAAACACGTTTCTGTTATATCCTTTAAAACTGTTAGTACAATTGTACACTACAAAATACATTCAGCCTTCCGAATTTAAAGTAAATACAAAAATAAACAAAACGGAATGTTGTTTATACTATTGTGCAAAGAAAAGACCTGGGTGACCCTTTTGACCCAGATAATACGGGGTGAGGTGAAAGTGTTAACCCACACACTCACATAAAATGCAAATCGCCTGCTGCAATGTGACGGGTCAACCTGATTCGGTTGTAAATGAAGGGTTGTTAAGTTATATAGGGTGTTGTAAATGGGTTAAGCCGATTTTGAGTTGAGATTTGATTTAAACTTGTACATAACTGGGGGAAAATATTCACAATGTCTTCAGTAATGGCATACTTTCAAAATAGGCTTTTTCAAAACCCGACAGATGGCGCTAAAGACAGCCGTACCATTTTTTTTCTCTTGGCGCATGATGCATATGCTAAATATGGATAGAGGACACCTAAAAAAACACAAAACAATATTTGTAAATGATATCCTAATGTGTCAAGTTTGTGAGATAATTAGAATTCAAAAATATATTATAAATTTATTTTTACATCCAATTATCGCGCCAACGTGACACATTTTTTGTTAAATTTTACCAATAATTTATTGTTTGTTTAAGTGTACTTCTACCTCTAACCATATTTATCACATTCGTCATGCGATGCGCCAAAGGATAAAAATAGTAGGGGCTTCAACGTTATCTGTTGGATTTCGTACAATTCTTGCTCTGAAAGTATCATATCAAATCAGCATTAAGACTTCAGTTCATTTTCTTCTTTAACATCTTTTGACCCAACCACGAATTAACGTAAGTACTATTTTAATACTACCGGCTATTTGTTATTAACGCTCCTATTATAATATTAAACTTTTTTTTAAATGCACTAAAGTAGTAACAATTAATGATACTGAAGATAGCGTTGATTATATAGGTAATCCAAATATGAGATTTCCAGTTGAAATCTGTTTTCTGAAGTTCGGACTAATTATTCTCTTATTATTTTTCCAAGCCTTAAGGCTGAAATTCGCCGGCCAATTTTCAATAACAAGCGAGCGATTAAGTTAAGAAAATAAAGTTCATAGTTTAAGGTGGCGCCATCTCTCCCAATGGGTGTGAACTAATACGACAAGAAGTAAGGCGACCCCTAAGATGGGGCGCTATTGAAACGGAAAACGCTGGGTTATAAATGCTGATAAGAGTGGTTGAACACAACATAGCAGCTGATAAGCAAAGCGCACTTTTCAAAAGACGCTTTTGGACTTGCGATTAGGCCAAGGCTCAACCAACCAACCTTAGACAACTGAAAGTTGACAGACACCACAGATTAATAAAGCCGACACTCAAAGTCATAATAAAAACTAGTGACTCTGTGAGCTGTGGACCTGGCGAGCGATACAGACAATTTGCGTTTTCTTTCATTATTTTCCACCCCGACATCCCCTTGAAATTTATGAACAAGTGGAGTTATTGTAAAAGCAAATAACTCGATTGCATTTTCTTTCACTACCACATACAAACTTATAAACGCACCTAGTTACTTACATGGAGTATGAAAGTAGCCGCACCAATAACTTTGTAACTCCATGTCAATCCAAAAACCGAATCGAAAAAAAAAACATAAAATTATCGAACAAGCTGTACCACAAAATCTCACGAGAATTTGTTCAGAAATGTGACCTATAGCGGAGAACAGCCGGAAATCCGGAAATACGAAGGAAAGTATTTTTGCCCGAGCTGAAACGAATAAGAAATAAGAAACTTTATTTTCGTTTCGTTGACATTTCTTCTTAAAAATGTAATTTCAGTTTCACATGATCTAACCTTAGGTCGTCTCTCTGTCGCTCGCTCGGGAACTGACATCGCCAGTATGAAATCTAAGCGGCACTTTATTTGAGTAGCCCTCTAAGTATTCGGCCACAGTCTACTCAAATACACAAAAGATGTGAGTGAGGGCTAAAACAACTGAAAAGCTTGAATTTCAAAGCGAGTCAAGTGAAATAAACTATTCTCGATTGTACAGTACCTTAATTATAATTCCACTACCAAAGTACACATACACACACACACGCGCACGCGTACTCACACACACACTCACACTATTTCACTAATACAACAAGCACCTACAATAACAGTAAACGTAATATTATAGGATAATACGAGCAGAATATTAAATTAGCATGAAACGTGAATTACAGAAATGTTTGCACTTGCACAGTGAATATCCATATCGCAACTATTTGATATTAACCCAGAGAGCCCGGCCGGTCATATTGAAATTTGGATCGCTATTTTGAACTTAAACACTTGCAAAAAAATCGGGAGTTTAAACGGCCAGTTCCAAACACGGAATACGGTGGAATAGTAAACCTTATTTGCTTGGGCAGAGGGCGGTTATGTGTGTTATTTCAAGTGTTATGTAATTAGGAATATTATTTCAAAGCACGAATACTGGCATCATCGTTACGTTGCATTCCACTCTGTGCTGAATGCGGTTAGTAGATATTGGCTTGACTTGTGACCGATTTTTCAGTAGGGAAGTACATATTCTCATAAAAGAGCTCCGTAGTCTAGCGGTTTGACGTTCGCTTCTCCCGCAAGATACGTTAGTTCGAATCCGGTGTTGACTTTGTACTAAGGAGATAAGTAATTTATCTTAAGTACATTAAATGTACATAGTCAGGTCATAAGTTCTGTCACATGTGCAATATGAAATAATTTAGACATGTTTATTATTTATGTAAACATTTATATAGCAAAATGAACTTAATAAAACCTAGATTCTTATGGTAATAAAGTTTATTCAAAATGACCCCCGCGATTTTGAATACAGGCCTGTATTCTGCGCGGCCAGTCGTCTATCGCAGCACGAACGAGGTCCATGTCAATATCGGCGGCTGCCTTAATCAAGGATGCCTTGAGTGACTCCAAATTAGGATGAGGCTTTGAGCAGGCCTTTTCCTCCAAGTGTTGCCATATCTTGTAATCTAACGGACTCAAATCTGGACTGGAGGAGGGCCAGTCTTCGTGCCGGATGAAGTCGATTTCACGCGCCGCCAGCCAGTCTTGTGTGCTTTTCGCTCTATGAGCTGGCGCAGAATCTTGTTGGAATACCCAGTGCCTGTTATTAAACATGGTATGAGAAACAGGTTCCACAAGGTTCTTGAGGACTGTATTTTGATACACAACTGCATTCGATTTTACGCCTTTCTCACAAAAATGTACCTCAGTTAAGCCCCAATAAGAGACTCCCAACCAAACCATGAGCGAGGATGGAAAATGACCTCGTTGGACACGCGGAATACGGTTGCTCGCTTCTTCACTGCTGTGTGCGTACACCTTATCATTTTGTTTGTTGTAGCTCTCTTCCACGGTGAAAATTTTTTCATCCGAAAAAAGAATTTCCCGATGCTTTTTTCCCGCGTACCGCTTCAACAAAGCGCGGCATCTCTTCAGTCTCAGGTCCATTAAACGAGCGTCCAAACGATGTCCTGTTTTTCTTCGATATGCCCTAAGCCCTAAGTCTTCATTTAACACCCTTTTCACCGTGGTCCTGCTTAACCCCATCTGAAGGGCCAACAGTTTCTGCTTACGTATGAGATTTCTTTGAATTCGCGCCTTCACAGCTTTTATCACTGCTGGAGTCCTAACAGAGCGAGGGCGACCACTTCTTGACCTGTCATCTACACTAGAGTCTTCATTGTATCGTTTTATGGTACAATAAACGAATCTTTTGGTTATATTAAAATTTTTCAGTAAGTCGAAAATCTGAATTGGCGCGTAACCGCAACGATGCAACGCAATAACTGCGACACGGTCTTCTTTAAGTGTCCACTCCATATTTAAAAATGAGGAAAATTCTAAAAAGTACACATTTTTATTTTCATGAAAAATTCCAAATTCGAATTCAATAAACTTTTTTGTGGCCAGCGTTCTAAATTCAAAAGTTTTTATTGTGTGACAGAACTTATGACCTGACTGTGTATATATGGACGTTCTAACGGTGATGGATAACATGGTGGGGAAAGCTTCAATCTCTATAGTTGCGGCGATGGACTAGCCCACTGTCACGCATAATAGAATATTGAATAACTGGCTAAACTTGAGCACAATTAATAATAATAATAATAATACCTTGGACACTATTTAGAGAAGTGACAAAAAATGACGATTGCTAAGTATATGTAAATATCTATAGTAATAAAGACATTTGGAATTTGGAATTTGAATTTACATACATTGATCTAGCCCAAACTAGGATTCCCTTTCTAGGATCTTGGGTAGTAGACAACGATACACATACTTATACAGATAAATAGTACACAGAGATATATAAACAACCATGACTAGGGAACAAACATCCGTTCTCAACAAACAAATATTAGCCCCCACCGGGACTCGAACCCGGGACCCTAGGCTTCGTAGGCAGGATCACTGCCGACGCGGCCATTCAGGTCATCAGGTACAAGTACAATTGTATTTCTGCCACCCCATATGGGAACAGGCGTGACGCTGTGTAAGTTTAGTAATAAGTATTTAAAGACGAAGGAGTTTCTTGAGCATTGCTAAATGTAAAGAGATCTAAGCTCAAATTGTGGGAGTTTCGATGGCCTCCTCTCCTACAGTGGTCCAACTTATTTATCTACAAACGTATTATAAACCCTCTTTACTGCATCCAAAAACCGCACGTTACGACCAGCGTTATGATATACTACTTGGTAAAAACTCATTTCTTATCTGAATATTGATACATTATGACCATAATGTATTAGACGAGTCTTAAGAAGTGTATTGACCACCTGTGGTAAATCACAGACGGACATTTTTCACGGTCGCTTACCCGCTTTCAGGAATAAAATCCGGAAAGAAAATTAGTCTACACAAATTAATTGCCTATAGTGTATATTTGCCTTCTTTTGTTATTTTTGATTTCCCAAATAAAATTTGTACGTAGTATAGGAAATAGGTATAGTAGTTGTTAAGTTTGGCAACAAATATAATGATCACCAAAATATCTTTTTCCTACCCAAAATGGATAAATGAACACCAAAACTTGCAAAAAATATCAGGGAAAACTTTAATGCGGTGGCTTAGGTGAAGGGTAAAGGGGGTGAGCGAAGCGCCCTTTATCCTTCGTGTTAGGTTGAACGTGTAAGAACAACAAAAAATACTTAAAACATAAACTTAAAGTACACAAAACCTAAAAAGAAGTTTGGTGATCATTTATCCAAACACAATTTTCCATTCTGGCAGACATTTCTAATTTATTGGCAGTAAAATAGGTGCGTTTTTGGTAATAGTTTAAATAAACACAAGCCGTTAAGTTTTAATGTAGCTTAGTAAGTTCGTAAGTTGAGAACCTATTGTCACTAGCTTTCATTTAAAACAAGTATTTATGTATTCACCAATGCTGTGCTCATCTGTAAAAGGCTCCCATATAAGAACCCTCCTATACATTATTTATGTTGTAATAATTATTATATGGTGTGCTGTGGATGTGCCTAATTTAAACAAATAAATAAATAAATAATCGGTTCCATATTCCTTAGAGCGCGATGTTTTGCTAGACGGGTTTTAGTTGTTGAACTTTTAGTGTCGTTCACTTTTTAACTGTCCCACCAACACCAACATTAATTAAAATACTAATATTTTCTTTAAGATTTTCAGTTATTTCCTAGCATTTTTTTGGGAAAAGCATTATATAATCCTCAGCGGAATGGGAAATTGCCTAACTCGTGTCATTGAAGTCCTCGTCCTGCGATCGTCGACTTACCCCGCCACGGCACTAATGTACTATTTACCCCGCCACGGCACTAATGTACTATTTACCCCGCCACGGCACTAATGTACTATTTTTGCAATAGTAAACATATTCGATTTGTTATCCTGGCTGGATATTTAGGATAGATAAACATGCCACTTTCGAAATCTGTCAGTTTGTTCGATGTTTTCGATTTGAGCTCACTCTCTGAAAAGTGAGCCGTGCCATACCATATGACCGAAAACCCTTCAGAAATGCCTCAGATTTGAAAGCGGCTTATTATCTTTAATTTTATTTATTTGCTGTAATAATTTGTGTATTTTGTGTACTTAAGCCTATTGCTGTCTCGTCCGCTTTGGCTCTGGCAGAATATCAGCGTCACAGATTCGTCTGTGACATTGCTGAGTCAGGGCCATTTCATTGTCGCGGTACAGTCACGGTGCCACATAGTGATCCTTAATTTCCATATTTTTGCTGTGTTAATTATAATTATTTTCATTGTTTTATTTAATTACTTTGATGTTTTTTGTCATAATTAATTTTGTGTGGTTTGTAATATGGTAATAACCAATATTTTTTTGTGTTTGTACCGAACAATGAATAAATGAATTATCTATCTATCTATCTATCTATCTATTAGTTTCTAGGTCTTTCTCTCCTATAACACGAAATCTCATATAACACAAAATATTTGAAAGTAACACGTGTTTATTGCGCGGGGGGGAGGCAGCTCTTTGCTACATGCGCCCACATCACATCTGCCGCAATATTAGAGGAAAAAGTTCTATTGTTGCGTGGAACTTTCTGAGCTTTTATTTGTAAACTTATTATGAGTTCTGTCAATTGACGAGCTAGACACTTGTCACTGTTGGTTATCACGTTGCCGTTCGCCGATCCTTTTGAACCTGGCTTTGACTATTTCGTAACGAAAGCCTTCGTTGGGTTGAGTGACCCTGGTTTGCCCGGTAGCACAGTACAAAGGAAATCAGCTTGGCTGGACTTCATATTTTTCCAGCCCGGATTTTTTATCTTCGTATATATTCGTGTATGTTTATTGAACATGAAAATTCACATTACAATATGTAGTTTTTGACAAAAAGATTTAAATACAAGTGCAAACATTGCTTCTGGCAACATCCTAGGATACCCAATACATAAGATGCCCATATAGGGTCCATTGGGTTTATAATTCATACCTCCAGAGAGGCGATAAGATATTACCCCTTTTCATGCAAAAATATTGTTCATTGCATTCAAACCTGAGTCTCTGCCGTCCCCTAGCTGAAAATAAACTTGACTCTTGACCCTTGACTTGACCGTTAATTAAATACTGACGTTTAACCAAGTCACTAGCATTTTGATTTAAATAAAGCATCGTCGACAACTTTTAACAATCTGTCTTACGGAAAGCCGGCGTGTTCGAAAACAAGATGGCGTCACGACGACAGCTGATGTGCACAGCTTATATCATGGCAAAACATTGCGGTAGCTTAGGTGAAGGGTAAAGGGGGTGAGCGAAGCGAAGCCCCCTTTATCAAGAACAAAAAATACTTAAAACATAAACTTAACTACACATAAAAAATATTTATATTGTATATGTCTTGTTGCCTAGGAACATTTAGACAACTCGTTAAACGTTTCGTACACTCACTTGTTTGACGGAATTTTAGTAACTTGGTTAAACGTCGGCATTTAATTAACGGTCTAGAGATTTTGTTAAGTGTCTGATTTAACCAACTAACTGTGACATATCCAAGCGATATTACTATTCAAACCATCGGTATCCCAAAACCATTTCTAACTATGCAAAGCAACACTAAAAATTTCATGACTTGAACCCCAAAAATCCTTCCTAATTCTGACCCCGTGAGACGATTTCCGCCTGACCTCGTCTCATGGCTCGTAACAAAGAGTATTAGCATATATATAGATTCCGAAGTTATTGCCGGATTGTCGGGATTACGGGATTCAGAGAACGACGTGTGACGTCATATTGGCGGGTGGCTGGTGAAGGTGGAAGGACGTCGCATGCGCAGCTTTGGCGCTAAGAAAGCTATCATTCCAACTAACTACTTATTTATTCATTTATTTGTTGTCGTTTCACAGCATATGTAATTAAATATTAAAAAAATACTGTCACGTTACAGGGGTTGATAGGAATAACCCTCTGTAACGGAAGAAGTCAGAAATTTAAAATGTTGGTTCTAAAAGTCAAGTAATGAAAGAGAAAATAGAGTGTTATTTTAATTTAAAAAATATTTTCTGACATAGCCAAACTTAAAAATGAACCGAGGAGAGCTCCACGGACGTCGCAGAGTAAGCGGGCAGTCGAGTAGCGGAGACACTGGCGGGCAAGGAAGCGCAGCAGTGTTCTTCAGAGATGGCATTGCCCAGAAGACGTTAGCGGGCTAGGAAGCGCAGCAGTGTTCTTCAGAGATGGCAGTGCCCATGAGTCGCTAGCGGGCTAGGAAGCGCAGCAGTGTTCTTCAGAGATGGCAGTGCCCATGAGTCGCTAGCGGGCTAGGAAGTGCAGCAGTGTTCTTCAGAGATGGCAGTGCCCATGAGTCGCTAGCGGGCTAGGAAGCGCATCAGTGTTGTTCAGAGATGGCAGTGCCCATGAGTCGCTAGAGGGCTAGGAAGCGCAGCAGTCTTCTTCAGAGATGGCAGTGCCCATGAGTCGCTAGCGGGCTAGGAAGCGCAGCAGTGTTCTTCAGAGATGGCAGTGCCCATGAGTCGCTAGCGGGCTAGGAAGCGCAGCAGTGTTCTTCAGAGATGGCAGTGCCCATGAGTCGCTAGCGGGCTAGGAAGTGCAGCAGTGTTCTTCAGAGATGGCAGTGCCCATGAGTCGCTAGCGGGCTAGGAAGCGCATCAGTGTTGTTCAGAGATGGCAGTGCCTATGAGTCGCTAGCGGATTAGGAAGCGCAGCAGTGTTCTTCAGAGATGGCAGTGCCCATGAGTCACTAGCGGGCTAGGAAGCGCAGCAATGTTCTTCAGAGATGGCAGTGCCCAGGAGACGCTAGCGGGCTAGGAAGCGCAGCAGTGTTCTTCAGAGATGGCAGTGCCCATGAGTCGCTAGCGGGCTAGGAAGCGCAGCAGTGTTCTTCAGAGATAGCAGTGCAGTGCCCAGGAGACGCTAGCGGGCTAGGAAGCGCAGCAGTGTTCTTCAGAGATGGCAGTGCCCATGAGTCACTAGCGGGCTAGGAAGCGCAGCAGTGTTCTTCAGAGATGGCATTGCCCAGAAGACGCTAGCGGGCTAGGAAGCGCAGCAGTGTTCTTCAGAGATGGCAGTGCACATGAGTCGCTTGCGGGCTAGGAACCGTAGCAGTCTTCTTCAGAGATGGCAGTGCTCATGAGTCGCTAGCGGGCTAGGAAGCGCAGCAGTGTTCTTCAGAGATGGCAGTGCACATGAGTCGCTTGCGGGCTAGGAACCGCAGCAGTCTTCTTCAGAGATGGCAGTGCCCATGAGTCGCTAGCGGGCTAGGAAGCACAGCAGTGTTCTTCAGAGATGGCAGTGCCCATGAGTCGCTAGCGGGCTAGGAAGCGCAGCAGTGTTCTTCAGAGATGGCAGTGCCCATGAGTCGCTAGCGGGCTAGGAAGCGCAGCAGTGTTCTTCAGGATGGCAGTGCCCATGAGTCACTAGCGGGCTAGGAAGCGCAGCAGTGTTCTTCAGAGATGGCAGTGCCTATGAGTCGCTTGCGGGCTAGGAAGCGCAGCAGTGTTCTTTAGAGATAGCAGTGCCCAGGAGACGCTAGCGAGCTAGGAAGCGCAGCAGTGTTCTTCAGAGATGGCAGTGCCCATGAGTCGCTAGCGGGCTAGGAAGCGCAGCAGTGTTCTTCAGAGATGGCAGTGCCCATGAGTCACTAGCAGGCTAGGAAGCACAGCAGTGTTCTTCAGAGATGGCAGTGTCCATGAGTCACTAGTGGGCTAGGAAGCGCAGCAGTGTTCTTCAGAGATGGCAGTGCCCATGAGTCGCTTGCGGGCTAGGAAGCGCAGCAGTGTTCTTCAGAGATAGCAGTGCAGTGCCCAGGAGACGCTAGCGGGCTAGGAAGCGCAGCAGTGTTCTTTAGAGATAGCAGTGCCCAGAAGACGCTAGCGGGCTAGAAAGCGCAGCAGTGTTGTTCAGAGATGGCAGTGCCCATGAGTCGCTTGCGGGCTAGGAAGCGCAGCAGTGTTCTTCAGAGATAGCAGTGCAGTGCCCAGGAGACGCTAGCGGGCTAGGAAGCGCAGCAGTGTTCTTCAGAGATAGCAGTGCAGTGCCCAGGAGACGCTCGCGGGCTAGGAAGCGCAGCAGTGTTCTTCAGAGATGGCAGTGCCCATGAGTCACTAGCGGGCTAGGAAGCGCAGCAGTGTTCTTCAGAGATAGCATTGCCCAGAAGACGCTAGCGGGCTAGGAAGCGCAGCAGTGTTCTTCAGAGATGGCAGTGCACATGAGTCGCTTGCGGGCTAGGAACCGTAGCAGTCTTCTTCAGAGATGGCAGTGCTCATGAGTCGCTAGCGGGCTAGGAAGCGCAGCAGTGTTCTTCAGAGATGGCAGTGCCCATGAGTCGCTAGCGGGCTAGGAAGCGCAGCAGTGTTCTTCAGAGATGGCAGTGCCCATGAGTCGCTAGCGGGCTAGGAAGCGCAGCAGTGTTCTTCAGAGATGGCAGTGCCCATGAGTCGCTAGTGGGCTAGGAAGCGCAGCAGTGTTCTTTAGAGGTTCCGAGACACTAGACACAGAAATCTGGCTTTCTAGGACTTATTAATTTTGTGAGCTGAAGAAGACTGACCTTGATCTGGTCTAGATTGGTTAAGAAGACCAGGGTCGATTCCGAGGTTCATATTTCTAGTTTTGAATTCATATTGACGTAATCTCCCAGAGTCCAGAAAAACTGTTACTCCAAGGGGTAGGATGAACTACCTACGTGGTACGTATAAAAACATAGATCAGACATAAATATTAAAACAAAAACTTTGACAGTCTACTCGTATAAACAAAAATGACTTAAAGAAATAAATACAAATTCCAATGACGTAAGCCCTTTTGTAAGGTTGGACTATCGATCAAAAGATGGTACTCCAGTGCAATTTCAGGACCCTTGAGCTTTGAGTCAAAAACGAGTAGTGACACTTGTGTTTCTAGTGTTTCTGCCTGCAAGTGAAATTCAGTAGGTAGCGGAGTGAGTGGGGAAAAGCATACCTTAA
Source organism: Argyresthia goedartella (assembly GCA_949825045.1). Lineage (NCBI taxonomy): Eukaryota > Metazoa > Arthropoda > Insecta > Lepidoptera > Argyresthiidae > Argyresthia > Argyresthia goedartella. The sequence goes on from OX463831.1 coordinate 28,250,534, forward strand.
ATAAATTAAAAAGGAAAAGAAAAATTTTCTAAAACTCATCGCTCAGCCAATCAGCGGCTGATTTCTTATTCAATAAAAACGCATCGCTAGTTGGCGGCATTGCTACTTTATTTTGTGTCAGTCAGTCGGCCTTCATACTGTCGACCATAGTGAAAACAAAATCGTGTTGTATATGTGTCACGAAAATGTAATACTCTCAAAAAAAATACCCTTTTTCGACAGTCGGTAAAAAAATATAAAACATATACTTTATTTTCATGTGCAATAAATATTTACGAATACGAAAACGTATACTAATTGAGCTCCAAAATGTCAAAAAAAAGTTTAGATCAACGACTAACTATTCAGTCTTTTGTGCAAGGTCCATTGTAAATGTCAGTCAATATAACAGCAAAAAGCTTCGTGTCAGAAGCGATCAGCGAGCTTTTGTCGATTTAGTACTCGCAATTAAAATGCTAATCGCAAGTTGAACTCGCACCGCCCAACTTATCCGTCGGACCAGTTGGTTTTATGTTCGGTTAACGGCAATAATAACGAAAACATACGACGCTAGAAATGTTAAGTAATGGGTCATATCCCTGCTAGCATAGATATTAGACTAGCCAATCTAATCTTTTGTTGACAAGTACAAGTTTATTAATTTATTTTACCAAAAGCACACAATTGTTATTACAATATTTCCAATTGTTATAATTTAAGTTGCCCCTGTACCATGTCCCGCGCGACTCGTGTTCGTCACGCATTTTATCGCGTCCGAATGTCAAAATTCCTGACTCACCGGCACTTCGCAATATAGACGCGATAAAGTGCGCGATGAGCACGAGTCACGTGGGACGTGCTACAGGAGCAGGTTTTCAAAGGCAAGTAAATTTATTGGACTATTATAATAAAGCGTAGTCTAGCAAATTACTCGTACATATATGGCTCGATCCTTGATATTTTTTATCTTGTCATTTATTTATATAACTTGTGTGTTCGTGAAAGAAACCTTCTTTCAATGTATTTATTCCTTTCAGGCCTTGAAATGCAGGTCACTCCCCCCCCACTCCCTTCAATACTTGTGTCTGGTACCAGGTCGGCCGCAAGACTGGAACATTTTTAAAACCCTGGCTGGAGACGCAGGGTTTTAAATGTGTTTTTTTTTTATTATCAAATCATCGTTCATTGATTCATATATTGCTTCTGACCTCCTCACTTTGCTCGGCGTTGAGAGCCAGCGCCAGGGTTGTGTCGTGAGTGGGCTGTCAAAGGAGTTCGACCCTTTGTCAGTAATTTATGGATCTTCACTCCGATCCAGTTTCCGAAATCAAAGGTCTTTGCACTTTTTCCGTTTTATGAGGAGATTTGCGTACAAATCTTTATATTGGATGTTCGAACAGTGCGATGGGCTCCTTCAATATTTTCGGGCAATCGTTTTGCAAGCTTTGGATGAAATGAATATTATTTTACGGGTATAAGGGCTATGTTGGATGAATCCTCTGAAATAAAAATGATGTTTATTTCAAACGTTACTGGACAAAGGAAAGACGAAATCGTAGTTGCTTGCTACGAGCGCGTAGCGTTATATGCTACGCCGTAACGCAACGAGAAACTGTCAGACGAAAATAGAAAATATTTTATTAGATTACATGCGCAGAAGTGTAGTGTAGGCTGGAGTGAGCATGAGGACGAGTGAGTTTCAATGACGATACTTATTCGAGGCCCTCTCAGAGAGGAGGCCATCTATTGTACTTTTGGCTAAGAGATTACATAGTATTTTTCACTACAACTGCGAAGAAACAAAATTAATTATACAGGAAAAATATTTTAAGATAATTTAGGCTTGGCGGAGTCCGCCATCTTCCGCACATGACTACATAAGCCATGCACACTTTTACCGACGGGACCGATACTTTTACCGATATGGCATGCAGTGCCAAAGAGTTTCGTTCATCTGAGTGAAGTGCGATTTATTGGCGTGTGACAGAACCATAACAAACAGGCCAACAATGTTTTTTCAGGCCGTCCAAATAGGCCAGTTTTTTTTTTGTTATCCTGGTTAACTATTCGTTGCTTTGCAGCCCCATTACAGACCAACTTCCGCCACATTTCACAGCAGTGGAGTCAAAGTAGCCTTTTTTATGATATACTTATCAAAATTATTCAGACTAATTGTATGTGTAGACATTTCAGTAATAAATAAATATAGCTTGCTGCTCCAACATATTCTCCGATGTTAATATTGAAAATAACATTACATGTTGTACAAAGATTAATGTCTTGTGATATTAATATAAATTTAAGTGAATTATTTCAATGAGAACCCACTCCTAAGACAAAGACAGCAGACTAGTGATGGGACTAGTAACTCGAATGTTTTTATTATTACCTAATTATTGCTCACACCCAGCAGTGGGACACAACCCAGGCGCATGAAAAAAAACGAATAATCTTTGCTCAGGGGTATCAAATTAAGGTGAAAAGGATCGCCAGCGATAGGCTGGGAGGTGACAGGGTTTACTAATCAGCATTGGTGTTAATCTGTGTTCCCAGCTCGTAATGGAAATAGACGTAGCGATATGTTTGTTTGTTAAATAATACGAAAATATTAACCGGGGCGGTGTTATCTCTACACCATTTACAATTGTTATTTAAAATATCGATATTGGATCGATTATTAGATACATCACTACAAGCTTAATGTGTGTGTTCCACGCCGCGCCTCCCACCAGCGCGTCTGATGATTGATGACACGGTACACAAACCTTCCAAATTCCAAGAAAAATACTCAAGATTCTTAGAATATTCCCGACAGTCTGAAATTTATCTTGAGTTTGTGGCTCAAATTAATTATCTAAATTACGGTGCAAACCTATGTATGTAGTCAGAGTACATCGGTGGTCTTGTGGCTATACGCTGGGGGGAGCACTGAAGACCGGGAGGCTTGAATTCCGGTATTGAGCGTCATACTAATGAGATCAGTAATTTATCTTCATTAAACGGGAGGTCTACCAATGATGGAAATTATCGTGAGGGAAACTTTCATATCTCCATGGCTACGGCGATGGGCTAGCCCCCCAACACCCAAAATTTGGTATCGATAACTAGCTCAACGTGGGCACAACTGTGCCCTTCCTCCTCATGTGGGTAAAATGTATGTGTTCTAATAAATCTCGGTATCACAGGATCAGTATTTTTATGATATCACTCCCTAAAAGTGCCACAAATTGTAACGAATTCCTTCATACATGCTAATAACCAGGCTGGAGATAAGAGGGCCATAACTTAACTTAACGACTTCAAAGATAACTTGTAAAATAAAATAAACGGGGCTTTGTTTTAAAACATTTGTGACTTAAATGTATCATTGTAGGTGTACAATTACTTTATATTTAATGCTGTTAAAAGTATACTCTGTTTGTAAGTTCCGTTCTAACTTTATATCATATTTTGATGGCATGAGTTTAATGATTGACCAGGGAAACCACCAACCCTGGCAAGAAGAAGGACATCGTGGCTCGAGTCCACGCAAACTGTCATCTACTTACGTAAACACAATACTTTTTTTTTAAATTGTAACTTGATTTTCTTTTGTGTAACTTATTAATATTATAGTTGTCTAAGTTTTTTCTTAGATTATATTGTTCTACTGGTAGTTATAATATGTTATGTAAACTACATATTTTAGGAGCTATAATTTTTATTTGTCTATAAAATACTGGGAATTTGGGGCGCTGTTTTTCTGAAATACAGGTATTACGCCTAGCTCAGCGACTGATGCTACAATGCTTTTCTTTGAAATCTAATCTAGCCCACATTTAACAGCACTATTGTAACTAATATCTATAATACTCCTTTTTAGTGACAATAAATTATTTTTATTTAGTAAAGCGCTATTTGACAGAATGACAGGCACAGCTCAGCCTAAACTGGTGGACTAGAGTCATGCAACTAGGCTAGCACTGAGAAGGTATTTGGCGAAATTCATTCTCTAATCAAAAAGAACTTGACTTATGAAGCTGAAATTTTGCTGGTTGATATTTTATAGATGCAACATTAACAGTTTTTTTCAAATTTGCCCACACTAATGGGGGAAAAGCGTTTTGGAATTTGTATGAAAATAATACTAGACTTATGAATCTGAAATTTGGCAGGTTTAGGCAAGGGGGGAAAGGAGCGGGGCGGGGGGGGGGGGGGATTCAAGTTTGTATGAAAATTGGAAACTTCACGGCCTGTTAGTCTGTTATTTTACGAAAAGGAATAATGCAGGACATACGTTCAGTTACAGATTTACAAAAGTCTGCCAACACGAGGGGCAAAAGTGGGGTTCGGAATCGGAACAAAATCTTCAGAAAACGCTTTGCTCGATTTCGAATTAGCTGCCGTAGTACCATTTAAATAAAACCCCAAAATCTTTCAACTGACATTGGTTTTATCACTGTAAAGTATTTAGCCCAGGCTACGTACTAATTTCTCTTTTCAGAGATAAGATCGCCTTTGTACATATGATTTCTTTTGATGTAACCTTTTAAATTTAATATGTCTGCAATAAATTATTATAACAAAACGTTCTACAACAACAATAAAGCATCACGCCTTTTCCCATACGGGGTGGCAGAGGTACAATTGTGCCCACTTTGAGCCAGTTATTCAATACTCCATTTTTCGTGACAGGGGGCTAGCCCATCGCCGCAGCTAAGGGGTGATGAAGGTCTCCTCACGATGTTTTCCATCACCGTTAAAACGTCCGTATAATTTACTTAAGATGAATTATCATCCCATTGGTACATGGTCAGGAATCGATCCTGCATCTCCTCTGTGAGAAACAAGCGTAAAACCCATTAGACCTCGGAGCGATTGTAATTCCATAGGTGTCGGAATTACATGCTAAAGCTACAGTTTTCCCGCAATCAGAACATAGCCTTAGGCCCGCTTCTTAGAATAAATACAAAACATTAAACCCTTAAATAAACACTAGCAGATGCCCGCAACTTATCTGCGTGTTGCTAGCAATTATCATTCACCGAGATAACGTTAACCTCCTCCTAGTGCAGTCCGGTAAAGAGTACGAGGGTCATGCCAAAAGAAATTAGATACTCCATGCTCATTTGATTGATACTGGCCATATTATATAAATTATATAGTTATAAATAAAAAAATAGAATACTCCGGAAATCTGCGTAGTTTTTTTCTGATTGAATCTGGCGGGAATTTGCGGATACAATGGAACTTAGTCGACGAGATTTTTGAGTTATGATTTATTATGACTTTAAAAAAGGTTTAAAACCTCAAAAATGTTTTGAACTTTTAATCGCGACTCTTGGTGGGTCTGCTTGTTCTAGTGCAACTGTCTTTGATGGGTTTTCTGAATTTAAAAGGGGGCGAGGGAGCTTTGAAGATTTGGCGAAGTCGGGGCGACCGCCAACCGCAGTCATTTAGGAAAATGTGCAAGCCGTGGAAAAAACTATCCGTGAGAACCGACGAATTACATGCTTGAGCGAGATCTAGGCATTGGATCAGCAGCACTGCAAACCATAATTCATGGACAACTGTACCTCCATAAGCGTTGTTCGAAATGGGTGCCGCATAACTCAACGATTTGCACAAAGAACGCCGCGTGGATTGATGTAAATTTATGATAAATAAATTTGACGCTGGCGAGAAGAAAACTGTGCATGATATATGGTTGGTATGAGACAGGTGATGAAATATGGTTGTATAACCACGATCCTGAATCAAAGCGGCAGTCAACAGTATGAACCGCCTGCAACAAAATGTCGCCGAGCACGAAGCACGAAGAAACAAATGGTTGCCTCATTTTCAGTAAGAGAGGGCATATTGCAACTGTGGTGCAGAGGATCAAAGAAATGAAAACTCAGAATTACAAAATTACAAAAAATTACAAAAAAGTTTATTTTGTTCTCTCACATAGCTTTACATGGTGTAACATAGTTTAACTTAGGAGCTATGCGTTTTGTCTTATCTATGTGAGAGACAGGTATCTGTACTAGGAGGTCCTGTTTGACAGATTACCAGCAATGGTATGTGACAGTCCACAAGTGCACTTTTGGCATGACCCTCGTATCTTGTATGTTGATCTAGCTCATAAACTATCTCTGTGCTAAATTTAATTAGTAGCCGTAGAACAGTTTTAACGTGATTGAGGCGCAAATACAAAAACATCCAAACATCTAAACTAAAACTAAATCGGTAGGCAGAGCCACGATCGTCATTAAATAAATAAATATAGCTTATTAATGTCCCCACCGAGAGGCATAGGCCTTAACCCGTATACGAGTAAGACATTCTACATTTCAAAGTATCTACAAACATTCACAATCAGAATTGTGAATGTTTGTAGGGCTGTCAATGGTCTACTGCTATTTTTGCTTGCTCAAACGACACCCCGTTGACAATTAAATGTTTACAATATGTTATTTATAAAAAATTGACTGTTTTCTTTGTTTTCATCTGTATTCATTACCACAAAGCCGGTCTTCAATCACGCAACTAAAACCGGGATTTAGCCTGTCGCCCGCAATGATAAACTGCGGTTAAAACTTCCGATTATCTCGCAAGTTTGCTCGTAAATTTCGTTTTGAGTTTTCATCTTAAGATATACCCCGATTCCCGACCACAGATTCAACTACTCTATTTGAACCCCACGATTTAAGGTAATATCAGGGGGTTCTCACTGTACAGTTTAGGTACGTTCGAACGGCCAACCCGACGGGCGGGAATTCAGTTATGTTGCCGCTCGCTTGGCTGGCAGTCGCGTCGCGCGCTAGCCGCTCCTCATAAAAAACTTTTCTGTGACTTTTGCAACAACAATGACTTAAGTACCTAACATTTTAGGGAGTCTAAAGGAACTGTTCACAAATAAAATTCGATTCCTTTTAAATTGAATACCTTTTTGCTTAACTAAAAGTAAACACTTTAGACCCAGTATAAAACAAATGACAATTACATAAGTAAGAAGGTAGGTACCTACCTAGCCTTAGAATTTACCAATAGCCTGAATAAGTACTAATAACACCTCTTTTAGATAGAGTGGACTAAAATTCACTAACACAAATCGAACCCTACCGTGATCAAGCGAGACAAGAGTTTACAAGATGATCTTGTGATGTCAGAGTAAAAGAAGCTCTCAGGCGTAGTGATGTGGCGCAATCTAGCCTGCACTGGCGGGGCAACCGATTCTGTAGTTGCTTAGCGATTGTTGTAGGTAGCGCAGGTGCGAGCTAGATTGCGCTTTATTGCCGTGCAGCGAGAGTTGCTATTTTTTTAAATGTATTTGAGGAGTAATCTTTCTGTACGTAGTACTATTAAGTATTCTGTGGTAATATGGAGGTTATCGATTGATATAAAAGTTTGTTGTGAGTCGCATAATCGACGGGCCCATGGAAAGCCCCGAATTTATTGGTTTGGTTGGTTTGAAATCGGTTCTTTTGTGATTGTTTAATTCATTGTAATTGCTTTTGTTGCTTTGTTCGATATCAATTTGGAATAGGCGAGTAAGGAAAAACTTTTATTTTCATTTTACTGTTTTGAGATTACCAACCCACGCAAGGGGCATTATGTCTATTGAAACTTCAACTTTGTTTTATTATTACAATTTGTAGACGATCAAAACTTATATCATTATACTAAGCGGCATTGTATTACCGATTTAATTAAGGTGTACCTCTCCCTGGCGCAGGCTCGTGGCGCGAAAAACCACTCATGCCTCCGTCATTTGACACCTCGCCTAGTTTGCGGTTTGCATTTACAACTACGAGAGTTGTACTTCTGAGTAGCTGAAGAAACCCTCTCATAGTCTATGTGAAATAAATGTCATTGCATCCTTAGTTTATTTTTGTACCTATGTGAGAATTTCTACTACTAGAAAATAGACTCCAAGCAAAAAAACCTCACTTAACGATTTTTAAAAGGCAACAACAAAGAATGATAAATGATCATTAAAAGTTGCAGAAAATATCAAGGCAAAATACTGCGGTAGCTTAGGTGAAGGGTAAAGGGGGAAGCGAAGCGAAGCCCCCTTTATCCTTCTTGTTACGTTGAACATGTAAGAACAACAAAAAAAAAAAAACTTAAGTACACAAAACATAAAAAGAAGTTTGATGATCATTAATCCGAACACAATTTGGTGATCATTTACTGATTTTGGCAGTTATTTCGAATTTATTAGTAGTAAATTTACGAATTTTTTGGTAATCCTTTAGAGACAAGCATTTTTAAAATCGCACAGTCCAGCAACAAATGTTTTTTCCTGCTTTTTTTTGTATGAAAGTTGTACGGACTGGTTCTTGCACGACCTAATTTGTTAGTCACTTGGCGTCCTCACACGAACCAATCATGGTATTTACCGCCCAAAATAGCTTAATATAAAAAAATAAAAAATTACGCCGTGCCTAACGTAATTTTATGATGGCGTAATTTGTGCCGTGGGGCTGTTAAGAGGATATGTGCCACCTCCACCCTAATGGGAAAGGGCGCGAAAATACACAGCATTATAAAACTCAGGGCTGCAGTACTGTTCCTTGCCTGAATTAATCAAATAAATTCCCTTTGACCATAATTTTTTAATTAATAAAAGATTCTTTGCACGGCTGAACGTTATTAAACACGTCCTTAATAGAAATTCCATAATTGAAGTTATTTCTTCCTTCTTTAGCGACGTTGTGAATTAAGGTATTTTTAGAATAGGTAACGGACGAACATTTGGAAGGCTTTTTAAATGTGCATTGATTTTCAAACGTTTTTTAACAGCTGATTATATTAAAAATATAGTCGTATTAAACAACGTTAATTAGACGGAAAGAAAGATTATTAGACGGAGAAAAATATAAGAAATCAATAAAATACTTATATTTCAATTAATTCAAGCAATTATACTCCGAAGATAAGAAGCGCAGTTTTATGTCTTTTCAGGGTTCCGTACCTTTTTTTCTACGTCCATCTCAACAGGTCAAAGTTTTCCGATCAACAACCAATTCTTATTTATTTCTTCAGTTTAAAAGTGCGTGGGTCATAACTGTAATAACTGTAATAATTGTAATAACTGTAATAACTGTAATAATTGTAATAACTCTCTAACACCTGTATGGTGCTGCAAGCGTATTTATTTTTATTTTTTGTGTTATGTGGCAGTTATTGACAGTAAAACACTATAACAATATATGTTTGTGCACCTAGATTCGTGACGTCATTATCTTCGGCGGATTAAGGTTAATCTCATTCCAGCGTTTTATCTCGGTACATTAAATGATGTATTGCACAACTTCAACGAAGAGGAAGCAAAATATATAATTTGTATAATTATTTTAGCCCATTTAAATCCCCACCGAGGGGCACGGGCCTTTAACCGGATACGAGTTATATTGAGCCATACTCCACCACGCTGGCTCAGTGCGGATCGATGGAGGGGTAGCGGGCCAACCTGACTGTTAGCTGCTGCCTGCGCTATCAGGGCCTCTGACACAGCTTTACGACTCCTACCACCGAGTAGCGATAGAAGCCAGGACCTACAGCTTGCCACATAGAAACCGACTCCCATCCAGCGCCCGTCTCGGCCAGATGTTGCTACCCGCACGATCGTTTGCGATGTGCGCATACCGCTAGGCTACGGGCGGACGGAGGAACGAAGCAAAATACTGCCGAAGATTTTGTAGAAAATAAAATAAAATCTTTGACTTAAATTTACCCGCCAAGCCGATTTCACGCGCGATCCGGCACGACAGAGTCAATTTGATTAATAGCGTTTGCTCGCTGCGGCACGCACTAGCTGCTCCCATTTTGTTTATTGTGAAGCTGCAACGTGTCATTTGTTAGACACGTTCTCTAATATTTTTAGTTACTTGTATAAAAAAATCCAATAGCATATTCTCCTAGCAGACTTGTTTTCTGACATTTTTGTTTTCTTGTATAAAATTTTCCGTTCGTTTTTTTCCTGCCTCATGTTTCACCACACGCAATATTTCTCTTAGTTAATTCTTCTATTAGGATCATTTCCTAAAAGTATTTTTTCCAGATTTTTTATTATCTTGTATAAAAATATTTTGTCTTTTCTTTTACTGATAGATAATTTTCGTAAAATCAGATGTTACCAGCAATTATTTAAAACGTACAGTTCTTTATAACTTTTCGGAACGCGTTCAACATTAGCATGTATGTATATACGTAGACGCTGAGTAGTTGTAAAATTTTCGCCATTCCAAAAAATGGTCAGTTTCGTGATAACGGTCAAGTGCAGTTCGTACCCAAGTTCCACGCGCGCGCGCATTCATCACATTTTACCATTAGACTGTACCTTATTCATACCAACTTATTGCGCACATGACTATGATAATACTTCAAGTGTTGTTTTATCCTTCAACTGAAGCTGAGAACTGGAGAGTTTTCACGTGCGTCTTTTAATTTATTAGCCTATTTAGTTATAATATCCTTTTTTATAGTTGTCAAATGTCTTAACTTTGACATTTTTTTGTTTTTTTGGAACTCAAAAATAATTTGACTCAAATAAACATTGCATTGTGAGAGTCCATAATAAATAAATAAGAGCTAACATGGAATCTGGTGCTGGTCCTAGTCAATCAAATGTTAACTTCCACTTAATTGCCAGTAGTCACGGTGGCAAAATTTTGATTAGAGGTGGTTACAGGCACACATTAAAAAGAAAAAATTAAAGTGTACCACTTTAAAGTGGTACATCGGTGTGGACTGTGCCAAAAAAAACTGCAAAGGCTCCATAGTTTTCAATAGTGATAACTCCAATATAATAAAGGAAAATCATCACGTTTGTGATAGCGACTTCGAAAGCATAGAAATAGAAGAGAGTTTAATAGAGTTGAAGAAAAAGGTTTCAACCGACTATCGGCCTATACCGCAAATTGATAAGGAACATATGGAAAGATTCGAGTCAGAAGCTTACGCCGATAAATTGAGATCTTTTCATACGCATAGAGATACTCTTTACAAACACCGTAACGCCCAGTTGGCTAAAGTCAGTTCGTCGTCTTGTGAAGAAGTACAAGTTCCTGAAGACCTTGCCAAAAACTTTTTGTGTGCACACGTAAATGGATTGCTGTTATTTGTTACATCGGACGCACAAAAAAATATTAACAATATAAAGAACTTTTTTATGGATGGAACATTTAAGATTGTTCCAAAACAATATAAGCAGTTGTACAGAATTCACGGAGATGTCTGAGGTGACTCAGAATTTATAAAAATTGTTCCTTTTATATATGTACTGCTGCCTGATAAGAAACAAAGCTCTTACGAAATTATGTTTAACACAATTAAAGAACTTGAGCCCAACTTTCAACCAATGCATGTTAAAGTGGATTTTGAGTTGGCTGCTATAAATGTCCTGCAAATCACATATCCTTCTGCAAAAGTAAGTGGCTGCTATTTTCATTTTTCACAAGCAGTCTGGAAAAATGCACAGAGATTTGGAATTTGTGACAGTCGAGATGGCAGCACCTATGTCCGCAAATGTGTGCAGATAGCTCACCTACCTGACTCAAAATTATGGAAGCTTGGTATAGTGTACAGGCAAGCGAACCAAACGTTAAGGATATTGAGGATTTTAATGAGTATCTAGCTACTCAGTGGTTTAGGTTGAAAAATATTTATTTGATCTCTTGTTACAACCATCGCCACAGCACAACTAATGTCGTCGAGGGGTGGCATAGTAAGCTGGGAAAGCATATAAGAAATGACCTAAATCTTTTCCATTTCATACCTACAATTAAACAAGAGGCGATTTCGCAAGATTTCAAGTTTGCTCAGAATAATTTAAACATTGATGTGTACCGCAAGAGGGGTCAAAAATATATTACTATGGGCTACAAAATTGAAAAAATTGTTAATAACTATTTGGTTGGCGAGGTAACCCTATACAATTGTATAGAAAAGCTTTCTTACTTAAAGTATTGAGAAGATTATGTTATGTTAATATTTTATGTTAATTAATAGAAAAGTTAAGTTTTAGTTTTAGATATTTAGAGAAGAGAATTTTAGTTCATACTGATATTACCTACTATAAAATAATAAAAAAATCTTTAAACACATGTAAAGGTATTGTTATTTATTACATCCCTTCGGCCGTTGAGGAAACCAAAACTATTCTTTTATGTACGAACTGCACTTGGCCGTTATCACGAAATCGACCTTTTTTTGCGATGCCGAAAATTTTACAACTACCCTGCGCTGAATTTATGTGGAGTATAATTAGCCTGTAAGATACCACTGCAAATTATAATATAAAAATTCGATTGCATAAAATTCTAGCGGAAAATCATCCTACTAGTAAAATGTACCTCAAGTTTTTTTTCTTATGGCGGTAAAAATGTTAAAGAATATAGTCGAACGGAAAATATTATACAAGAAAATCAATAATCTGGAAAAATTACTTTATGACATTGATCCGAGTAGTAAAATCTACTAAAATAATCTTTGCATGCGGTAAAACATTAGGTAGGGAAAAAATGCCAACGGATTTTTTTATACAAGTAACTAAAAATATTAGAAAACGTGTCTAACAAATCCACAAATAGCTGCTGAAAATATCAAGTTTCATCGCCTTGTTAACATTAAATAGTACATTGCGTACGCTTGCGCTTGCAGAAGCTTTTTGCACGAGTTACGAATAGTTTTTTTTGCCTGAGAATCCAAAATTGAGCGGCGGAGGTGCTATTTGAGGTCAGAAGACGGACAAATATATAGTTCTTTGCCAGACAGACAGACAGGCAGACTTTAGACATAACACGCGCAGTGCCGAACAAAAAACAAACATAGCGTCACGCCTTTTCCCATATGGTGTGGTAGAGGTACAAATATGCCTATACCGTGTTCATCTTAACTTGACCAGAAAGGTAAATAAATGTCACGCGCTCACAAAACTCGATGTTTCAAAAGGATCACTTAGTTAACGCAAGTTTACTAGATTTAACTAAACACCGGTCTGAATTCTGCTTAGAATTAACATTATTTCCCAAAATTCTACCTTCAAAGAAAACCAGAACGCAGATTAGCATATTGAGAGAGAGAGAGAGAGATATGGGAGACGATTGAATGAATGAATGAATGAATAAAATATGCGGAAAAGAAGGGTGGTAACTAAATATTTAAATATTTTTTGGCAGGTAATGAACTAATGAATATAATAATTTAAGTTTGTTTTATTTTTTGTTTCCTAACAACACACAGCGGACCCTTTTTTCAACTCCATTTTGTTAGATCTAACAAAATGGATTAACACATTCGCTACTCTGCTGACCGGAAAAGAAAAAATAATGACATAACAATTCAGGCAAATTTTATGATGTTTTCCCACAAATGCCTACAACAGAATCTTCAGTACTCTATAAAATCAACATAAAATGTATTCATAATAATACTAACGCATTTTTAAAATAAATTACTGAATTAATTTAAATCATTGAACAATCAATTCTATCAGATGTCAGCAGTTCATTCAGTAATTCCCGCAACACTATGAAATGTTACATATTGTTGGTAAGCGCCATCTCTGTTATTGAAAATGGCTAAGTTAAAATCAATGGAATTTACTTTTAGTGATTTATTGTATGATCAGTGTTGTTATAGTAAGCCTATCGCCGCATCTATAAAACATAACACATTTGGGAACCAGCAACTGCGTCGTCATACGCATATAAACGTCCAAGACCTGTGGATTTTTTTTCTTTACTTTCACAGTATTTCTTTATTTCCTACGCGAAAGGAAGGGTTTATCTAAATTGCATCTTTACGCGAGTCGCGATAATTTCCCTCTCGAGCCCTTCGTTGCAGTCCCGTCACCTGCGCAACCCTCCGGATACTACTCCATATATCCGGATAGGGTAAATCACCGGCTACGTGATCGGCACCCTTTTACGACCATTGCATGAATTATCCACAAAAATATTTTTTTAACAAGCTGAAAACAGCGCAGTAAGTTCACTTTGTGTTTAAATAGTAAGTTCACTTTGTATTTAAATAATTTTTAAATGTATCAAATTCTCACTTCCAAATGTCAGGCAAGTTGGAACCAGTTGAGTGTTGGACAGCAATACGTTAGAATTAGTAAATGACACGAAGTTTCTTGGAATAACCATTGATAACAAATTGCAGTGGGGACCCCACATATAAAAATTGGCTGGTAAATTAAGTTCTGCGGTTCTTACGCTGTTAGGAACATCAGACAAAACACGGATGTGGCTACATCTAGGCTAGTATATTTTAGTTACTTTCATAGTGTCATGTCCTATGGTATCTTGTTGTGGGGAAAAGCAGCGGATATTCAAACTATTTTTATTTTACAGAAAAGAGCTATTCGAGCAATTTATAATTTAAAACGCACATACTCCTTAAGACAGGTTTTTAAAGAAATTGACATACTAACTGTAGCTAGTCAATTTATTTTCGAAAATATAATGTACGTACGCAAGAACCTTACAAAATTTCCCAAACTTAGCGATAGCTGTAATGTTAACCTAAGAAATAATCACAGACTACTTGCGCCCCGGTTTAGACTCGCGAAGGTTAGCAATTATTTCAAGGGTCAATGCATTCTCTACTACAACAAGATACCTCTGGAGATCTTGAAATTGCCATTTGAGCAATTTAAAATCCATGTTAAAGCGACTTTGTCGAAAAAATGATATTACAATGTTCAAGATTACTTAAATGATGGGTCTGTATGTAGTTAATCTGGCTCAACACAGACCTTGCTGTTAATAATTTTGTAATTATTTATTCCTGCTTATTAATTATGATAATGACTAAATATTATATTTTGTATTAGTTAAGCTTACGCAATTTTTAAAAAGAGATCTAAAAATCAATCTGTGGGAGTTTCTACGCTCTTCTTCTCCCACAGTGGTCCAATGTAGAGAAGTGGCAAAAAATGACGATTGCTAAGTATATGTAAATATCTACAGTAATAAAGACATTTGGTATTTGGTATTTGGTATAAGGTTCTTCTATATCCATATTTACTTATATATCTGACTTTATACGAATGCGATGTGAAATATATGTTAATAAAGGAAGGTTTTTTCGCAAATTTGATAAAACATACTTTCTTTAGAAATTTAGGCTGGTCAGCAAACAGGTTCTCGTTTTCCATTAAAATTTGGTTTCTGATTTTGATTCATCTAATCTTCATGGGCTTTTATCTCCAATTGAGTTATGACATATTTAAATTTTGCAGAATTTAAACAAAATGATTGCAATTTTGTTATTTTAATTCCAGATTATGGCCAATATGTAATATAAAATACGTTGATGCCTATATTAAAAGCATTCATGAGTGGCCGTAAACTAGTTTGATTGTTATCTATTTCCAATCAGAGGTGTCCGACGAGGCCGCCAACTAGCATTAATTTTACCGGGTTACGGCCATCATTAAGTTTTAATAATATTGGGTACTACTATCTATATTGGCAATTTTTTTTACAGTTTTAGGGGTTTATAATTCATGTAAATCAATAGTTTTTATTTTGAATTGTTTAAAAATGTTAATTTCAAAGTCTATATCTACATATTTAATTTTCTTTTAATTATCAGTTTGGTAACTAAAATGTCATCTTCAAAATCAGTTCGTTCTAACTGTTATCCATTTTCATGATAAGATTCGTTATCTTTTTTACAGCCAACACTTTCCAAAAATTAAATGAAATTTGATGTTAGCTAAATAATGTTTCATTCATACACACAAAGTTTTATTAATTTAGGATTTGTCATTCCGACAAAAGGGCAAAAAAAATGTACTGAAAATTGCGTTTTTTTCAATTCCTTCATTACATGTATATTTTATATAAATTCTGTCTTTGAATATTGCAACTGATTAATTTAGTTTATGAAACTAGTGTAATTGCAGGATCGGGCACAGCTTATTTTACGTGGAATATATTTGTAATACATGCTTCATGGACAATTTTCACGTGGAATTCGATATAAGTGAAGTGGTCGCAAATGGTACTTATACCCTATGAGCTTTTATCGCCCTCAAGCGAGCTTGGTTAACATCAGTTAGTTTAACTGACTAACAACGAGACAAACGTGAAAAGGAGAAAATGTACACCCGAAAAAATAACAGTGTCTCAATCATCACATATACTTTACAGGTGTACAATTTGTAAGGTTAACAAAGTAACTAATCACAATAACTTTGTAAATGAATTTGTAATGGTTGTAACTGATCACTTTGTGCATACCCGACCAATAGAGAAACATCTGTGAAGATATTTAACACATTTAATAATATTTTAAGACCAAAAAAACACAAAAGCCGCCTCTTTTGCACGTTTATTTGATTTAGGACGGTTTTTCGGCAAAAATACGAATTTAAAGTAACGTGAACGTGTTTTAAAACACCTATCTGCGGAAGTGACGACCTGAATGCCATTGTGACGCTTCGATGTAAGGGACAGCTATAAGTCGGTCTCCCTTCCCTTTTGAAACGAAAAAAGAAGGGAGAAGATATTGTCACATAGCACTTTCCCTTACATAGAAGTGTCACTATTGCAATTAAGACGTCATTTCCGCCTATGGGTGTTGAAGCGCCAAACTGTCATTTTCGAGAATAACATTTAGTATTTTAATGTTTTTATATGCTCGTGATCTATTCTACTTGATATATGTGAACATTAAGTGGAAATAAATCAATTCATGTTTTACTATTGACGTGATAACGTCTTTAAAATCGTTTTAGTCGGGTGACATGTTCAGAAACTTGTGTCACACCAAAACCTCACGAGCGCGATCACAGGTATAACGAGAGAGAGACGGACCGATCTCCCGTCTCATCTCGAGCGCTGCCAGTCATTCCGTGAAACTTGTCACGCGGAATCCTCACGAGCGGAGGCTGGCATAGCGTTCGAGTGAGTGGACCGATCTTCCGTCTCTCTCACTCTTTATCACGTAAACATCTCGATCGTAAACCTACTTTACAAACAACCAATTTTTTTTATATAAAATCATATAAATCAAGTAGTTTCCGACAGGTTTATTATGACTATTAAGCATCGCAATTTAAAAAGTAAAGTGCACACATTTTGTGGAAATCTGAAAAGTTATTTTTTATCAAAACGTGAAAAAGGGGACAGTACTGGCGAGAATTTTTCGTCATTCTCAGATATTTTTATTAATTTCTTTGTTTATTATTTCCTTTTCAATGTAAATTAATATCAAGCCAAATAAATTGTCCTAAAATAAATAAAAACATTTTAAATCCTTTGGAAAAGTAAAACATAATAGGAAGTGTTCACGGGATATCTCGTAGGGTCAATTTGCAAGTTCTGACGAAAATGCTCTTGTACGCCTGTTAAGTTTTGTGTGTACCTCAGATGTATAGATAGCGGCGGATACTCCAACTCATGCTGTCAATGTATTTCGCCCGCTGTCGGGTTTTTTTTTTTAATTAATTTCGTTATTTATTTTAATTAACATTAATTTCTATTAAATCTTTGCAAATTGCTTAATACCACTGTTCTTTACATATCTACTTAAAACCCTACAATAGCAAAGAATATATCCAAACTTTTCCATCTGCCAACATTACTCATGCAGAAATTACAAAAGTACTCGAAATCCGCTCAGTCACGTGTCGGAAACTTAGAGAATCAGCCTCGGTCCGTACAACTATCTGTAACTATCCGCTATTATCCGGAACTATCTAGAACTATCCGATACAAGTTGGCACAAAGCGTTTGGAAATTCGAGCGGTCTCCGGTAAACGCGATGCGGGTTTGTTGGTCGCACTGGCAGCCAGAGTTGGCCTAGCTAGTTTTACACGAGGCCAGTGCTGGCTGCCAGTCTCACTGGCGCCAGCGCCTGACTTCGTACAGTAGAAGAGCAGCAGAGAGTCGCTGGGTTATTTGCATTCCAGCGAGGTGCACAGATAATATGTGACCTTATTGTAAGACTCGGACTTGTACGAGTGCATTATATATGTATATTTATATAACTCATACGCAACAGCACTCAAAATGTCAACACAACACACTTTTATTCCATCCCAACAGTTTACCCCCGAATATTCACCTACATCGTGGCCCCCCGCGGGGCAAGGCGGGCCGAGGGGTAGGGGGAGTAGGGGGTAATGCATTTTTGATGTCCCTATGAAGCGGCGTGCACAGTTTGATCACTCGAAGAGTTGCTAACATTCTGCAGAATGTAGAATGTTTACAGAACATAAACATTTATAAAGGATTAAAGTCTTGAAAGCATTTTTCGATTACATACCTTTTTGTTTTATATTATATGCTTAATATTCTTTTTTACTTCACATTCTTTCTGCGAGATGAGCAATGCTCTGCCGTCTTACAGTACGAAGAAGGCACTGGTACGAAGAACATTACACTACACAACTTACAACAACTCATTAAGTATTATTTTTGTTTTTGTTAGTAAAAGGTCATGTTTTATGAGTTTTGGTTGGTGTTAACTGTAGTTATTTTTTGTAAGAAAATAAAATTATTTCTATCTTTATTTTGGATTTGACCCTGAAAGCCCCTTGAAAAATTAAATTGTATTCAAATAGCACATACATTACCTTTGCCCCGAGTCGGAACCAGAAATCTGGAATAATATTATATTGGTACCAAATCAAACGTCATGGATTCATAATTCTTTATTGCACACAAATATTTAAAAAAGTAACAGTAAAAAAATGCATGTACAAAGACGAGCTTATCTCTAAAAAGAGATTTCTTCCAGCAAATCAAGGCATTATAGGAATTGGTATCACAAAAGGGTAGGCAGTGCACAATAAATACTCCGGATGTTATTAACCTTTGTGAGTTTACTGATTCTGATTACAACGAAACAGTCATTCTAGGGCTCATTCCCCTCTGCCAACCCGTATTGGAAAATCTTGTTTTTTATGTAGCCTGCCGGCAGAAGGACCATGGCGGTGACGGAGTGGTGGCCAGGGGACGTGGATCGGGAGGGAGGCCACCCGCCCGATGCATCGGCGACCATCGCGATGGTCGGATGACATCTCCAAAACTGCAGGGAAATAGTGAATCAGGGGCCCAAGAATGCAATAAATAGCGTTATAAAGATGAGGCCTTTCCTCAACAATGGATGCAGAAGGCTGGATAGATAGATATATGCAGCCTGGTTTGTGTCCCACTGCTGGGCAAAGGGCTCCCTGTTCTTAAACCACTTATTCCTGTCTGGCGCTGCCTCTGCCGTCACCGGCAGTAACTATTCCAGGGGAAACCTTTAAACATTATATTATGTTAAACTCAGCAGCGAAATGACAACGACAAAGATTTTTATCCAACTCAAATAAACAAGGCAAATGGACAAGTCATCTTCAAAACAAGTCGAAAAACTTTTCCGAAACTCGGGAAAGTATTAACAAGTTACAAAGTTGGCAAAAGGCATCTCTTGTTTGACATCCCTCCAGTCATGTTGAATGGAAAGCAGCTCAAAAGAGTATCGGCATTCAAATATCTGACATATTGTGACCGAGGAATTGAGTGACGATGCTGATATCGAGAGGGAGCGAAGGGCACGGCCGTTAGAGCGCATATGATATCCCACAGGTTGTAATCCCGCGATGTAAGTACAAGTCAAACTCACATTATTTAGAGCATACTGTACGTAGTTTTACACATTTACCCCGTGGACTAAATATACCAAGAAATCGTTCAGTGCCCTTCGTGTACAATTTAATACTCATTCAGAGGCTGCCGCGTGTCGACTGCACAAGGTTTCGTAAGCGATGCGCCTCGACGTTCGCCAGACTCCGCGACTGCCGCAGCAACATACTGCCTGTGGTCGAAGGCCAAATAGAGACCCGGTTTATCGGACAATCGGGGCTCCATTTCGACAAGATAGGAGCCCGATTTTGCTTTCGTCTTTCTCTTTGTCTCTATGTGTGTCTGTCAGTTCCGGTCTAGGGTCCACAGTTTTCAAGCGATCCTCACAAAACTTGGCACACGTATTCCTTGAATTATTTTTTTTTTGTCGTAAGCTTTTCTCGATTTTCCCCTTGGGGAGGGGAGTTATGACGTCATTAATGTTTTGTGTGTTTTTTTTTTTTCAGAAACCTATCGTGTGGAATATCAAATTAAAGGGCTTCATGAGCCGGTTGTAAAAATATACTACAGCATTTCGGCCGCCTGTTTTCTAAAATGTCAAGAAATATTTTCAAAACATTTGGACTCCTCGAAGTATTAGACGGATTAGTAAAGAGGATCTATACAGACCATGAGAGTGAGTAAAATAGACTGTAACTATTTTCGTGAAAAGTCAATAGATTGTATTTTGAATCGCAAAATGTAGTTTACAAAGTTATTGGTGTGGCTACTTTACTACTTGATTTTGATTTAATCTAAAATACTTACCTATAAATTGGTTCACAGTCCCCCCTGTTAGCGAGGTCTTCTGCCCACAGGGCCACTAGTTATAAATAGAAATAGTGCCTGCCAATATCTTTTAAGCCATTGTATAGATTTCCAACAAAATGGATTTGATGTCTGAAAGAAAAACAAATATGTAGAATATATTTCTCGTAGTTTTCAAAAGTACCTATTAAAGTTAGCTTGTGCAACTGAAACTACACATTTAAGACCAAATGCAAACCATGATATGCAATAAATAAAGTTTATTATATCTTACGTCTTTTCCCAATGTGGTAGCATAGGCACAGGCAATAATTCAATAGATGATAGATAGATAGATAGATAGATAGATAGATGAATACTTAAATGCACAAAAACAAACATACAGAGACATACAAAGAAAGATATATGTACAAGAGGCGCTTTTATATGAATGTAGATACTTATCTTTAGCCTATATAATGCCAAGGGGTTATTAGTGGCCCACTTTGATTTAAGAAAGTTATTTCAATAAACCAGCTTAAATTTGCATCTAACGTCATCTAGTGTTTACGTCACCTAATTTACGGCATACTAACCCATAATTATATGGTTTCATAGGTTTTGAATTACCAAGCATTAAGGTTAATAATCACAATCCATTTGGGGTAAGGCCATGCGTTAAGGGATTAAATGATTAGTTCACTCATAATGAACGAGTTATGACCTGTCTCTTAAATCTATAATAAATTTGGCGTACCCACTCTCGAAAAAATGTGAGTAAAACTGTATAAGCTGAATAGATAATAATAAAGAACTGCTTTTTCTATTTATGTATCCAAATACATGATCATGGATTTTGTGGTCGTAACTTTTTGTGGGACGATAACGACCCCTTGGGATAATAGCTAATCTTTTGATTTTATTATTCAGCAGTAAACGATGCTTGACTGCATTTGAAATAATAGAAACACGAGAAGAATTTGCGGCCGACGATTGCCTGGAACAAATTGATGTGTTTGGAGACCCTCAAAATGATGGATTTGACTCAGTCGAAGATTCAGGTGAAGAGGATTATTCTAATGTCAATCTGTTTTACCGCGCACAGTTGCAGTCAAACACAGAAATTGTAATTAATAGAGATCGATCTCCTGATGTGGAAGATCATAATGATGTTCAGCCAGGCCCAAGTGCACAAAAAAACAAAAGTTGTATAAGAAACCCGAAAAACCATGTAGAAAGTGGGTACGTAAAAGTGATACAAGTGAACAGCCTCTGCCAAAATATATCCTCACACTTGGAGCAGAGAGCGAAGCAATTGATTTCTTTGAAATATTTTTTCGCTATGACGTTGTCGAAGAATTAGTAAAAAATACTCTCCTGTATGCAGTCCAAAATAATAATTCTGAATTCATCCTGTCTTCAAGAAATTTACTCGTTTCTTGGGATATTAATTTTGATCGAGTATAACACTGTGCCCCGTTGTCGAATGTATTGGGAACGTAATGATGACTGCCACAATATCTTGGTTGCCAATGCAATGAGACAAAACCGTTTTGACGAAATATTTCGATATCTCCATGCTGTCAATAACGAGTGTTTGGACAAAGATGATAAGATGGGGAAAATACGGCCACTAGTTGACAAATTGGATGAAAAATTCATGTGTTATGCTCCTATAGAAGAACATGTCAGTGCTGATGAATCCATGATATAATATTATAGAAGGCATGGATGTAAACAACACATCATAAAAGGGAAACCGATACGGTTTGGTTACAAATCCTGGGTTGCAGCCTCTCGATTGGGATATTGTTTACATGCAGAATTGTATCAAAGTCGTACTGAAATGGTTGATGTCGGTTTGGGTGAATCTGTGGTACTTAAAATGGGTGAAAAAATGCAAGAGCGTCATCTGGCAGTCCCGTTTGCCATATACACTGACAATTTCTTCACAAGTCGTACATTGTTGACTGTACTGCAATACTGGAACATACATAACTGGAACTATTCGTGCGAATAGAATAGAAAATTGTCCTTTATTGGACGTCATAGCTATGAAGAAGAAAGAAAGAGAATTCTTGGACTACCGCTCTAAAGAAAATGCAAATAGATACATTTCGTTGGCACAATAACTGCATAGCAACCCTGCTTTCAAGCAAATATGGCATAGAACCTCTAAGACAAGCAACAAGATATTCAGCTGCTACAAAGAAGAGAGATACTGTTTCACAACCTGATATGATATCGCATTACAACCGTTACAGATGTGACGTTGATCGGCTAGATGTAAATATTGGAGCATTTAGACTTGGAATAAGAGAAAAAAAAGATGAATATTTGTTCCTTAGCCTTGGATGTCTTCTATGTATTTTCATAAGTATTTATCTCTATTAAATATATCGTCGTCTAGTAGTACCCATAACACAAGCCTTATTGAGCTTACTAAAGGCCTAGTTCGATTTGTCTAATATTTTAAGAATAACAATAATTTATTATTATTATTTATAGTCGCCCTAAATCTTTATTACTACAGCTGAAGCTCAATGAGATTTCTATCTAGTTAAACAACTGTGGGAGTTCCTTTTACCTTCTCCCAGAAGTGGTCGAATGTAGAAAAGAGGCAAAGACGTGTACTGTAATGAAAAATGACATACAACGAACATTGACTTGACTTTTCTGGTTAAAATACCCATTCGTTTTCAGGAGAGTTGCAGTTTGCATAATCCTGAACCGCAATATGTTTGCAAACTGCGATATCTCCGGAGGCTTATACCGAGAGAATGCTGTCCGTGTTTTGGTAGCCTCATGTGTGTCATACTGTGCGCTGGAGATAATACTTTTCCGCCTCACTGTGTCTCACTCGGAATTATGAAAAATAAATGAAAACGAACCTGCATGTAAGTTCAAAATGTGCAAGCGTCACGCCTTTTCCCATACGAGGTGGTCGTGCACAGTTGTGTCCACGACTGGCTGTTTATTTTTAACACGTTAAACGCCAATACAAATTTAGTGGTTATTCCGTTTGGGCCGTGGGGCTCACCGGTGACCGCGTGGCGGGTTCGTGTTTACTCAATTTTCTCGCTGGTCCCCGGCGCGGACCTGGAGAACAGTTTCCGCATACGAGCTCGTTTCAACACTAAGTATAAAAAGACGTAGACGATTTTTGGCTAAGAATACAAAATGTGGTTTTAAAATCATAATGAATGTGCGTCACCATGCGCGCGACCTGCCATTGGCGCGTATCAACCGCAGCGCTCCCAGAGATATCCCGGGGATGTGGCCGGCGCAGGGATCCCCGCTGCCCGCAGGGAGGAAATTCAGGTTTCCAACGGCGTGCGCCGTGGTGGTCATCAGTGAGTGACATCAATTATTTCGTTGATTCTTTCGATAATAATACAAAGTTATTATTTAGATCGAGGTTTTTGACTACTTTGAATCATATGAGCCATTTAAATGTAATGCGTAAAATTTTTCGATATCGTGATTCGGCGTCGGCCCATGAGGAAAGTATAATAGAGGTCACCGGTGACTACCATGGCATTCAATGTGTTAACGATCTTCTTCTTCGTCCTCGCCTTTTCCCGTTATACGGTATCGGCTTTCCTACCATGCTCCGCCAGGTCTGCCGCTGGAATGCATTTTCTTGTTGAAGGCCTAGATGTTTCATGCCCCTCTGGACATCTGTCAGCCAGGTGCTTTGAGGTCTTCCCCTCCCCCTCTTCTTTGTTTCCATGGAAAGGCACTTTTTCACTACATGGTCATCTGGTCATCTGGTCATTTGACGACCCAAAAGGCCGAGTCGGCAGTGACCCTGCCTACGAAGCCAAGGGTCCCGGATTTGAGTCCCGATGAGGGCAAATATTTGTATGATGAGAACGGATGTTTGTACCCTAGTCATAGTTAATTATCTATCTAAGTATAATATTTATCTATATAAGTATGTGTATCGTTGTCTAGTACCCAAGATACAGGGAATCCTAACTTAATCCTAAGGGTGTTAACCATATTTTGTTGAAAAGTAGAGCATATGAACAATGCGCTGAGTGGACCCCGGATTCAGATTATGAGATTACTAGCTAAAGTAAAAAAACGGAATTGTCTGAATTCAAAAGAAGACGCGGAATTTTAAATAATGCTTTTAACATTGCTTCTGTGAAATCAATCCCGCTTTCAAGTGTATCTTATGAAAGCTGTTCGCCGACTTCAAAATAATGTGGACCTATCAGAAAGCGTTTACTTCACATAAGCTGTCGTCTAAAGCGATTGTCATTTGAATTTTAAATGAATCGGAATATGTCAAGAGATACAGAATCCCGCCGTGACGTCAAAAACATAAACAAATAGACCACCCGTTTTTTTATTATTTATCGCAAATATACACTAACATATACATATACATTTGTAGAAAAAAGCATTAGTCATCCCGCTCCCTAAAACTTCCAGTCCCACCTCTTTTAAAGAGTATCGACCTATTTCAATCCTACCCATCCTCTCCAAAGTCCTTGAATCCATTGTCCATACCCAGCTCTCTTCTTACCTTCTCTCAAACAATCTGCTGAACATGTACCAGTCAGGATTCAGACCGGGTCATAGCACCGTCACGGCTCTCATGAAAGTCACAGATGATATCCAGGTAGCCATGGACTGCAAACAGCTTTCCGTGCTTGCTTTACTTGACTTCAGTAGTGCCTTCAACTGCGTAGATTTTGACATTCTCGTTGAGCTTCTCAGATCTCTGAACGTCTCCTCCTTCTCTGCTAGCTGGTTCGACTCTTATTTGAGGGATCGGCAACAGCGTATCAGGTCGGAAGAGATATCCACTGAATGGTGTGACCTCTCTACAGGCGTCCCTCAAGGTGGTATTCTTTCTCCTCTTCTATTCTCGATCTTTATCAACACCATCTCGGACGTCCTGTCCTCCTCATATCATCTTTACGCTGATGATCTCCAGATTTATCGCCACTTCTCTCTCAACGATGCACACTCTGCTGTGGAGGCACTCAACGCTGATCTTGAGGGAATAAGAAGTTGGGCTTCATCCTTCGGACTCCTGGTCAACCCGAGCAAGTCCCAGGCCATGATAATAGGTACTAGACATTCTCTTAACTTGTTGCAGCAACATCCCATTCCATCTGTCACTTTTAATGGTACCAGAATCGTATATAGCGATAAAGTAAAAAACCTGGGTCTAATCTTCGACAACCAGTTGTCCTGGTCATCGCATGTCAATGAGGTAAGTCGCCGAGTATTTTCTACCTTTCACTCTCTCAGGAGACTTCAGTACTTTTTGCCTCGACATACCAAAATCACTCTTGCTCAATCTCTCATTCTACCCCTCATCGATTACGCTGATGTCTGCTGGGTCAGTGCTAACGAAGAACTACTGAACAAACTCGAACGACTTCAAAATCTCGGGATTCGGTTTATCTTCGGGCTGCGCAAATACGACCATGTGTCACAACATCGCAGGGAGTTGAAGTGGCTGCCGATTCGTCTTCGTCGGGATTCACACATCCTCAATTTCCTCTACAACATTTTACGTAATCCACGCTACCCAACTTTCTTACGAGACAGTTTTCAATTTCTTTCTTCCAGCAGACCTCGGAGAACTCACGCAGTTTCCATGCTCACAACTCCACAGCATAACACCGCTTACTATGAGAACGGGTTTAGAGCCCGGGCCATTCGGTTGTGGAATGCACTCCCCTGCACCATCAGGGACAGTCCTAATCTGAATATCTTTAAAAGTCGTGTGAAGAAACATTACCTCTCCCTTTAGAGTTATAGGTAGTATGCATGTAAGTATGTATTAGTATAGTGTATAAAATAGTATTTGTAGTATATAATAAGTATTTAGTATATTATTATAGTTATTATTTAATTTATTTTATTTATTATTTTATATATTGTACACATAGGTCTACCCCTGCTCAACCATCAACTTTTCCCTTGTTTGCCTGGTTTGCTCTTATTAGAGATAAGCTCGCCTTTGTACACTTTTTTTATGTAACTCTTGTTTTTTGTATGATTTGTGTGCAATAAATAAATTATGAATTATGAATACATTCAGGCACATGCATTGCTTCTGGCCCCACACTGGGATACTCTGTGTCGTGGTAACAAGAAACAGCGACGTCACACACATATTACACACAGTTAACGACCCGAATGGCCGAGTCGGCAATGACCCTACGTAGTACTGTTAAGTATTCTGTGACCCTGCCTACGAAGCCGAGGCTCCCGGATTCGAGCCCCGGTGGGGGCAAATATTTGTTTGAAGAGAATTGTACCCTAGTCATGGCTGTTTATCTATCTAAGTATAATATTTATCTATATATATATGTGTATCGATGTCTAGTACCCACGATACAGGGAATTCTAGTTTGGGGCTAGATAAATGTGTGTAAATAGTGTCCAAGGTATTATTATTATATAAACATCGGGGTTCGCACCCGGGACCTCTCGCATGGCAGGCAGAGGCACAGCCGCAGCGCCTCTGTGGCTCTCTCGTCCATAAGAATAATGAAATCTTTCCATCCAAAACCTTGTTACAACCAAATAAATCCGGTTACCGGTCCCCCATATTCTCGTAACCGGTTATTGTATAAGTGTTTCTCTCGGTCACTCTCGACAACGTCCAGCCGCCGCGCCGCGCCGCTGTTGACGAGATAACAAATGTAATTTGTCACTTTCAAATAGAAAAGGTGTTAGCATCAGGGGCGAGATTGTTCCGAGCTGTGCTGTCGAAAACAATGTTTTTTTTTGTTGACGGTACTTTACACAAAATAAAACTATATCTTCCTGACATGTGCTATATGGTGACGCAGAGAAAGACGAGAGAAGAGGCAACACTTGTATTTTACAGCTGTCACGATGATTAGTTTAACGCTAAGAATTAACAAAATATTACAGAAATAATTGTAACGCGTTGTACACACACCGAATATAGTATTAATAGTTTAACATACCGATAAGTTGCTAGTAAGTTTAAAAAATAAACTCATGCATGAAGGGTTCCGAAGCAACGCACAACGGTATTCAGGTTTGTTGGTTCAGGATAAGGTATCTTTAATTTTCCTTTGTGTTTAGTTAGCAATATGTTGTTTACAAAGTTATTGGTGCGGTTACCATCATACTCCATGCATGTAAACAAGTGCTTTTTTAAGTTTGTATGTGGTATTGAAATAAATTGTGCTCCTCTATTTTTAAATATGTTATATTTCAGTAAAGACCCTAATTTCTTAAATAATTTTTTTTTGTCTTCGCTCTTTCATTGTCAAACATGTCACACGATACATATTCACCTTCTTTTTTTCTTTCAAAATTCTGATTTGCCCCATGCTGCATGACGAGACGAAATTAAACTTTCACTAATGACACCCAAATCTCTTAACACCGTAGGTTCCTTTTGTAGGGTTTCGCTGGGAAGGCTTATTATGGGCCTAGTTCGATTTGTGTAAGATTGTCCTCTAATATTTATAAACATCGACCTGGGCATTTTGTTTCTTTATAACCCAGTCGGGAATCGAACCCGCGACCTCTCGCATAGTAGACAGAATCACAACCGCAGCGCCACAGAGGTCATCATATAATATATCCATTCCAATTCCAACCCAACACGAAGGGTGAGATGTTTTCAGACGACTCCACGAGACTTCAGTGTGTCCGGCCTATTATGCAATAACAAACCCCCAACAGCCCTCCCCCCGCCCCCGCCCCCGCCCCGCCCCCGCCCCGCCCCGCCCCGCATCGCTGCACTGGCTTAATAAACCTTTACCAACCCTTAAGGGAAAACAGACTTGGTATATTTGTTTTATCAAAGTAACGCTACATTTGTAGTGAAAGCTCAACATCCACACAGAGACATAGTCCTCTTTGCTCGCATATCCCACTGAATGAGAAATCATACTGCAGCGAGCGCTACAAAATTTAAACGAGCAAATATTAAATTATTGTCGCTCTACAGTCAGAAGGGCATTTGTCTGACGGGACAGCCCGCGATATCTCCCGGTCAGCTGACAGATTTATCTTTGGACATATTACGCGAGTTACTGTATACAGCGGGGTAACGAACGTTGCATACATTTTTGGTTTTCAAATGTTCGTGGTTAGCTGTCAAGGCTATGGCAGTACCATTGTAGTCTACTTTTTACAACTTTTAGTACTAAATTTTGATGCTGATAGAAAATTCAAGTCATTTATCAAAATAAAGCAAACACAAATGTTTATACAACTAGAATACGAGTAAATTATATAGCTCATATTTACAAAAGCTACCAACAAATCCAAATCAATTCAATATTATTATTAAAGCAACCTAAATATGCCATCATCCATGAATATTCTTTTGCGGCGAGCGTTTCACGAATTAACAATCCACTGATCGCTTGCAGGCCCACATATTTGGTGCGCAATACGAGGAGCGAGCTGTGTACGAAATCTATCGACGCTTGTATTACCTACGCAGATTTTGTGGAAAAGCCGTGATAAAATCCGATGACACGTTAATTATCGCGCGTTAATCTAATTTTCACCGAAAATATAATATCATTATTGACAGACCTATATTATTAACATTAATAATCTTCGGAGCTGGTAATGATGTGTACTTTGTTACTTAATATGGCTTAGAAGTGACAAATAGAGAGACATAAAATACTACGTTATTATTTTTGGGCCTAGCGTTTAAACGATTTTCTCATCAAATAGGTTTCCCTGAGACCTGAGACTGAGACCTGCCCATATAGTAAAAACGATCTATTTTTACCAATTCATATGCGACTGATTTTTTAATTGAAATCCAAGGTTTATCGCATAATTGGATAAACGGAATTCTGGAATATTCGGTCGAATGCTCGATCTGGTTTAATCCGGCGGTTACATAAATTCCTTTTTTATAATAATCCGTGTCTAAAGTGAGTGACAATAATCCGGCGGGCTCGGTTCTACACATTTAGAGTGTATATTGATACGATTCAACATAGAGCTTACCAAAGAACTGTTTGGCCGATGGTTTTGTATTTAACGCCGGATTCTTCACTCAGGGATTGAACGATTCGTCTCCGTGTTTCCAGCAATCGAGCAAGAGATATTCCCTCAATTTTCACTTTTAAGAAAAGATTGAAAGAGCTTTTCCTTTCTCTTTCGTGATAGGTACTTTAATATATGTATAAGTAGCATATGTTTGATATATATTTTATTTTTGTGCTTTTGTATTTAATTAAATATATATAATTTATTACTTCATTATGTTTTAGCTGTAAACAATTAGATATATAGTTTTATTGCGCACTAGGACTCTCCTGTTGCACAATTTTTCCTGTCCTGCCTAGGTTTGCTGGTAGAAATCTCTCTTTAGAGATAAGCTCCTTTTGCTCTTAAAATGTTTTGTTACCTTTCTGTTAAGATTTCTGTGCAATAAATAATATGAATATGAATACGATCCACCAGGATTTCAAATACTTTGATGGACTCTATATGATTTTATATTAACATATGCCATTGTAAATGTATATATTGTATACAATACATATGTATTGTAAATAACGGTCATTGACAGTTTCATTAGCTTACTTTTTGGATGCGGGATCATTCGGGCTCAGTAATATATCATCTCAGTGAACTTTATTCTTGCGATTTTTATTTCATCTCGCGCTTACGTTAACCAATAGCGGCGAATGGTTTTCTCGCCAGTTGATGACAACTCTCTCGCCTTATATGCACTTCCAGTATTGTGCGACACTACGGAACCCACCGCCTGTGCCTGTGCCGTTATGCACTTGCAGTATTGTGCGACACTACGGAACCCACCGCCTGTGCCTGTGCCGTTATGCACTTGCAGTATTGTGCGACACTACGGAACCCACCGCCTGTGCCTGTGCCGTTATGCACTTGCAGTATTGTGCGACACTACGGAACCCACCGCCTGTGCCTGTGCCGTTATGCACTTCCAATATTGTGCGACACTACGGAACCCACCGCCTGTGCCTGTGCCGTTATGCACTTGCAGTATTGTGCGACACTACGGAACCCACCGCCTGTGCCTGTGCCGTTATGCACTTCCAATATTGTGCGACACTACGGAACCCACCGCCTGTGCCTGTGCCGTTATGCACTTCCAATATTGTGCGACACTACGGAACCCACCGCCTGTGCCTGTGCCGTTATGCACTTGCAGTATTGTGCGACACTACGGAACCCACCGGCTGTGCCTGTGCCGTTATGCACTTGCAGTATTGTGCGACACTACGGAACCCACCGCCTGTGCCTGTGCCGTTATGCACTTCCAGTATTGTGCGACACTACGGAACCCACCGCCTGTGCCTGTGCCGTTATGCAATTGCAGTATTGTGCGACACTACGGAACCCACCGCCTGTGCCTGTGCCGTTATGCTCTTCCAATATTGTGCGACACTACGGAACCCACCGCCTGTGCCTGTGCCGTTATGCACTTGCAGTATTGTGCGACACTACGGAACCCACCGCCTGTGCCTGTGCCGTTATGCACTTGCAGTATTGTGCGACACTACGGAACCCACCGCCTGTGCCTGTGCCATTATGCACTTCCAATATTGTGCGACACTACGGAACCCACCGCCTGTGCCTGTGCCGTTATGCACTTCCAGTATTGTGCGACACTACGGAACCCACCGCCTGTGCCTGTGCCGTTATGCACTTGCAGTATTGTGCGACACTACGGAACCCACCGCCTGTGCCTGTGCCGTTATGCACTTCCAATATTGTGCGACACTACGGAACCCACCGCCTGTGCCTGTGCCGTTATGCACTTGCAGTATTGTGCGACACTACGGAACCCACCGCCTGTGCCTGTGCCGTTATGCACTTGCAGTATTGTGCGACACTACGGAACCCACCGCCTGTGCCTGTGCCGTTATGCACTTGCAGTATTGTGCGACACTACGGAACCCACCGCCTGTGCCTGTGCCGTTATGCACTTCCAATATTGTGCGACACTACGGAACCCACCGGCTGTGCCTGTGCCGTTATGCACTTCCAGTATTGTGCGACACTACGGAACCCACCGGCTGTGCCTGTGCCGTTATGCACTTCCAGTATTGTGCGACACTACGGAACCCACCGGCTGTGCCTGTGCCGTTATGCACTTCCAGTATTGTGCGACACTACGGAACTCACCGGCTGTGCCTGTGCCGTTATGCACTTCCAGTATTGTGCGACACTACGGAACCCACCGGCTGTGCCTGTGCCGTTATGCACTTCCAATATTGTGCGACACTACGGAACCCACCGCCTGTGCCTGTGCCGTTATGCACTTCCAATATTGTGCGACACTACGGAACCCACCGCCTGTGCACTTCCAGTATTGTGCGACACTACGGAACCCACCGCCTGTGCCTGTGCCGTTATGCACTTCCAATATTGTGCGACACTACGGAACCCACCGCCTGTGCCTGTGCCGTTATGCACTTCCAATATTGTGCGACACTACGGAACCCACCGCCTGTGCCTGTGCCGTTATGCACTTCCAATATTGTGCGACACTACGGAACCCACCGCCTGTGCCTGTGCCGTTATGCACTTCCAATATTGTGCGACACTACGGAACCCACCGCCTGTGCCTGTGCCGTTATGCACTTGCAGTATTGTGCGACACTACGGAACCCACCGGCTGTGCCTGTGCCGTTATGCACTTGCAGTATTGTGCGACACTACGGAACCCACCGCCTGTGCCTGTGCCGTTATAGCCGTAAACTACCCGCGTGGAATAATGATTTATTGGAACTCAGCTGTTCAATTTTGTGGAATTCGTTCATACAATTTTGTGAGGCCAAATGCCGGAATTCACAGACTGCTGCTAGAATTAAGTGTCGCTTAAATTTTCATATAGTGACAGCATGACTTTGAGTTATCAGTTGTGCATCCGGAGCCAAATTCCATACAGCTGAGATGTAAGGTATCACTTACTTGATGTAGAGTTATTTATTCTTCGGAAAAATTACCTGAAAAAAAAAGAAACAATTTAGTCAATTTATTATAGTGTACTTTACTACCCATTAAACATTCACTACGAATATAACCATGTGCAGTATCGTTATACCGGGACCTATATAACAGTACCGGCAATTCAGCAAACTATTCAACTTTCATCGGCTCGCAAACACGAAGCGATATTACTTCCTGAAACTGCTCATGCTAAGCCCGCGACATCGTGATAGGTGCAATTTGTCGAGAATGGTCCTTCGAGCGCTACTGATTTTATTCGATGGCCCCCCGGGCTTTATGAAATTGAACAGAATCACCCGACGGCATTTTTATTTGATTTCTGGAATGTTCTGGTATTTGGTGAGATTCCTGGTTTGTAGTTTTGTGTTGGCTCTGCATATTGGAGTTCCTAGGTAAAGAATCATCACAATTATCTCATCTTTTTACCCCTCAGCAGGGGTGTGTTTGTTTCATTTATAGTTAACCAATTGCTAGATAAATAATAGTGCTTGTTATGTAATCCCAGCTATAACACTTCATGTATAGGTGGGCCAAGTAAGACTACCTTCTCCTGCTTCTTTTTCAGGGGCCCACTTGCGCCTGCGAATACTCTGAGCAAGACTATCGCTTTTACTCTTAAAATTATATCATATTGATTAAAGCGGTGTAACGACTGTGTAGCTCCTCTCCCTCGAATAGGGAGGAGGGAGGTGATATTTGATACACACAAGTCATACTCGTGAACGGGTGCTGCTTGGGGGGACTGGTCCAGTCTGGTTTCCCATAAGTTATGTTCATTCCAGCTTTTGTTTGTAATTATTGATTTCTTTTGTAAATTTGTTATTTTGAGGCATCTTATTAGCATAGTCATAGTCATATTTATGTATATATTTACATATGCTTAGCAAACGTAATTTTTTGCCTCTTCTCTATATTGAACCACTGTGAGAAAAGCAGGGCCTAGAAACTTCCACAGATTGATTTTTAGATCTCTTTCAAAAATTGTTTGTGCTAAACTAATACAAATATTACAATATTAATTATCATAATTAATAACCAGGCATAAATAATTACAAAATTATTAACAGCAAGGATTGTGTTCAGCTAGATTAACTCCTTACAATCCCATCATTGAAGTAATCTTTAACATTGTAATATACCTAAATTGCTCAAATGGAATTTCAAAATCTCTAGAGGTATTTTATTGTAGTAGAGAATTCACTGACCCTTGAAAGAATTGCTAACCTTCGCAAGTCTAAACCAGGGCCCAACTTGTCTCTGATTATTTCTTAGGTTAACTTTAAAGCTATCGCAAAGTTTGGAAAATGTTGTAAGGTTTTTGCGTACATACATTATATATTCGAAAATAAATTGACTAGCTACAGTTGGTATGTCAATTTCTTTAAAAAGCTGTCTTAAAGAATCTGTTCGTTTTAAATTATAAATTGCTCGAATAGCTCTTTTCTATAAAATAAAAATAGTTTGAATATCCGCTGATTTCCCCCACAACAAGATACCATAGGACATGACACTATGAAAGTAACTAAAATATACTACCCTAGATGTAGCCACATCCGTGTTTTGTCTGATGTTCCAGCGTAAACCGCATAACTTAACTTACCAGCTAATTTATCTTTGTACTGCAATTTGCTATCAATGGCCATTCCAAGAAACTTCGTATTATTTACTCATTCTAACGTTTTGCTGTCTAACACTAAACTGGTCTCAACTTGCCTGACATTTGGAAGTGAAAATTTGATACACTTCGTTTTACCAGCGTTTAACAATAAATTATTAACTGTGAACCAATTCAAGGTTAAACACAATACACCATTAACATCATCAAAATCTTCTTTTTGTCTGTCAATTTTGAAAACCAGTGAAGTATCATCAGCAAACAAAACTATGTCAGTCAATTTCTCCAACATGAAAGGCAGATCGTTAATATATACCAGGAATAAGAAATGCCCTAATATGGACCCTTGTGGAACGCCAATTTTTACACCCGAATCATCAGATTTAACGCCGTTGACTTCTGTCTTTTGGATTCTATTGCTTACGAATGATTTAACTAGATCCAATGCTGTATTGCTAACTTTGTAATGATTTAATTTCATTAGTAGCGAATCATGATCAACACTTCGCTTCGCTTCGCTCAAGGTTATTCTATAAAGTTGTAGCCAAACCTGACGTAGTTCTACAGAAAGTGATCTAATTAGGTTTTGTGAAACTGCTTGGAAGCGATTTTGTGTTGCCGATTTTTTCTGTAAAATCTATATTGGTATCGACGTTGGTTCATTTCAAAACCCACAAAGCCAAAAACAAAAATAGTCCCAAAAAGGTTAAAAGCTTTTTAAGGCTTTTTCATTTAGTTTCGTTCACAGCTTTGCCGCAAGCAAAAATTGGATTCATACGAATCCATTCCTATGGAAATGTAACGACATACCTACCTCAGCACATAAAGTGAAGTTTTGAATGTAGACCCGGCAATGGGAAAGTGTACATAGATACAGTATTCGCATATATATTATATGGCAAAACAATTTTGTGGGACCAGATAATTAAATCACCTATGTACCTGTATATATTTCTTTAGACAGATTAAAAATATGTTCCAAAGGTACAAAAACATATGCATAAATGACAACTGTAAACAAGGATAATGCAACTTTATAGTAACAGTTTTTATTTTCGTAATGTCCGGTGCTACGCAGCCTTGAAATCATAAACAGATGTTCTAAGCTTTTGAGTTTTCGTCAAGTGATAGCAGCCTTATACATTAATTTCAAAACATGCATTATGTATGATAAACCCAACAATTATTACGTCATACATATCCACGCCTACCGAAAGAAAGGCAGACTATAAAAACATCAATCATGTAATTTCCCATTACTTTGAAACCAGTAATCAAATCTTATATTGTGGATCGTTGTTTAACTTAAATATTATACTATATTAAATATATAAACCCTCTTTACTGCATCCAAAAACCACACGTTACGACCAGCATAATGATAAACTTCTTGGTAAAAACTCATTTCTTGTCTGAATATCGGTACATTATGACCATAATGTACAAAAAATTGTCAAATTATGACATTCAAATTTCCAACGCCGTCGCCCACCTGCGTGCCGCCCCTAGTTTGTCTGTGAAGTTGGTACTTCTGAACAAGCTAAACAACTGCAAGGCAATGATCAATGCCACAACGCCGGTCGAACATGCGGTTCCTGAACAGATCAAAGAGAGCTTATGATATGTTTGTAGATAAACTAGTTTATGTAACTGTACATAATTAAGCATTAAAACTCTCGAGTGATATTATTATGAAGCTCTCGAGTATTGATGCCCTCTATTATGTAGCAGTCACATAAACTACTATTAAAATATCGCCCTTACTTCCAGCCGCTAGATTAAACAAAATTACGGGTAAGGGTAATAAGTCAATTAAGTGAACTTGATTTAATTTAACCAAGATAGCTGCCTAGATACACCACCGCACACCACACACAAGACTGTAGTCATTTACGAGAAACGACAAAACCCTGAAGTTAGCAAAGAAGCTTAGCGGCTTGTTTGTACGAGTAGATCAGGCCCACAAGCGACCAACTTCAGGGCGTTGTGAGACTGCAGGAATTACGTAGTTTCGCGCATTTACAAGTTGTTGGCTAAACGATTTAAATATAGGGATCTACTAGGTATGCTTATATGTATAGGCATGTGTGTGACGTCGCTGTTTCTGGTTCCCACGACACAGGATCTCCTAGTGTGGGACCAGAAGCAATGTATGTGCCTTTATGGAAATATTATGTTACTCTTTAGAGTTCATAGTATCTTATAAGAAAGTTGTGGCATTGGCTTTCATTTCTCCACAGCTGCGGCGATGGGTTTGCCTCCTGTCACGCAAAGTCGAGTTTAGAATATCACGCTTTTATACGTCACGCCTCTTCCCATACGGGGTGGCAGAGGCACAGTTGTGCCCACGTTGAGCCCATGAATATCCACTATGTTTACCATCACTGTTAGAACGACCGTATAATGTTCTTTAGATAAATTGCTTATTCCATTGCTACCTGGTCAGCACAGATTTTGAACCTGCATCTACTGCATGACAAGAGAGCGTGAAACCACTAGACCACAGAGCTCCCACGCTTTTATTTGTTCATGTTTATCTAGTGAGAACGGCACACTAAATGTGCCACGTGTGGAAGAATGTTTAAAGCCGAGCTTGGATACGTCAGCCACATCTGGGCACACCACACCAGCGGTGCCCGCTTTATTCCTTAGCAGTCGACGTAGCTGTATAATGGCTTAGAGGAAATCATTACCATGTTTATCTGGTTCTTTGCCAATCGAATACTGTCCAAGCTAGGCGACTTCAATTCTAATCTTCTTCATGGTTTCTAGCACCGAAAACTTATGATTTCAAGCGTGTTTTCGAGGTGAATAAATGTTTAAGAGCACCAGATAACGCCTGCTTTGTCGGAAAACCCCAGAACAAAAGCCAAGTACCACTCAACGAATTTCACAAAATTTACTTTCCTCGCCCACAGCATTGCAGCAATCTAGCCAGACTGGATGATTTAGCACTGGACTCACGATCTCTGCTTGATCAGGAGTAAGTAACTCTTGATTATGTTACTCAACTAATGGCCACTTAACGCTTGAATTCAAACAGGTGAATGGAGTTTCAGTCGGCATTCGGCAACTAGAGGCCTTAAAGGCAGAAATTGAAGTAGAGAATATATATTTGATTTGTAACAAAACAAATATAGTTTCACGCGTTTTCTGGTGTGGAGTGGCAGAGGCACAATTACGCCTAATTTGAAAAGAAGAAAGACGAATAATCCATAATAAAAGACACTAGCTTCAAAATGTTTAAAATTATTTGACGTTGAAGTTTAATAGTATTTAATGAGTCGGTTTCTTCCTTTGAATCAACTGTGGACCTGCAATAGTTAGTACATACGTGCATTACTTTTGTGTGTTTATGTCTAAATGTTTGTATGTATGTATGTGGTCACATAATCATGCCAGAATGCTGTGGAAATATAGTAAGGACACGCTTTCATTTAGCTCGCAGTCTCCGAGTGGAATTAAAACGTGCAAATGGCTGAAACGAACGAGCGAAATAAATTAAATTGAAGTTATGTTCTTCAATTGTACTCCTGGTTCTGTTCGTCCTGAATAGCTATGTAGCATTTATATAGTTATTTTTCTTTTGGCCAGTGGTGTCTCACTGCTGGGCAAACGTCTCTTTATCCACTATTAGCGGTAATCCACCAGCTCTCATCCCAAAGGCCAAACTAATCTCCCCACCTAGGGGGTTTTAGTGGAAGAAAATATTTTGGTGTTATTATTCTCATATGCCAAACATGCTACTTTATAATTTGTCCATTAAATAATTTAAAAAAATGACAAAAATCCACACAAAGCTTCGTCATAAATTAAAAAACATCAAAATTAATGACACATTTCTGATATTCATATTCATATTCATATTCATATTCATTTTATTAGCAAACATGTACACGGGGGTTGGTTACAGGTGGGGGGGGGGGGGGGGGGGTGTAAATATAGAGTAAAAGTACATGCACCCTGAAAGGGTATCACAATTGTTCGCTTAATATCTAGATAAAACATTTCACAAGTAGTTAACATTTCAATTAAAATATACAAAATATCTTGTTTTAATATTCTTAATTATTGTAACGCTGAGATCCTCTATATCACTTATTTAGAATCAGTCATAAATTCGTCTATAGTGTAGTAGCTTTTTGAGATTAGCAGATTTTTTAGTGTTATGCTGAACGAACTAACGGTTTGTTCGTTTTTTATATTGTTTGGTAGGTTATTGTATATTAAGATTGACATATAGTATGGGCTTTTTTTGTAAATTTCTAGTTTAGGTTCTGGTAAAACTAAATTATTTCTCCGTCTAGCGTTTGTGTAGTGGTGATATTGTTCGGGGTGTTTTTTTCAGTAGGTGGCTATTTCTAATATGTACAGCGATCAAAATCTTGTCATTTTGGAAGTGGGGTTTGCAGCTGTCTATATGCTGAATATTAACTAAGATCCTGATACATTTCTTTTGCATAATAAACAAGTCGTTAGCATCGACGCTATTACCCCAGAGCATTATCCCGTAATTTTAGGCGTCAATGTCACTTTGACAGACTCCTTAAGAGAGCTTTTTAAAGAAATTGACATAATAACTGTGGCTAGTCAATTTATTTTCGAAAATATAATGTATGTACGCAGGAACCTTACAAAATTTTCCAAACTTAACGATAGCTGTAATGTTAACCTAAGAAATAATCACAGACTACTTGCGCCCCGGTTTAGACTCGCGAAGGTTAGCAATTCTTTCAAGGGTCAATACTTACAACTCTCTCTACTAGAACAAGCTACCTCTGGAGATCTTGAAATTGCCATTTGAGCAATTCAAAAACCATGTTAAAGCGACTTTGTCGAAAAAGGGATATTACAATGTTCAAGATTACTTAAATGATGGGACTGTATGGGGTTAATCTGGCCCAACACAGACCTTGCTGTTAATAATTTTGTAATTATTTATGCCTGCTTATTAATTATGATAATGCCTAAATATTATGTTTTCTATTAGTTAAGCATAAGCAATTTTTAAAAGAGATCTAAAAATCAATCTGTGTGAGTTTCTACGCCCTGCTTCTCCCACAGTGTTCCAATGTAGATAAGTGGCAAAAAATGACGATTGCTAAGTATATGTAAATATCTACAGTGATAAGAGAATTTTGTTTTATTTGTCTGATATATTATATCTTTATCATAAACAGAGTATTAGATTAGTTTAAACAATTGCGGAGTTGTTTCGTTGCAATTATTTTATCCCAACGTTATGTGCATTGCTTCTAGTCCCACACTACACTGTGCCGCGACACAGTAACAATATCCAAGACCGAGGGTTATTATTTCTTCCTCCCCAGCCGGGATTCGAATCCTGGACCTCTTGCTTGGGTGGCCGAACCTCGAACCGCAAAGCCCCGCACAGGGGGGCAATTTTAAATTTCTATTAAAACAAATATGTATATGTACATTATTATTTCTTTTGACACTTTATTT
This sequence comes from Argyresthia goedartella, assembly GCA_949825045.1. Taxonomy (NCBI): domain Eukaryota; kingdom Metazoa; phylum Arthropoda; class Insecta; order Lepidoptera; family Argyresthiidae; genus Argyresthia; species Argyresthia goedartella. Next base: position 28,289,921 of record OX463831.1, read on the forward strand.
ACTGATTTTTACGGTAGTACTTTAGTACCAAGTGCGCCGTTAATCCGCATAAGTGACCGATTTTCCGGAATCCGGACATTTGAGTCGTTATCAGCAAAGTGAAAAGTCCCAGAAATCTTTTCAAATAACTCCCGCAAAACAGAGTTTCTCAAACTCCGACCGCACTTATGAAACTATCACGTACATTCCAATTTAAACTCCAAACTCCTACAAAATACGCAATTTGCATCCACTAACCACCCGTCTTATTGCAGGGCAGTTAGCTCCAGCTTGGCGTGGGAGAAAGTTTTCAAAGAGTAGGGCAGGTCCAAAAGGCATGCATTTGGAATTGGAAATAACTCCGCTTCTCTCGGGATGCCTGGAATGTTTTTGATGAAATTTTTCATCCCAAAGGTTTCCGATATTCGAGTTTATATTATTTATGAGGCTATGATGAGTTCGTCATATTGCAAGCAGCCTGTGTACTACAGGACATCTACGTAGTCTCGAGTGCTTTCTGAAAATCTGACAACCTCTGCGAAATAGTTTTGAATTCCGGTCGGGGAAGTAAAAAAGGACAACCCTAGTGTTTCCATGTTAATGCCGTCGTTGTTCTGCTTCTGCCGCCACAAGGTATCCTAGTGTTGAATACACTTACCTGAATATAAAACTTTATGTTATATTATTATGCAACCAGACCGATGGGCCAAACTAACAACTCTCTGGATCGCAAACGCGACGCGGGGACGTGGTCGACCCAGGAAGCGCTGGAGTGACGACTTGAGGTACCAAGACAACTGGTGAGAGGTAGCCCAGGGGAGTGAAGAGTGGAGGAGGAGAAGAGAGGCCTTTGCCCAGCAGTGGGATGATGAAGGCTAATAATAAAAAATATGTTAGTTTTAATGTAACTGACATAAAATAACGTCATCCGTTTCTATTCGGGGTGGATGAGGCACAACATTACACCCGCGTAAGAAAATGTAATGTTTTGTTATGAAACATTATAGTATCACAAAGCATTTTAAACGGTATGGAAAGCAGAGTTACATGAGAATCATATCGCATACACAGCTTATACAATTACCATAACATTATAATACGAAATAATAGATGTACTAGTTAAATCTTATGAACAAGCGAATGGAAATCAAAACAAGCCAACCAACATGACCACAAAACAAGCAATACATTCTAAAATTCAACGTTGAAGCGTTAGGTATAAGACACGAAACCGTTTAGAGCAAGTGCTCTTAGCATAATCGGTTCCATACATACATATGTATGAGTATGTTTATGTATGGCCGTCGGAGTCGGATTCCGAAAGATTTCCGGAAGATTTGGACTTGCTTTTCTGAAACCATTTTGTCAATTTTATTTATAGGTATATCGAAGAGTTTGGTTTGCTAGAAAATAAGTGAAAAGTAATTTCCTCTCTGTATCATCGCCGACTGCACATACTGCTGCTCAAATAAGTGCCGCTTAACTATCACTGGCTCTGTTATTTGCCAAGTGCGAGTCGGACTTGCACTCGAAGGGTTCCGTAACATAATTTAAGAATAAACGCAAAAAACACGTCTCTTGTATTGGGGACCCTCTTTCATTTTTGAAATTACGTATATTAATTATTTTGTTTACGTATATTGATTATGAATTTGGTATGTGAAAGATTTTTAAGGGCATCAAACTGGGAAAACTACTTCGAGATAATTGTGTTCTCACATTATCTCGAAGTAGGTTCTGTTGGGTTTCACGCTTGCTTCTCACACAGGAGATGCAGTTTCGAATCCTGACCATGGACCACTGAAATAATTAATTTATCTTAAGTATCTGATGTTCAGTGTTTCGGATGACACGTTAAACTGTAGGTCCCGGCTAATATCGCTACGTGGTAGTGGTCGTAAAACCCCTCCACCAACCCGCACTGAGCCAGCGTGGTAGAGTATGGCTTAATCTTACTAGTATCCGGGAAAAAGCCTGTGCCCTTCGGTGGGAACATTAATAGGCTACATTTATATGTTCTCAAATAAATGGCGTTATTCTTGTCAAAACATATTAAAGGATTACTGAAATTTCCGTGAAAAAAATAATGTCCTTAATTTATCCTTCAGATGAACAACTCTTTGGCTCAAATTATCTTCTCCCGGCTGTCCTGTAAAGCTGTCAAATGTCAATAGTTTTCTCGACTGCCAATAATTCAGTTGTTGTCAGTTCAATGATTTTGATCAATCGACCGACGTCACGAGGGGTGCCATTTACAACATTCAATGAAAAAGTATGTAGACATCTATTAATCCTAATATTCAAATATATATTTTTTAAACAGGCTAAAATGTCATAAATAAAATAAAAAGTACTTTATATATTTATTTAGAATCATCCATTGCGCGACAAAATCATTGATGTTTTAGCCAACACCTATTGGCTGAATGAAGACTGTCTGGGCTGGTGTGGTGTATTTAGAGGATAAACGGGGTGAACGAAGCGAAGAACCATTTAACCATCGTGTTAGGTTGAACATGTGGGTACAACTAAATCCAACGCTTGTTTTGTATTTCATGTCACTCGAAGCAGCTGTTTTCCAGATTTCTACTCGCACGTCGCTCGTCAGACAAAACCAATACTTCTAGTCGCGCTGTCCAGTAATTTTTTCAGTCAAAAACTGGATTTAAGATCATATAAACTACAAACCCGACTACAAACACATCAAAAATGGCACCTGAATTTATTGTCACAGAGCCCATAACTCTTTCGCGGACGGTAACCGAAGGGAGGTTATTATACGTTTTGGACACTATCCGTGTTACCACAAAAAATATTATCTCTATAGTTTTGTATGGAAAAAATTGCAATGCTAGAGAGTGTCCGATTGCAGGTACATTAATTAATTGCGATGTGACATAGAATGCTATAGAAGTACTATCTTCTGTCTCGCTCGCTTCTTGCTACTTTTTCTATGGGTGCAAAAACGCTCCAACATGACACTATCCGACCTGTGGAAGTACTTGCATTGACACAAAGAGCCTGAAACCGCAATAGAAATGCGAATTGTTTAGAAGTTCCGTCCAAAACAGAGTTTGTAATTGAGGACTTCTATAGCATTCGCTTATCGCGATAGTGATAAGCAGTGGATGATCAAGACGCTTCTAATGATATATTATTTGTCAATTTAATTGATATAAATAAGTAATTTAGTAGTTCTGGGGAAATGATGAGCATTCATTGGTACATACATATGTCGTAACTATATCGTAGAATTGACTATATCATGAAATGGGCAACCACGGTATTAGAACTTTCATTCAATGAAGAAATATTTAAGGGCAAAACCTGTGGGCAAAACACTGCGGTAGCCATTGAACTACTATTACTATCGTAACGTAGTAATGGTAGCTTAATGGCGGTAGCTCACGTAGCTTACGTAGTATTGAATGCAAATTCATTTAAAAAGATGTTTTTTCGTGAAATATAACCCTTTCTCCCCTCTTTATGAAATAATTGATTATATGATGAAATGGTTGGTCATTTCATCAAATGATCAATCCATGGTTGGCTTTTTCATGATATTATCAAATAGTACGATACAGCTGAGATACATTTAATATATACCGGTCAATTGGGTATGCACGAAGTGAAGAGTAACGGTACTTTCAAATTGCGTGTAACTTTGTTGTAAAATTAAAAGTTGTAAAAGTTGGGTTAGCCATAAAAAATAAATAAATAAATCAAAAATCATAGCCCCCCTTTTTTACACTAGGATGCCCTGTGTCATGGGAACCAGAAACAGCGACGTCACACATATATAAACATCCAAGACCTGGGGTTTTTTCTGTTTATATTTTCATCCCCTGCCGGGGATCGAACCCGGGACCTCTCGCATGGTAGGCAGAGCCACAACCGCTGCGCCACAGAGGTTTTGGCTTTGCCGTCACGTGAAAGCCCTCTTGTCATGGGTCTGCACATGTGACCATAGTGTTGAATTTGTTCAGTAGTTCTCTGGAAAGAACTGAGAAATTTGGGCCTGGTTCCCCATCGCGCTGACCCCCCCCACCCCCCAGGACCCCGGGGGAGGGGGGGGGAAGTGCGGTTGTTCCGTGACAAAAGCAAAAAAATCTAGCTGGCCTAGTTTTAGTACAGGTCATGTTTGGTATAGTTTCCTTATAAATTAAGAATTAAGCATAAGAAAACCTTCAAAAAATGAAAAGTCTTATTTTTTTTTTTTATTGTCTATGGACTATTACTTAAAGAAAGACACATTTAGACTTAAACAAGTTTTATATGAATAAACCATTAAAAATCCACATAGCAGCTATGAAAATAGCTAATGTTCATTAAAAAGATGATAATATTTTGATGAAACATATCCAGAAATCACCTCGAGGAAATGTAATGCGGACAAAGTATTGTTCGTTCGTTTAAGATATAGGCACTGTCATACAGACACAAATTCAGACACAGACATAGCTTTCATGCATGCTTTTGGCGTCGGGGGTGAAAAATCAGTCCCATCAACTTTCTTTGACATACCAATTCTCAACTCATTGCATATAACGGAAAACAAACTTAGTTTGAACTTTTAGTCAAACTAAGTTTGTTTTCCGTAGAGTTCATAGTTCCTAGTGCTATATTACTTAGCAGTGCACCGCAATAGTGATGCCACGCACGCTTTCCATTTTTTTCTGAAGTATTCCTCAGAGCAAAAATAAAAACCAAATTATTTCTTGATAATAATTAAAACTCATTAAATTAAAATCTATTATATAACGTGTTTATTTCCATAAACTAGAAAAAATATGCTTTTTAAGTCGTAGTCCATAAAAGAAAAAAAAAGAAAAGTAAGATTTTTCACTTTTTTTAGGCTTCTCACCAAATTTATTTATGTCATCAAAAATGAGTTCAACGTCCTTTGTTTTCAAGAAAACGATACGGAACCAGTTTTTTCATTTCAGTTCAAAATTGTTCAGTTCTATTCAATGAACCACTGAACAACATTCCTCACATTGTCTTAAGTGCAGATGTCATATAGAAGAGGTGACAAGAGTTGGTTAAAACTGTAGGCAAAAATATGCTTACAATCCTCAAGATCACCAGAAATACTTGAAAGAAGAAAAATAATTTACGCTTTTGTAAGCCCGCAAAGAAAATAGAGACCTTTGTACGGCATAACGAACGCCATCACAATGGAGCGCTGTCCTTCTCTGACAAGGTGCTAATGAAGGCATTGTGCGAATGAGATCGGAGATATGAGGTCTGGTAAGGTTTTTACGAGTTTATAAGGTTTTTTTTGGAGGAAATGGATTGAAATTTGAACCTGAGATTGAATTTGTTTTACCAGAAAGGCGTCGGTAAATATCATATTATTGTTTTTGACCAATGCCCTCCCAGTAAGTCGATGCGTAGCTTAGATTTAGGACGTGACAGCGAAAAAATCCTAAGTCTATGGTGATGAGGTTACACAAATCATAATTGGCTACATGACAAGTTTACTCAACATAATGAATTGTCAAAACGTTTTTTGTTCGTCAGTTATATGGAAACATTGTGATCTGACTTCATAGCATATTGTTACCAAATTGAAATTATTTTTAACGTTCAACTTCTGACATGATTTTATATTTGTTAGACTACCTAGTCTGTGGTCAATTCGATGTAATCGCTATGCTCGGGAAAATTAAAGTACCCCACATAGATAAATAAGCTAGTAGATATAAGTTCTGCGGCTTACGCTGTTAGGAACATCAGAAAAACACGGATGTGGCTACAATTAGGCTAGTATATTTTAGTTACTTTCATAGTATCATGTCCTATGGCATCTTCTTGTGGGGAAAGCAGCAGATATTCAAACTATTTTTAAGTTGTAGAAAATACCTATTCGAGCATTTTTTTATTTAAAAATGTAAAATTTTTATTAGTTAAACTCAACCAATTTATGAAAGAGATCTAAAAATCAATCTGTAACAGTTTCTCTCCCTGCTCCTCCCACAGTGGCCTAATTTAGAGAAGAGCCAAAAATTACGTTTGCTATGTATATATATATATAAATATCTAATGTAATGAAGAACTTTTGAGATGACTTTGACTTGACTTGTCTTATGTCACATCGGGTTCTGAAAGTTGTTCACATACTTATGTCACATCGGGTTCTGAAAGTTGTTCACATACTTATGTCACATCGGGTTCTGAAAGTTGTTCACATACTTCGTCTACTTCTGTGCCTGTCATTGTTGTTGGTACAGTCAGCAAATGACAAATTTTATGTTAATAATTATTCTTGAAACACTTTTTCTTTTTTCATGGTTTATATATGTGAACATGTAGTACATTCAGCATCAGATATATATGATCACGCAAGCTACTCAAATAGATCTCTCAAACTCAAACAATTCATAAACAAACAGAAAAATCTACATGACGAAAGTCTCAAATTTGTGTCAACATTCATATTGACGCAGTGGATAAACAAACAAACAAACATTTATATACAGGCATATACATTGCTTCTGGCCCCACACTAAGATTCGCTGTATCATGGGAATATAAACATCCATAATCAAGTTTTTTTATTTTGTTCTCTCTCCCAGCCGGGAATCGAACCCAGGACCTCTGGCTTGGCATGCGGAGCATGGAACAGCATCACAATTATCATAATTTTGACACTTTCGGCTATGACGATATTTTCATTTGTCTGGGATGTGTATATCTCTTTGACTGTACATGTTCACATACATAAAGAAAAGGTATTACAAGAATCATTATTATCATAAATAATTTCACTCTCGTCACAAAACACCACTCGTAATAAGCACCCATAAGTATCCTCTTTAAGTGAATGTTCCACTAATGCAACCTAAGTAGCTCTTAAGATATAATTCCCTTTCGCAAAGATAATTTTATGTACAGTCGAACCAACAACAAAATGCGTACGATAATATAACAGATTAAGCGGGCGTGAGACGCGGCTTCGAATCCCGACGAATGGTTTGTAATTTTTCGTAAATGAGGTTCTAACGGTGACGCAAAAACTCGTGATGTTAATTATGGATCTCTATAGCTTTGGTGATGGGGTAGGTCCCTGTCAAGCATCATAGACTATTGAATAAGTGGCTGAGCATCGGCACAACTATGCATTTGCTACGCCATGCGAGAAAAGTCGTGACGATAAAATAATAAGGCAGCGTGTCACCATCTGCCTATTTTGGATAATTATTGAAGCGAGCGTCACCTAGCGGTATTCTCACATCGGAAACGATCGTGCGGCTAGCAACATCTGGGTGAGACGGGCACTGGATGGGTGACCGTTCTATGTGGCATTTGTTTCGGACGCTTCAGTGTTTTGGACGACATGTTAAGCTGTAGATCCCGGCTACTATCGCTAATCGCTGGTAGTTGTCGTAAAGCTGTGTCAGAGGTCCTAAGAGGGCAGCTTGATAACTTCTGACTGTGGGGTTGGCACAAGCCCGTCACCCCTCCATCAACCCGCACTGAGCCAGCGTGGTGGAGTATGGCTCAATCTTACTCATATCCAGGTAAAAGGCTGTGCCCCTCGGTGGGGATATTATTGGGCTTTATTAATTCTATTATATTGTTATTATCGAGACTTGATTCAGGCAGGTGTCCGCAGTCTCAGAGATAACCAGGACTTATTGTTATATTGAAAACGCAATCATATAATTCCCCTGTAATTTCGAAACAGACCTGTGCACCCGGCGTGGATGTTCTTTAAGTGCACTTTTGGCACAGTATAATAAAGAGTACTGACGCTTTTGGTGTGGGTTTATTCGAGGACAGACCCAACGGGGACTAAACTAACCGGGGTCTAATAGGGGCTCTCTACCTGTTGGAGCCACGTCCCCACGCAAGCCTACAAAAAAAACTGGGACTGTAGTGTTCCCTGAAGTCTTAAGTTCACATACATATATATATATATTTCTGCTTAGCATTTATTAATACATTACAGCTTAGTATGTAATTTATTTTTAACAATTAATGTTTATATTAATTCAGTATTATTAGATATATCACATACATAATTATAATAATAATAATAAATATAAATTATGTACCAAAAACGCACCCATTTACTACCAATAAATTAGAAATAACTGCCAGAATGGGTAAATGATCACCAAATTGTGTTTGGATAAATGATCACCAAACTTCTTTTTAAGTTTTGTTCACTTAAGTTTATGTTTTCAGTATTTTTGTTGTTCATACATGCTCAACCTAACACGAAGGATAAATGGGGCTCTCTCTTCGCTCACCCCCTTTACCCTTCACCTAAGCTACCGCAGTATTTAACCCTGATTTAACGATCAACTTTTGGTGATCGTTAATCCATTTTGGGTAGGAAAAATTATTTTGGTGGTCATTTAAATTATTCTCATTGTTAAATTCAAAACTAAAAAAGACAAAATCACATCATTTTATGGACGGCTTTTATATCAATATTCAATATAATAATTATCTTTATTTCAGGCTAACAAACCCCATATCTGTAATTACATTAAACAAAAACGAATCAACTCCGTTATTTTAACACTATAATTAACAAACTCGACGAACACACATCGATAGTTGCACTCGAGTAATTAAGCTCGATGCAATTAATCGATTCGGACAGTCTCGATGATGCATAGTGCTAATAAACAACGTGTCGCTGTTAACTACCCTCCAGCTATCTACGACGACACTTCCAGTTCATATTGTATGTGTATAATTAATGTAAGTGAACTGTAAGGTCGACGACCTCGATGCGAGGTGTCCCGGGTTTGATCCTCGGCTGGGGATAAAGAAAAAAAATGCCCAGGTCTTAATGTTTATATGTTTGTGATGTCGCTGTTTCTGGTTCCCACTGTAAGCTGGTAAACTGCACAATCAGCACCACACCAAACAAAGGTCGAAGAGAATGACATGTTGCCATAGCCTTCATACTGAAAGTATATGTCGCGGGTGTCGCACCAATCAAAACTAATTGTTCAACCAAATATCTTCAGTGAATAGAGAGGTTAAACTATTAAAGCCAAGGGACTTAATGCCAGAGCAAACACCCTAACAGACTTCACTCCGCCTACTGTATTGTTCTAATGTTCTGTGCAATAAAGAATTGTGAATTGTGAATTGTGGATAGCGAAACTATCTAGCATACCTAAAGACAGTATACAAAAAGTAAAAAATTATGATTTGTAGATTTTTCAAAGGGTCATGTAAAAATTCCACAGGTACCAAACTGAGAAACCCATTTCGAGGTAATTGTGTTCCAACTGAATTCCGTTAGGCCCATCAAAATATTATGGGATTACTGAAATATCCGTAAAACATAATTATTTTGCCCTGTACGGCGCTGTTTGTTCAAATTCCCTTCGCCGTTAAGTTGGCTCTTCTGTAAAACTGTCAAGTATCAACAGTTATCCGGTCTGTCGATAACGTCAGAACGTAAACAAATATTGATGTTATAGTTTTATAATCGGAATCAACCAGCTTCAAGTACAACCGTTTCAAAACTGTGATCTAGCGACGTCACAGGGGTATTATTTTAAAAATTATAAAAAAGACATCCTAAAATTTCACACAAAAAAAGTAGTAGGTAGGTATTTTTGCCACCGCGATTCATATCAGAATTACATTAAGATCGACGATGATGATGGTGAGCCACAGGTTGATCGGTCCTCTATTATGTTTATTTCACCCGATTCCCAGCCGTTTCGATTAGGAATTAAGATCGACAGAGCTAGTGGGTACTGTGTAGGATTAACACCAGGAGCTTACATTTTGTCATTTGAATATAAAGCACAGTGTTCTCGTAGGTATAGTGTAAGGCCCTCCGCACATGGTGCTACTCAGCGACGAGACTGCGACGCAACTCATATGCCCACATAAAACAGGGGAATTACTACAACGTCTTAGCCCGATTCAGATTAGGAACCTAAACGTCTTAAAACAAGTCTTGGTGTTAGTTAAGTAAAGCCCATTATGGCGTATTGGAATAGAAATGTTAGCTATGGCGATGTTTTTGTATGTTTTTGTATGGAGTTAATCTAGCTCAACACAGACCTTGCTGTTAATAATTTTGTAATTATTTATTCCTGCTTATTAATTATAATAATGACATATACTTATATATTTTGTATTAGTTAAGGATAAATTAGATATTTATATGTAAATATCTACAGTAATAAAGACATTTGGAATTGGAATTGGACATGGTATCCTAGTGTGAGGCCAAAAGCAATGTACTTGCCTTTAAATAAAAAATAAAAAAATAGAATGATACCTATCTAATTTAAATGTATCGATTGATGTTTATGGGGCAGCTTGAAAACATCTGACAGTGGGGTAGGAGACACCTTCATCAACCCTCACTGAGCCAGCCTGAAGGAGTACGGCTCAATCTTACTCGAATTTGATGAATCCTCTCGGTGGGGACATTAGTAAGCTACATTTCATTTAATATTTAAATGTAGACCCCTAATTATTTTCAATTTAAAAATGGCATTCGACTATCCGTCGCGATTTTCACTTGGTGGAATAAGTAGATATGTTTAGTAGCTTTTGCGAAAAGTGTTATTATTGAAATTCTTAGCAGAATCATAGAGCAAAGAATAAAGCAGAACTATATAGGTAGGTACCTACCAAATAATTCCGTAGACCCGTCTTACTAGGTGGGATAATAAAATCCTGGTCACGGCACCAACAAGTAGGTACGTTTCTCAAACCTGCCTAATCTGAGGAGATTAAACGGCAGGACGAATACGGCCCGACTCAGGCACTTTATTAAAATGTCCACATTGAGGTGGTGTTCGCGTTTCTGATAGATTGTTATTAGGCAAGACGAAATTTACGGTGTATGCCATGTCCAAAGAGCAATTGAATGGAGACGCTATTATTCGTGTTTATCGTTCTGATAAGTGTTTTTAGCAACCACCCTTTGCAAAATCATCACTGTGTTGCCCGATCTTGTAATTCGTGCAAGCTACTGTGTCGTTGCCATATGAAAAATGAAATTGATACGCCGCCACTAACTACCAATATGTCAAAGGAGGCGAAGCAGTCAGCCATTAACTGGTTGAGCAACGAAAGAAAGAAAGGAAGTTACATTTATTCACAAACACAAGGGACACACATATTAAACAATAAAATGAGTTCATAGCATTACTTTGCATAGTCCAGTTTCTTTATTACGGTACCTCGACCCCCCCTACATGTGGCAAAAAATCAGTAGAAGATAAAACATAGCGTCACGCACTCTCCCATACGGGTCGGCAGGGGCACGGCTGCACGTGCAGACATTCAACACTCAATTGGTGTGACAGACAGCTAGCCCATCGCCGCCGTTATGGAGATAAGCACTCAGTAGGGGATTTAATGGAAGGCACTTCTTGTCTTAATTGTTCTGAGATGTTTGCGGTGTCCGACGTCGACTCGAGCTTTACAAATTTAGGCTAATATTTTTGTGTTTTTGTAATAAATTTAGTATCGCTAGTTGTAACGTATTTATAAATTTATTTATATTCTGTTAACCTGAAATAAATATTATTATTATTATGAGGGGATGCTAGTCATAAAAGGCTTCCGCAAGTTTTCAAAAACGGTCTTTGATCGTAAAGTCTTTCTAAATGGGGATATTTATTACGTAGTATATTGTTATTGAATAATTTTATGTATTTATGATATTAAAGTCTTGCGACGAACATATCACGCGCTAATACAGTTGTTTTGTTTAAATTTTGAATCACATAATAGACTAAACTTCTAGAAAAACGCTTCGAAAACAAGATGATACAGACGAGTCTGTTATATTTGAACAGTAATATATTTATTTCTTCCAATAAACCTAATTGAATATTTCGAATCTCGCTGTCAATTCTTGAACTTCACAGAACTTATTGACAACAGTATTTCCACCGACCGAAAACTTCGTATCTTTAATAAGACGCCCCATTTCCGATCAAGAGACCGATTCGGTCCCAGACTTGGTCTTATGACAACAAGTGAAGTGCAGCAACTATCGACAAGGAACCACAACTTGGATTCGGTCTGAACCGAAGTGGTTATTGATTATTCCACTGAGGAGTTGAAACTTTTTAAGGGATTCTTACGGTCTGGTATTGACTGCTTCTTAGGTTTTGACTGTTCTGGGAGCAGGGTGTCCAAAACAAGTACATCACCATGGCAACTATGTCCATTCCAATACGCAATATTGGGCTTTATCGGGCGACCTAAGTGGCGCTGCGGTGGTGGCTCTGCATACCCCGCGTGACGTTCCGGGTTCGATCCCCGGCTAGGGATAAAGAAAAAAAGTGACTAAGGGTGAGTCGGATTCGCCCATGAAGGGTTCCGTTGTAGCAAGTAATGAACAGAACACACATTTTACCACTTTGGAAGGGTCGTCTCTTTAACGATTTACTTTGAGGAAAAATGGTTTCAGTAATAACGACATTTTACCTATGACCTATAGAAACCCCACACATGGTGGTGAAAAAAAAAATTGGTTTCAGTTCCATGTATGGGGAGCCCCCTTTAATTATTATAATTTTTGTATAAAAATCGTAAACCGGTTCACAGAATACATATTAATTTTCAACTGTTCCTAATAGTCTGCATAAAATTGCTGTGACATGCGGACGGACGGACGGACAGACAGACTTGATGAAACTATAAAGGTTCCTTGTTTCTCTACGGAACCCCAGGTCTTGGATGTATATATGTGTGTGTGATGTCGTTTTCTCTGGTTTCTACGACCCAGGGTATCCTAGTGTGGGGTCAGAAACAATGTATGCGCCTCTATATAAATGTTTAATGTTTATTAAACTAATACCAAGACGTTCTTTAACTCCCTCCGTTGCAGTACAGAACCCAATCGACATTGCGATTAAAAACTGGGCTGTAATGAATGCAAAAATGCATCTCAAATTTCAATCTTATGCAATGGTGATAGAGTGCAACATATATGAACAAGCCATTGTACTGAGGGTGTCCCTGCGCAAGCGATAGCTTTTTCTTTGAAATTAGTCTCTCCACCAATCGAGTGTTATACACCATAGAGAAGGAAGATTAATCCTTTATTTTCGCTCAGTTTTACCGGCGGCAAAAAATAGTATGGGTTTCGCACAGGATCAATATTATCAGATGGCGGCTTCCGGAAAGCGCGGTTGTAGGGAAGGAGTGCTTGTGCGAGCGGGAGGGTTTATACTTCAAGTTAAGTTAAATATAGCTCTGTGGTCTAGGTTTCACGCTCGCTTCTCATGCAGGAGATACAGGTTTGATTCCGGTGCTGAGTACGTACCAATTCGATAAGTAATTTATCTTGAGTACATTATCCACTGAAATGTCGATAGGAATAATTTATCCCATAACACCTAGACATGCTTACATGCACGTTCTACCGGTGATCGACAACATGGTAAGGATACCTACAATCTCTAGCTGTGGCGATGGCCTAGCCCCCTCTCACGCTAAACAGGGTATTGAATAACTTGCTTAATGCAGGCACAATGGGCCATGAAAAAAGTAAGGTACCAAACTGAGAAAACCATTTCAAGATAATTGTTCCCAACAAAGATTACTGAAATATCTGTAATAAATAGAATGTACTTCATTTGTCCTCTACGGCGTCGTTTGTTCAAATTCCCTTCTCCGTTAAGTTGCCTGTTATGTAAAACTGTCAAGTATCATTAGTTTTCCTGTCAGTCAAAGATTCAAAGATTTATTTATTATGTCAGTCGGAAGGCATTATGTTTAATAATCGGAAACAACCAGCCTCAAGTACTACCGTTCCATAACTGTGAGCAAGTGACGTCACGAGGGGAGTTATTATAAAAAATATTGAAAAATAATAAGACATCCTCTCATTTTAGAAATAAGCGCGCCTTTGTACGTACATTTTCTTTTAATTTTACTTGTAAAATATATGTTTGCAATAAATAACTAGGAATTATGACATCCTTGCCCGAAATATTCAAATTAATTTAATTAAATAGCCTAATATTTTACAAAATGAAATAAGAAGTAGGTAGTACGTTTTTAGGGTTCCGTACCCGAAGGGTTCCAAACGGGACCCTATTACTAAGACTCCGCTGTCCGTCCGTCCGTCCGTCCGTCCGTCCGTCCGTCCGTCTGTCACCAGGCTGTATCTCAAGACCCTAGCTAGCTAGAGAGTTGAAATTTTCACAGATTATGTATTTATGTTGCCGCTATAACAACAAATACTAAAAAACAGGATAAAAGAAATATTTAAGGGGGCTCCCATACAAAAATTCTTTCAATACCACATACAAATTTATGGATGCACCAATAACTTTTTAAACAATATTTTGCTGTGTAAAATCCAAACTATTCACTCCACACCATCGCTTCCATTGAACGGTGGTACGGAACCCTTCGTGCGCGATTTAGACTCGCACTTGACCGGTTTTTTTAACATGACCTGTTGTGCCTCTGCCGCCCTATTGTTGAATTAGTTCTTGGCAAAAGTGTGGATCTCACATTTTTTTTACGAGATTTATTCTAATGGGATATCATAGTGCCATACTTGTTAAGATAACTATAAGTTCCATAAAGGTCAGTGCATTCTCTACTACAACAAGATACCACTGGAGGTTTTGATATTGCCATTTGAGCAATTAAAAACCATGTAACAGCGACTCTGTCTGAAAACGGATATAACAATGTTCAAGATTACTTAAATGGCGGGAGTGAATGGGTTTAATCTAACTCAACATAGAACTTGCTGTTAATATAATGTAATTATTTATAACAACTTATATAAAAACACAAACAATTTTTAAAAGATCAATGTGGGAGTTTTTAGCCCTTGCTCTCCCACAGTGGTCCAATGTAGGGAAGAGGCAATAAAATACATTTGCTAATAATATGTTAATCAACAATAATAAAAAACAATTTGGATTTTTGATTTAGGAGGGAATTAGGTATAAAATGGCGCCACGCCTTTTCGGTTGGCAGAGGCAAACTGACGCAAGAAACGAAACGATCGCTTTAACAGTTACTGAAGTGGCCTCCACACATATAAGGTTCAGCCGAACCCGTACAGTTGGCTGCAGATCTATCTTTACATTCTTGTTGTAATCTCATAAAATACGAGAACTAGTTCAAAACAGTTCAGGCATGTAGAGGTTGACCCGCTGTCGAGTTTACACCCGATTCTGTCGCCGATAGCGCGTTAAATAGCCGATCTAAATCATTTGAGACCGAGTCGAGGCTGCAAGTTCTGGCCGGTCTAAATCATTTGGGACCGAGACTGGGAGTTCTGGCCTTCTATCCTCGACAAACTCAGCTGACTGTGCACAGTGGGGGAAATAGATCACCAGTGTAGCCTCAAAGTGCTGTAAGTTATATCTCTTTGTGGCTTTTGGAAGATGAGTTAGCCCTTTAACTAGTATTTTCTTTATTAGAAAAATACAAAAAACACAGCGTCACGCTTTTTCCCTCACGGGGTAGCAGAGGCACAATTGTGCCCACTTTTAGCTGGTTATTCAATATCTACTCCATGCGTGACAGGGGGATAGCCTGATACATGTATATGTACATACATATGTTTGTACATGTTATATGCAAATAAATGAATATGAATATGAATATGAATATATATATAATAAATAGGTAAAAAATATGTCAAAAATCAAACCAGATCTAACAATATTTCTTTCACTAAAA
This sequence comes from Argyresthia goedartella, assembly GCA_949825045.1. Lineage (NCBI taxonomy): Eukaryota > Metazoa > Arthropoda > Insecta > Lepidoptera > Argyresthiidae > Argyresthia > Argyresthia goedartella. Next base: position 28,305,566 of record OX463831.1, read on the forward strand.
AGCACATAATTAATGTAATTACATATTATGTAAGGAGAAGGCAGAGGAGAAACTGTTACATAGAAATTGATTAGCATTGATGGATTAGGCGTAATGAAAATAAAAATAGAAAACTAAAGTAATACATTATTAATATTTGATTGATTACATTAAGTTAATTCTTAACTTAGAATTTATAACACATATTTGAGATATCCTGCTGTACAGAATGGGATGGAGGATCCTAGACACACCTTGAGATTATGCAGTTCTATTGGACCTTATCATCATGAAGTTTTAATGGCAATTGCAATATCATCACACAATTGCGTGCCAAACTGTCTTTTCGAAACTTTGTCACATAGTTATGTTACTGGGTGTTAAAATATAAGATTTCAATTAAATAAAACGAGGGAAGGGAGGAATAAGGAAATATTGTAATAACATCAAACTGTATTTCACAGATTATTACGGGTTGGTGGAGTATAGCTTATGGCCTACCCGATACTATCAGTTATTACCCTAACTGCTTGTAGAATTAACAGACTTGAACACAACCACGTGCAGGTTAACATGTATGATACATATTGTCCCGGTGAATGACAATTCATAAAACCACAGAAGAAGTGTCGGGCCCCAGCTAGCGTCTAATAGTACATTATGATACAAGTGTGGTATGTTGGTCATCACACTCGAGTCGGTTTTTAAGCCTGAGCCGAAGGCGAAGGCTTAATGGAGACGAGAAGTGTAATGACCAATGCTCACGTGTTTCATACGACGTTTTTCAACACACTTGCGAGGAAAAGTAAATAAAACTAACGAAATGCAATACTGTGAATAAACTTAACAAACAGAAACCCATTTAAAAGATGGCGGCCGTAATTTTATTTTTTCGCGCGCTCTGCGCTGCATGCGCGCGCAAGTCTGAGATAAGGGCACCGGCAAAATAGCTAATCAGCCACATATTTATAAATTTTGAAATTGGGTATTTATAGGTAAAAATACACCGTCAAAATATAAATACCAACAAGCTAACAAGCAGTTTCATGAATTTTTTTAATTATTTATCACATTTTGAATTGAATTTTATATTTACGCAAATAACTACTTAGCTGTTTTCGAAACATTAATACCTCTTGCTAATATTTAAAAAGATATGTAATGAAAAGGCACTAGTGCGATAATGTAATGTAAAAGGCACGGCATGGGTAATATTCTGCATTATCAGTGTAAATACGCTGTAATAAGACCTACTTTACGAGCAGGTGTGTTGAAATAGTACATTATGATACAAGTGTGGTATGTTGGTCATTACACTCGAGTCGGTTTTTAAGCCTGAGCCGAAGGCGAAGGCTTAATGGAGACGAGAAGTGTAATGACCAATGCTCACGTGTTTCATACGACGTTTTTCAACACACTTGCGAGGAAAAGTAAATAAAACTAACGAAATGCAATACTGTGAATAAACTTAACAAACAGAAACCCATTTAAAAGATGGCGGCCGTAATTTTATTTTTTCGCGCTCAGCGCTGCATGCGCGCGCAAGTCTGAGATAAGGGCACCGGCAAAGTAGCTAATCAGCCACATATTTATAAATTTTGAAATTGGGTATTTTTAGGTAAAAATACACCGCCAAAATATAAATACCAACAAGCTAATAAGCAGTTTCATGAATTTTTTTAATTATTTATCACATTTTGAATTGAATTTTATATTTACGCAAATAACTACTTAGCTGTTTTCGAAACATTAATACTTCTTGCTAATATTTAAAAAGATATGTAATGAAAAGGCACTAGTGCGATAATGTAATGTAAAAGGCACGGCATGGGTAATATTCTGCATTATCAGTGTAAATACGCTGTAATAAGACCTACTTTACGAGCAGGTGTGTTGAAAATAATATTATAAACTTATTTGCCTGCATTCAGACCATAACAGCCCATAATATCGAACATACTAATACATCACGAATTTGCATTGGAATGCCTTCGGTTCAGCAGCAGTCCAGTTTTGGGGCTGTTTTATGCAAATAGTTGGCAGGAACACTATTCTGTAAATGTTGAGAACGATCTCGCCTCAGTATCTTTAACCGACTTTATCATTTCTCACAGTGGCGAAAGCGACGTAAACTTTGGGTGTCACTCCAACTTTTGGAAGTCTTGAATCCGTAATTATTCAACCGTTATATTCGAGCACTTTATTTATATCCCTACGGATTTATTTATTTTTGAATGATCATGCTGTAGATAAGGTTGCTTGTGTGTATAATAATGTACATAAGCGTTTGTAAAAAGGGACATATACTGCTTTTGGTCCCTTTGACATGTGAACGAGATACATCGACGTCACAAACAGATATAATCCAATATGCGGGTTGTTTTTCATCCTGTGGGCTGGATTTCGAACCCTCTTCTCTCGCAATCAATGTCTGGTGGTATACCAGAACTGATTGGCCTTATTCTGATTCAGCATAATCGTTATATGGGCCGCATTGGGACCAAGTCCAGTAGCTCTAATCTGTAGCATAGTAGAACGAATTCCACGAATTCCCTATATGTCATCACACCACGCCCAATTTAGAAAGAGAGGGTGTGATTTACAGGTCATTCTAAAATAGTCGTGATGACGAATTGTGAATTCATCCTTGTGCTGCTTGACTATATGTACCTGTAAAGTTTCATAATTCATTATTGCACAAAGATAAATAAAAAGTTACATTTATTGAAAACATATGTACAAAGGCGAGCTTATCTCAAAAAAGGATTTTTCCCAGCAAACGAAGGCATGATAGGAAAAATTACCACGAAAGGGTAGACAGTGCACAATATCTAATAACTTATCTACAATAAATAATGAATAAATAAATGAAATATATATAAAATATATATATATAATATGTAAAATAAAATATCTATATACCAAACTACTAAATAAGTACCAATATATACATAAACCTGTACAGTATACTTTATTAACCTGTACTGTAGTAATAATGTGTGACTGTCTCTTATCTTGCAAGGAAGTGCGTTCCACAGTCGGACCGCCTGCAACCTGAAGGTGTGCTCATATGCCGAGGTTTTGTGCCTTGGTGTAGCTAAGAGTGAGATCGTTCTACTTTGTTCTGTCTTTGTAAAATCAATCCCGATGGCTTATTTTTTTTTTTTTTTGACAGCTGTTCGCCGACTTCTAATTGATGTTGCCCAATTATTATTAATTAATATTAGTGAATATTTCGTCTGTCGTCTAGAGTTTCACACGAGATGTCGTCTAAAGAGATAATTTTATACGAGCTGTCGTCTAAAGAGATTATTTCACACGAGCTGTCGTCTAAAGAGATTATTTCACACGAGCTGTTGTCAAAAGATATTATTTCACACGAGCTGTTGTCTAAAGAGATTATTTCACGCGAGCTGTCGTCTAAAGAGATTATTTCACACGAGCTGTTGTCTAAAGAGATTATTTCACCCGAGCTGTCGTCTAAAGAGATTATTTCACGCGAGGTGTCCTCTAAAGAGATTATTTCAAAGAGCTGTCATCGTAAGAGATTATTTCACACGAGCTTTCCTCTAAAGAGATTATTTCACACGAGCTGTCATCGTAAGAGATTATTTCACACGAGCTGTCGTCTTAAGAGATTATTTCACACGAGCTGTCGTCTAAAGAGATTATTTCACACGAGCTGTTGTCTAAAGATATTATTTCACACGAGCTGTCGTCTAATGAGATTATTTCACACGAGCTGTTGTCTAAAGAGATTATTTCACACGAGCTGTTGTCTAAAGAGATTATTTCACACGAGCTGTCCTCTAAAGAGATTATTTCACGCGAGCTGTCGTCTAAAGAGATTATTTCATACGAGCTGTTGTCTAAAGAGATTATTTAACGCGAGCTGTCGTCTAAAGAGATTATTTCACGCGAGCTGTCCTCTAAAGATATTATTTCACACGAGCTGTCATCCTAAGAGATTATTTCACACGAGCTGTCGTCTAAAGAGATTATTTTACACGAGCTGTCGTCTAAAGAGATTATTTCACACGAGCTATCCTCTAAAGAGATTATTTCACACGAGCTGTCATCGTAAGAGATTATTTCACACGAGCTGTCGTCTAAAGAGATTATTTCACACGAGCTGTCGTCTAAAGCGAATATTTCACACAAGCTGTCGTCTAAAGCGATTGTCATTTGAATTTGTTAAAAAATGGGAATATGTCAAATGATACTGATACGAGCTTCAGGATCAGTACGGGAATGAGGGCACAGTAGTATTGTAGGAAAACCTGGCACTCTGCCAAACATTCTTGGATCGATACTCGGCTGTGACCTTTGCCGATGGCTTTCGGAGGGAAAAATTCCGAACACCGAAACTCCCATTTATCTCATTTATTTCTGGATTTACGGCTATTAAGGTTAGGTCGATGGAGGATGTTTACAATTGCGAGGCGATATTGCAAGAAATAGGAAATAATATAGCTTCACGCTTCTTCCCAAAGGGTGTGGCAGCGCAATCAAGAGCACCGTACATGCATACCTTTATTAGATATTCATCCATAATGGTTTCATCTTCATAGTAGATTTAAAACATTAAATCCTCTCTTTTTTGTGATAGGCAACCAAGGAGAATAAATATTATGCCCACTGCCTAAGCCGATTAATTTCCCCACCGAGGGGCACAGGACTTTACCCGGAGATGAGTAAGACTGGTTTTCTGGCTCAGTTCGGGTTGGTGTTCACCGGATTCAAACCTAAATCTCCTGCGTGAGAAGCAAGCGTGAAACCCTCTAGACCACGGAACCATTACATATGTGCAGTCAATTTAAACCTAAAACTCCATTTAGCGAGCACTAACAGCAAACCCGATAAAATCCACCGACATCAATATCATTGCAAACCACATTGACCAAAAAGTCTATCACCCACCAGTTTTATTTTTCAGGCCTGACCTACTTTCGTCGTTCGAAAAAACAAATGCTGCAAGTAGGTTGCTAATCTACGAGGCGTGGTAGTGACAACTCCACATGTTCCTCTACCGAGGAGGATTTATTACCTTCGGGACGTTGCAATCTCTATGCCTGTTCTGCGCTCTTGGTAGTTTCGTTTCGGGAATCGATTTATAGCTGTTTTTTTTTCACGATGATAAAACATTGAATACTGGTTAAGCATAGGAACTAATGTGCCTCTGCTCACCCATATGGGAAACGGCATGACATATCATCATGGATTGTGGTTTGTGGTTTCGATAATCTGAGTCACCTTCATCTTTATCGTAATAACCATCATTATGTTTTTAAAACTTATTGCCAAAGATAATCAGAGCGTCTGTGTGAGTACTCCATTTTGGGTAACAGGGGTCTTGGCCATCACGGCAGCTATGGAGATATTAAGGATTTACGAGTAGGTTATTTTATTTCTAATTAAATCCACTAAAAAACTACGAGTGCAATTCGCAATCTTGCACAGGAATAATTTTCCCAATCACAAATCACAATGCCCGAGCAATTACGATCATTTCAATACAGCAGGGCTGTCAGTACCAGCCGATCGGAAACTCTAACGAGGAAGGCGAGACGGCCATCGGACGTCCCGGGACAATCATCCACACTTCCTGTTACAAGGCCATTCGATCTTAGTAACTATGAAATAAGAACTAGCTAGAAGTGGTGGAGTAACTGGGGACAGTGGGCTACACCTTCCGTTAGAAGGCAGTTCAGGCTTAGCCCCTTCGAAATAAGAACTAATTGTAAATAACAAGTCTGGAAAGGGAGTGTCGGCCAGTCCGAATGCGAGATTAATCGTCGTAGGAAATCAATGTAGTTGCTGGGATTTGTACGTTTCAGTGGACTTTTGGAAGACTTGATGAAATTCTGGCAAGTTTGATGATGGCGGTTCTAGAGATAGGTAGGAATGTGTATATAGCAAAAGCAGTACGTGAAAAGAGCAAGCACACTATAGCAGTATCATTACTTTACAAGATTAAGCTAAAACTTCTACCTTGTTTCTTCGAAAAAAATATACGAAGTTTGACCTATAAACAAACGTTAAATCCTATACATTTTAGTTTTTAAATGAGGGTTGAACGGGAGTATATGATTTTGTGGTAAGTTTACAATACAAGTTTGGTGACGTCGCTGTTTCTGGTTGTAAGGACTCCTATCCTAGTGTGAGGTCAGCGACATGTATATGGCTGTTTATATATTTTTAAAACGATTAAGTGCGAGTAGTTTGTCGGACCCGCACACGAATGGATACATTCAAGGCCTTATATCGAAACATGGAAAAAAGAGTTTTATGTATGTAGAATGTAAGTATTGAACTATGTACTCAGGTTAACGAAACTCTTCGCACATTGAAACCGGAAGTTGATAGAAATTAAGTAACTAATTTACAGAAATAAAATCAAATATTACAAAAACTTAATATTATTTATTATAATTCGAGTGAGCAATCATTAATCGTATAATGACAAATAACTAACCACAAAATTCAATACCTGCTATTAAATATATTTTCTGATAAGATCGGGAGAGTCTAGTTTTCACCGATAAACAAATAAAATAAAATGACTAAGAAAATGGCCAACCCAATAATTTATTGTATGGGTCCTTTTTAATTCACGAAAACCGGTATGTTTAGTTATTTGTTGTTATAGCGGCAAGAGAAACATACACTCTGTGAAAATTTCAGCTCTCTACCTATTTCGGTTGATCCGTAGAGCCCGGTAACGACGGACGGACGGACGGACGGACGGACGGTCGGACGGACAGCGGAGGCTTAGTAATAGGGTCCCGTTTGGCACCCTTCGGGTACGGAACCCTAAAAGTATATATAAACAGGACAAAGACACGCATCTAAATTCAGAAATTCAAACACCCGTGACTTTGATTGTGTACGTAATGAGAGGTCGTCGTCGCCTACACAACAGACCCACCCACACTCACATCTGCATTGTAAATGTAACTACCCTCAATCGGTGGAACTAACAAGTCCTAACACCAAAACTGTCATGTCAAAGTGGATAAGCCCTCGGCAAAATGTTGGCAAGTTCGCATATTTACATACGGACGAGGGAAACTGCTGCCTGGCACTGTTTCGACTGAAACTGGAGTGGCACTATGAGATCCCTCTTTTGATACAGCCTTACGCCTTTTCCCGTACGGGATGGCAGCGGCACAGTTTGTGAGATCCACTCTCATTCTACGTAGCTCTCTTCACGGGACACAGGGGCTATCCTATAGCCGCAGGATTGGAGGTATGCAAAGATTTCCTCGCGGTGTTTTTCAACGCCCGTTTATCACAAACGTAAATCAAAATCATCCAGATGAATTTTCGGGTTTCGGTAATTTTAGATTTATTTTTCTTAGGCGTAGAAAATACAGCAGACGTCCCCTCTTGTTTTTGTATTTTTATTACGGAAGATCGGGATATGTCTAAAATACAACAAAATATTTTACTTATATTACAAAATAGTTACAAATTGGCCAATTCACATTGCACATACTATATGACGTACCTACCAGTCATTTTGACAACAAGGCACAAGAACACAAAACATAACATAATATACCATGCACAATCGACGCCCCACTTTGACAGCAATCGACAGATGACATTAATAACTTTGTAAAGAAAGTGTTGCAAGTTGAAGAAAATAGTTTCATGGGTTTTCCGCAACATGGCGATGTTTTTATATTCTTGGTTTGACTTTACATAGTCACCACTTGCATCGGATACTCGTAAAATAAATGACAACTTACAAGTCACTGTTATTGATACCAAATTCAATCGAGTTTCAATCGACTTTTATTAATGATATCTCAAAACACCAGCCTTTTCCGAAATCTGTCGTATGCATAATCTGTTGTTGCTAATCTTACATCCTTCGCTCGCACATACCAGCTTATCCAAGACTTTGGTCCGCCCTGCTGTGCTAAGCATACCGATGTGGTCCCTTCAAACTATGTAAAATAAGGGTTCCTACATTTTGGGGTATACATATCCTCTTCAGACCCTCGGGATTTGTGTGCCTTGATTTTGACATAAAAGTGGGTGTATTTTGAAATCTAGTGAATTAAAAAATGTTTACCACTCACAGTTGAGTTTAAAACCCACCTAAGACCCGAGGTGCACATATGTGCACTTAGTTTTTGATTTATTGCTATATAATATATATTTTTGGAAATGTCACAGGTTTATCAACCGACTTCAAAAAGGAGAAGTTCTAAATTCGACTGTTTTTTTCAATGCTTGTACTTTGTACTCCAAAACTGATAATGCGCACAGAAATCTTCGCCAGTAGTCGTTTTCCCGAAACCATCCCTAAACATTGCACTTCAAATTTGTACCTTGTACAAAAGAAATAAAAGTCAATGTCATGTAAAAACAATCGATACAACAATCTTCGGCACTGTCGGCAAGCGTCGTATTTCTGAGCATGACATTTATTCTTATGTATTTTGAACAAGCTACAGATGTAGTGAATAATCCTTTCCTTTCGTATTTTCTCGGAAATGTTCGTTTTTGTCTTACTACTTCATCGCACTCAGTACCCATCGAGACAACGTAGGGGACGGTCGCATTGCAAGAGGAAGTATCTATATAGAGTAGTTTATACCACAGAAATATTTTGTTGATATTTATGTTAGATTTTTTGATAAACTTCATGGACTCGTGTATTAATGCAGGCCACCTATATTATTTTTTTTGACTTTACATTTCACTCTTGTCTGTCATTTTTGTAAATAATAAACATTGATTTTATTCGACCCACATTAACAATTTATAACAGACATGCCGAAAGCACTAAGAAAAGGGAAACTTTTAGATCGGCAAGCCTGCGAAGTTATTTTCAATATTTATTTATATTTCTTAACTGAAAATGATAAATTCAAACATACCAACTATACTGCTTACTTTTGTAAAGTCCAAAAACGAGTTTCGGAGGCCAGTGGAATTTCTCAACGAACAGTAAATAAAATATTGCAAAAAGAATACATAAATCAATCCACCTCCAATAGTCCGAAGTCGGCAAAGTTGGGTAGACCAAATAAATTATTTTGTCTAGGTCTTGACGATTTTGACTACAAAGTTATACGCCGATTAGTGTATAATTTCTATTTGATATACAAATAAGTACCTACAATTAAAGCCCTGAAGTCCAAGTTATCCGAAGCCATAAATTTTAAGGGATGTGACTTTACGCTAAGAAAAATTCTTAGAAAAATGGGATTTCGGTATAAAAAAGTTGAAAACAACAGAAAATTACTTATCGAGAAAGATGATGTTCGTTTAAAAAGAGTAATGTTTTTAGCCGCGATAAAAAAGTACAGATTGCAAGGGAGAGAGATTGTTTATATGGATGAAACATACATCCATACCTCATATTTGGCAGGTAAAAGCTGGGCTGACTCGTCAGAAAACCGAGTGAAACAGTTAATTTCTAAAGGACAACGTCTTATAATAGTGCACGCTGGTAGTAGAAAGGGGTTTATACCTGGGGCATTGTTAATGTATCAGTCTACTGATAAAACAGGTGACTATCACAACGCGATGAACAATGAAAACTATGAAAAATGGCTTCGTAATCAACTCATTCCAAACTTAGCTCCACATTCGGTACTAGTAGTAGATAATGCTGCATATCATAATAAGTACGTAGAAAAACCTCCTAATTCAAATACCAGGAAGCAAGACATGATTGATTGGCTATCCAAACATAACGTTCCGATTGATCCGTCATTAACAAAACTTGAAATATATGAAATTATTTGCAAGTACAAACAAGACTTTGTAGAATACTCTATAGATAAACTTATGAACGAATATGGACACAGCGTACTAAGATTGCCACCATATCATCCTGATTTCAATCCGATTGAAAACATATGGTCTCAAATAAAGGGATACGTATCCAAAAGAAACATCAGTATGAATATGACTACTGTGAAACAATTGGTACAGGAAAAGGTTAATATGATTGGTTCCGATGTTTGGGCCAAAGTATGTGACCACGCCATCAAATGCGAAAACGAGTACCGAAAACACGAACCTGAGTTGGAAAATTATATGGCTAGTTTTGTAATCACCGTTCATGAAAACTCTGACAATGATACACCAGAAAATAGTTCTGATTCTGACTGTGATGGAAGTTGGAAGTATTGTTTCGCATCACACTGTCCACCCCGCTCCTCCTCCTCTTATCCCGCTGTCATAATCGAAGTCGTTCATCCAATCAGAAAATCATATTTATTTATATTAATTTCTCTGCTGGTTTGTTTTGTTTTATGTTGAGGTGTCTTTTTTGTTATGTCATAGTATTTTTAATTAATTACAAAAATTTATTGTTATAAAAAAGGTCTGCAAAATCCTACTGTAGTTTTGACTTATAGTTAGACTTTTGGGGTTCCAATCCTTATAGAATCATTAGATCATCCCAACCGGAATTTGGTTTTTATCAGTGCGTTTTATTAAAATAAAACGTCCTCAGTAACTAGTTATATTTTTGTTTACCTAACGAATTCTTTATATGATAGAATCGTGGTGGTTTTAACATCTCAGTGTAATATACGTCAAACGGGCAATTTGACATTTGACATTGATAAATAAAGTATGCGATTTATTTGATACCTACACGTAATTTAATAATACAGTAATTCATAGACACATCGGCACCATTCGGGTGTTATCGTTGTTCCGAGTTTTGCCGATATGAAAGGATTATTCACTACATCTGTACAAATTGTTACAAGTGCAATGTTTAGGGCTCATACGATTATATGATTGGGGTGTTTTCGGGAATACAACAACTGGGGAAGATTTCTATAAACATTATTTACACACAGGCACATACATTTATTCTAGCCCTACACTAGGATACCATGTGTCAGGGAACCAGAAATAGCGACGTCACACACATATAAACATCTAAGACCTGGCGATTTTTTTTTCTATACGTGATTGTCCGGTGATTATGAATTGATTTTGATAATTCATACTTATTTTGATTGGTAGGTCATACTTCAAAGATAGTCCTACATAAATTATATCAAAATTTATTAAGCGCTTTTTTTTTAATCAACACAAATAAAAATTATATGCACATATGACGTTTTGGTTTGTGGCTCCGTGCAGCCACAGTTTCGACGAGGACTTTTCATGACTTCAGTCGCATCCCGACCGAGGGGGGGGGGGGGGGCTTGAACTTGCAGTCTGTTTGGTCAAGTTTTCAACTTGGTGAATTATTATTTTTCAACCCATATTATTAGCTCATAGAACATAGTTTTTGCTCCATCGCGTTTTGCCAAGGTCTGAAGAGGCTAACAATATTGTTCGCTGCCTTATCATGGGCAGTAACCAGGACGAGGGTTAAAGAATCTATTTGCCAAGCTGTAGGCCTAGAACCTTAACCTGACGACCTCTTCAAGACCTCTGTGGGGTTGCGGTTCCTCGCCTCCCAAGGGTGAGGTCCTGGGTTCAAATCCCGGCTGGGTAGGAAGAAAAACAATATCTCCAGGCCTTGGAATATGAGTGAGTTCCTACGACATATCCTAGTGTAGGACCAGAAGCTGTGTATGTGCCTGTTTATAAAAGTCTAAAATGTCTAACCAACAGCATTTATTGTGGGGTCACGCTGCGAATGCTAATAGTATATTTATTCTGCAGAAACGGGCTGTTCGTGCAATTTATAGATTAGGGCCTAGAGTGTCACTGAGGGAAAAGTTTAAAGAAATCAATATTCTGACATTTGTGTCTCAATATATCTATGACAATCTTGTGTATGTAAAAAGAAATATAACTAATTTTCAGAAGTACAGTGATATACACAATTTTAATACTAGAAATAAAGACAAGTTGGTTGCTTATGTAAGCCGACTACATAAAATTAGTAATTCTTTTAAAGGCAATTGTATACGCTATTACAATAAGGTCCCTACTGATATTAAAAACTTACCTTTAGACAAGTTTAAAATAATAATAAAACAGAAATTGTATAAAAAAGGTTACTATAGGATATCTGATTACTTAGAGGACAGATGTCCATGGGAATAGATTGTTTGAGTAACAGGCTGTTTCGATATATAATTAGCATTCATTTTGTAATTTGACAATATTTTATTTAAAAAAGGAAACGCAAAAGATGCGACGACTGTGGAGTTTCTTCGGTGAGCTCTTCTCCACAGATTCCGCCATTGGGTTAGTGAACTCACCCAAAAAAATGTAATGACGGATCTAAGTGATGTAACAACATCCTATGGAAATAAATGATTTTTGATTTGATTTGATTTGATTTGCATGAAAATGTTAATATTATGGTATTACGTATTCCTTCACGCACACACAAATATCAAGTTTAGATTGTAAATAAAATAATGGTATTATGTATCTAGTGGTCTTCTTACCTGTCAATATTGAACAGTCAACGTTTTGAATGTTGGATGAATTTTCAGAGACGGAGAGTTACCTGGAACGAAATTGACAAATTATTGCATAAACTTATGTTAGTGATACACACTAGTGGCTCTGTGAGCTGCAGACCTCGGGAGTCTGTTGGAGGAAAGCTGAACTTCTAACATACAAAATGTCATGAAGGCATTATATACCTATTGAATATGCAATAAAATAATATAGCATAAGTCAATGACACGGTCTCCACAAATCCAACGACACCCAATTTGTTAAAATCTGCCAGGCCGTTTAGGCTGCTGCGGTTTTTTTTTCCATTTTATTAAGCTGAATAGATTATAAAAACATATGATTATCAAACCTGCTCACAAAATTTCAAGAGAATCAGTTAAGAAATGCGATCTGTAGGGGAGAACATCCGGAAAGATATTCAGACATACGAAAGCATTTTTGCCCAAGCTGAACGGAAACGCTTCGCTCGCTCGTTCAATAAACTGTAAATGTAGCTTTGCCGAACTGTGTTTCTACTACCAGGTATGAAAAGAGGTTTCACAATTTAAACTTGCTATGCATATTTCACACATGTACGCATATAATTTTATCTAAGTATATTACAATACCCGAAAAGGGTAACTTAGTTCCGGTTCTATTTTAACATGACACCACCTATTTTACAATTAGTAGCAATAAAGTTTTTGAAGTTTGAAGTTTAGCTATCAATTTAGAACTTAGACCTATAGGTATATTATTCTTATAAACCTCCGTAACTGCGGCGATGGGCTAGCCGAGTATGGAATAACTAAGCGGAGACTCAACTGTGCTCTGCCCCCGGAGCGTGCTTCGTGCAACTCGCGTCTACCGCGCATCTTATCACGTCTATGTATCATTATGAATCAAATCAAATCATTTATCGCAAGTAGGCAAAATAATGCACTTTTACAAGTCAAACACTTACTTATATGTCTAATTTTTTTTATATAGCCTACATGGTGTCCCACTGCTGGGCAAAGGCGTCACCGGTTCGAGCCCACAGCACATCTCTGTCTGAAGCTTTATCTGTCCATCCTGGAAGGAACCTATCCAGCTCATCCTTCCATATCCTTCTGGGCCTGCCCCTACACCGGAATCCGTCTGTAGGCATCCATTCAGTGGCTGATTTCGCCCATTTGTCCGGATGCATTCGACAGATATGTCCAGCCCAGTTATGTGTCATATACACTGTCCATCCTGGAAGGAACCTATCCAGCTCATCCTTCCATATCCTTCTGGGCCCGCCCCTACGCCGGAATCCGTCTGTAGGCATCCATTCAGTGGCTGATTTCGCCCATTTGTCCGGATGCATTCGACAGATATGTCCAGCCCAGTTATGTGTCATATACATGGAAAAAAAATATGATCAACTAAACTTTTGAGTTTGAAAAAGAAAATTTCTTCTTCAAGTGGTGATTCACAGCTGAATCTCGCACAGGAAAAAGAAACTCCAATAATTCTACCAGTGCTTCGGAAATAAGCCCGTCAGAGAAGATATCACCAAGAAACTCTACGGGGATGTCATTTTTCGATTTTCGTTTTTTATTTTTTTACACAATGTACAATATAAAAATTATCTAATCTAATGACAATATTATAACATCGTATCCATAAGTGCCAATAAGATATCTCAAAATAACAATCTAACAAAATTAATAAATAAGAACAAAGGCAAGCTGTAATGAACATAACCTATGAGAAACCAGCTTGGACCAGTCCCCCCAAGCAGCACCCGTTCACGAGTATGACTTGTGCACCAGCCATCACCCCCTCGCCATATTTGAGGGAGGGGAGCAACCCGCTACACAGAGCCGCCGCAAGAAAAGACATTTTAGTGAGCATGACCATAAACTCTGGTTTCTTAGTAACAGACTTTTATTCTACGTTGAAACTGATAAATTGTTATGTGTCACCCTACATGGCACTTTTGTACACTTAATTATATTACCAGACTATTAACCTCTTGAATACCACCGGCGTTAGCTAACGCCACTTTTTCGAGTTAAATTATAATACCATGGCAAAAGGTACAATATCGCGACCCGTCCTAACTACCCTCGTTTTTTGAGAGGTTAAATTACATTATTGCATTTGTAAACGTAAGGTTAATTATTATTATCAATAGTGTAATAGGCTTTCTTTATGAGATTAGCCTTAATAAATGTTTTAAGCCTGTGCATGGGTAATTGATCAATTATCTCTGGTAACTTATTATAAAAGCGTATACAGTTCCCCATAAACGAACAATTAACCTTCTGCAACCGAAATCTAGGTACATTCAGTTAATTTTTATTTCTAGTGTTGAAATTATGTACATCGTAATTTTTGACAAAGGTGTTAATATTTTTCCGAACGTATGTAATAGTGAGTCGCGAATTTTGACATTTAGACGACATAAGCTGCGCGACAAACACGAGTCGCACTGTCTCTTCTTCAGGAGGTTGGTCCCATGTCTTAATAAGGAATGATTTTACTAAACTGCTTTACTTCATCTTCGAGTTAGCTTCACGCTTACACAAACGGGGGGCGAGCAGTGACGATAAATCTGGCTGTCTCATTACATGGAGTTTCTTCTTGCTATTTCTCAAGCTGTGGCCACTAAACAGGCGAGAATCATACGTCATTTGGGAATACAGTACCTAGATTTCGCTTGCATAAGGTAAATGGTTAATTTATGGAGAACTGTATACGCTTTTATAATAAGTTACCAGAGGGAATTGATCGAATACCCATGCAAAGGTTAAAACATTTAGATAAGAACTTTGCGTGCTGGGAGCGGAAGTGATGTCGTGCGGCAGTCGGTTGTAGATGTTGATGTGGCTGAGAGTGGCGGTTTTCTCAAGCCTACGTTCGGGGCGGAATGACGAGCTTTTCAGCTGTGGCTTTGCGTGTGCTCTATCTGTGGATGTCCTCATGCGATTTAAATAAACGCACGTACAGCATTATGTGGTAAATCACTATGGAGGGCAGCGTCATGATCCCTAGTGCTTCGAAGTGTGGTCGAGCTGAGGCGCCCCATGCGACCCGTGCTATTGATCTCGCGGCTCATTTTTTCATTCTGGAGACATGCTCCCAGTCCGCAGTGCGTCCCCACTGCTCGGCGCCGTATTGAAGTAGAGAGTGCATGTTGGCGAAATAACACGAGCGCACGACGTCCGTGAGAATGGTTCTTGCTAATCGGCTGAGCGCAAAGCCGGCGCCGCCAAGTTTTCCGCACAACTTGTTAATGTGGCCCCCAGGATAGGCCTCTAGTCTAGTCGAAGCCCAAGAATGTGGTAGTTTGGACCTGCTCGATCATAGTTCCCCCTATTTTGGTCGTTATTGCCCTGGGCGAACGAACTCCGAAGTAAAAGCCAGGTATTAAGGTTAATCTCATAAAGAAAGCCTATTACACTATTTATGACTATGCTAAAGACAAAATGCATGGCCTCAATGCCCCAAGCTCCATGATAATAATAATTACAAATAATTACTTTCACATATGCAAAAATGTAATTGAACCGATCCACTGTGAGTCCAACCGAATTTCGGAACGTCACTTTTACCCTGTTATGAGCATTCCGATATTCGGAATGAATTTACAGGCCCGATTTCGCAGTCATTGCTATGTTAATCATATTCCTATCTCTTTCTAGCATAGTTCAAAATGCACGTGAAGGAACAGACTAGCTAGTGAATAAATGTAAATGAACACCTGTAAATTGTATACGTAAAATATTTTAAGTGAATTACGATAGGGGCCATTTTATACCAAATCAAAAAGTTATGTTGTGATAGATATGTTTATTATAGTTTAAGACGTGATAACGCATAATAAAAACCAAACTTTAAGGTCAAATTAGACTTTATTTTTAAAATGTTTCAGTAAATGCTTCAGTGACCCAAATCAAATAAATGATCATTTTTTATCTCTCCCTTCTGCTAGTGAAGATCCTAAACCTCTGTTATTGTACTTTAATTTCAATCGGTTTAGTGATTCCAGATTTAATCTCGTGCCAGTTTCTGAACAAAAAGTATACAATTACATAATCTCTATCAAATCCAATGCAATTGGAGATGATGGGATAAGTAGAGACATGATAATACTGACTCTCCCCAGAAACCTGCGCGTTATAACCTCAATTATAAATAGGTCAATTACTAGCGGCATAGTTCCCAAGCAATGGAAAAAAGCAATAGTAATGCCTTTTCCTAAAGTCGATAACCCGTCCAATCTCAAGGAAATCAGGCCTATTAGTTTGCTTCCCTTCCTTTCAAAAGTGCTGGAAAAACTGGTGCTTGCCCTATTTTACAAATATATAGAAGACTCTAATATTTTGCCTGACCTCCAGTCGGGTTTCCGAAGGGGGCGGGGTACAACTACTGCGTTGGTTGATGTTGTGGATAACATTTTGAGCAATATCGATGTAGGTAAGGCTACTATTCTTACATTGCTAGATTATAGCCGTGCATTTGACAGCATAAGCCCGACCTTGTTGCTGTCGAAATTGCGTTACTATGGGCTGGATGCATTATCTGTGGGATGGTTTGAAAGTTATCTCGACCAACGCTTCCAATATGTTAAGCTGACCAATGACAGTGGTGGTGCCTTGTACTCTGATCCAAAGCCAGTTTTGCGGGGTGTTCCACGGGGTTCCATCTTAGGGCCTCTATTATTTATTATATATGCAGCAGATATGGTGAATGAAATCAAGCACTGCAAATTGCATTGTTACGCTGATGATCTTCAACTTTACATTTCTGATGTGCCTTCTAATATTGACTGCATGACAAACTTTATCAATGAAGACCTAAGCAGGTTAGATGCCTGGTCAAATAAAAATTCCTTGATTCTCAATCCCTTGAAATCTAAGTTTATGGTGCTTGGGAGTAAAGTTCAAGTTAAAAAAAAAATCTCATTTCTAATCCTCAGCTAATCCTTGAAGGCCAGACTCTAGAGCGTGTTGACGAGGCCAGGAATCTGGGAATCATATTTGACACTTACCTACGATTTGAAACTCATATCCTGAATTTAGTGAAGAGTTGTATGTATCGTTTAAGGGTTTTGTACAAAATCCGTAATCTTATCTGCGAAAGGGCACGTATTAATCTGTGCGAGTCACTGATTTTATCTCGACTCAACTACGGAGATATAGTTTATGGTCCGCGTCTTCTATTAAAGACTCAGCGTTTAGTGCAGCGCATACAAAATGCCTGTTGTAGGTTTTGCTTTGATGTACCACCTCGTAGTCATATCACCCCATACTTAAACTCTGCTGGAATGCTCAAAATGGAACTGCGTAGGCACTTACACCTTTCAAGTGTAGTGTTTGATGTCATCAAGTTTAAAAAACCTGAGTACCTGTACCTAAAATTAAAGGTGGCAACATCTCACCCCATATATGGCATGAGGGATATTCGAGCACCTCTTGAAGGTCATATTCACCGCACGGTGGCATTTAGAGGTAGCTTCCGCTTCCAAGCTATCAAATGTTGGAATGATATTCCGCCGCCCATAAGAAATCTAACCTCCAAATACACCTTCAAAACACATATGAAGTCGCACCTGATTCAAAAGCAAAAACTAGGAATTTCTCTTTCCAACATTGGATAGTCGGGCTACCTCTGCCATTTTCATATATTTTTTAGTTAGATATCTTATGATTTTAGTAAACATATTCACACTATACCCATTCTGCTACTCACTACTCACGTGGCATAATATACTTATATACCTATTTATATAATCTTCATGTATATTTTGTACTATCCTACTCATGAAAGTATTGAAACATATTTATGTGCAATGTATTTATTTATTTCCACATCATTAAACACTTATAAGGATATATCTATTTCTGACACTTTTTTATTATTATTCTTTTCATTCACATTCACATTCGGATGTAACTGCTGAGTCTCTGCGTCTCCTAGGTGAGGGCTGAAAACCAGTGCTGCTCTTAACGAGCAATAAACACTGAGCTTTGACCTTTACACGTCAATGCAGCGCGCCTACATACCGACCTATATTCTTCTTTTTGTTTTATTGTTTTAGTAATAATCTTATGAGTTTTTTTTTTATCACTTTGCTTTCATTTAAGATATTTTATAGTTGCACCTCCGTATCACTTTTAATTTGTATGTGTGCTGCTTTGATGCAATAAACGTTAATCTAATCTAATCTAATCTAAATCAAGTAAAATTTATGGTACTACTTATTTAATTAAACATTCGCTGCAATTACATTCAAATAGAGCGCAAATGGAGGAAAAAGATAAATGATTATGTTTAGAATACAATTCTCATAAGAATAAACATATCATAAGCTCTCTTTTATGTGTTCAGGAACCGCATGTTCGACCGCCATTGTGGCATTGATCATTGCTCTGCACTTGCTTAGCTTGTTTAGTAGTACCAACTTCACAGAAAAACTAGGGGCGGCACGAAGACGGGCGTCGGCGTTCGAAATTTGAATGTCATAATATGTCGAAATATTGATACAAAATAGCCATAATGTATCAATATTCAGATAAGACCTCTTCTGTCGACTGGTCGCCTGTCTACGGTAGTGAGACCATTGATGACAAAGTACGGAACTTCAACTCTATTGTCCTGAGCTTGTTTGATAAGCATGCTCCGGTCAAGAGGGTTAGAGTTAAGCATCTTCCTGCACCGTGGCTTACTGACACCATTAAGGGTCTGATGGCTAAGAGAAACCGTGCCAAGTCTAGATATAAGAGGGATCCGACCGATGTGAATCTTTAAATTTTCAAACGCCTCCGTAATCGTTGCACTCGCCTGTGTCGTGATTCTAAACGCCGTCATATCTACGAATGTCTCGAGAGCTATACTCCAGCACAGGTCTGGAAGTTCCTGAAGACCCTTGGTGTTGGTAAGTCCCAGGACTTGGCAGCCGGAAATGTCGATACGTCTCAATAGTTTCTTTTTAACTCCCCCTGTCGCGATGGACGCCCTCGTCAAGGATGCAACCCTTCGTAACCTGCAGTCCAAGGTAACAGCCCTCACCTTAGCATTTAATTTCATCCCTTTCGGAATTGGCGCAGTAAGGAGGGCAATACTAGCAATCTCGTCGAAGGTCATAGGTGAGGACAAGATCTGTTCTCAGATGATAACAACTATCATTGATGTACTGTTACTATTAAGATTTCTTTGCAATAAAGAATATGAATAAGAAATGAGTTTTTACCAAGTAGTATATCAAAAGCAGTAAAGAGGGTTTATGATACGTGTGTACATAAAATACTATATCATATTCTTTTCCCTTGTTGCGTAGCTTCAAGGCTGTTATCTTCGTCTCTTTTCAGTTCACTTTTTATATAGGTCTTGTATTTTAATCTCTCTGTACATTAACCAGTGTATTATTAAGAGGCTATTCTGCTATCAGGTTGCCCAGAGTCTTCCACTATTCTAGCAACTGAAATGCGTCACGCTCCGCTCGTCGCTAGTTTCGTGGCCGCACCCGCAGCGGGCATCTCGGACGTGCGCGTTCATTTGTCAGTCGGCGACACTAACACTACACTTTCTATACATCTACTGTAGTTCAAATTAAACTGCCCTCGAGCGACTTAGGAAATATTACCTAAAACTGAGCTTTATATAAAGGGTGTAACAGAAAAGTTTAGCCGTATTTTAGGGGGTTGTTGGGGACATCTTTCTAAACAACTTTCATTATGAAACCGATTTGTTCCGAGCAAATAAAATTTTTACTTGTTCTTACATTTTTGTCCGGGCAGTCAGATTGGTATAGGAAAGTGAAAAATAAAGTTGCTCTGATCAATTCGGCTTCCTAGTAAAAATTACTAAGAATGATACGGCGATAAGCTAGCATCTATCGTGCAAAAATAGAGTATTGAATAACTGGCTGAGCAAGGGCTCAGCTCTCCTCCACCATCCTGTATGGGACTTTTCCTTTACGTGACACTCTGTTATGTTAGCTTATCGCCTAACAGAAATATGAGCTTTTGATTACCATAGTTGATTTTCACGACGACATTCACGGAAATCCAAAAGATCCATTATTTGATGGCCCGATTTATCACAGGATCTATGCGGTAATTTCACCAAATGTAATGACGTCACGAACCCAGGGGCCAGAGTCTTATGCAAAGCGAATGTATCGTTTGCTCCCTAGGGCGCAAAGTGCCGTTCTGGGCAGTCAGTCTCCAAATAACCAGACGTGGTCATCATAACGAAAGCGTATTAAATAGCATGCTTTTGAAAAATAATTAATCGCACCACTATTGACAAATTAAACAAACTGCTATATGCTAAAATGCTATAATGCGCTTCCTTCGCGCTACGTTGCCGCTTCGCAGTTCGCAGTCTTCGTGTTCGCAACACCTGACACCCGTTTTAGCTAGAACCAATAAAACAATCACACACAGATGTTTGTTTCATTGGTTTTAGTGCATCGGTGATTGCCGTTGCGTAATTATGTAAATTGCGCAGGTGCGATTGAATTATCTCGATAAATAAAAGTGAATCATTGTATAGGATTAAGTGCAGTGACTAGTACGAAAAAGCTACAACGGCAAGTGCGAATATAAATGTCGTTACCTATCAATAAAGCAAGTTAAGCAATACAGCAAATAGCAGAATAGCCGTTTATTTTAGCAGCTTAAATAAAATAGCACAGAAACTATATAAATTATTTAAAATTAGCAGTTATGCCCACCTCTGCAAATGACACAGGCGCCGCCGACAATCCAAACAGTGTATTAAAATTTGTGAGTAACAACAAGAACAATGATGTCCTTGAGGAATATGTGGTAAGTCCTGATGCAGCACCTGCTAATGTTATTTCTAGCTAATGTCACATCACAATCAATTGCGACATGCTGACACAGTTTAGTTTGATAATGTATGATGATGTAAATAATATTCCTGGTAAAATGCAGTAATTATTGTGACTACTATAGTCTTCGCAAAGTGAAAGGTCCGGTGGGCTAAACTAAATTTAACCTTATTACGTCAGTGACACGGACGCTGTCGCCAGGCCTTTTATTTTTTGAAGAGAGGTGCATAAATGTAAATAAATATATAGGCAGGTAAATAAATATAAAACTATATACTAACTATTTGACGACCCGAATGGCCGAGCCGGCAGTGACCCTGCCTACGAAGCCAAGGGTCCCGGGTTCGAGTCCCGGTGGGGGCAAATATTTGTTTGATGAGAACGGATGTTTGTACCCTAGTCGTGGTTGTTTATCTATCTAAGTATAATATTTATCTATATAAGTACGTGTATCGTTGTCTAGTACCAAGATAGAGGGAATCCTAGTTTGGGGCTAGTTCAACATATTGTGTAAATAGTGTCCAAGATATTATTATTATTACAAGAATGTTTAAAGAGCTCCGTGGTCTAATGGGTTTCACGCTAGCTTCTCACACAGGAGATGCAGGTTCGATTCCTGACCAGGTACCAATGAGATAATTAATAGATCTTAAGCACATTATACGGACATTCTAACGGTGATGGAAAACATCGCGAGGATACTTTCATTACTACATAGCTGCGGCGGTGGGTTGTCACGCAAAATGGAGTATTGAATAACTGGCTCAAAGTGGGTACAATTGTGCCTCTGCGAGGTCGCGGGCTGCTAAATCACGGGTTCGGATCCCGGCTGGGGAGAAAAAATAAAACCCAGGTCTTGGATATTTAAATGTGTGTGACGTCGCTGTTTCTGGTTTCCACGTCACATGACATCCTAGTGTAGGGCCAGAAGAAATGTATGTGTCTCTATATAAAAGATTGGTTGTTTTTTTTTTATTTTTTTTTAATCTTATTTATTTTATAAGCCATACATCTTATGATTAAGTCAGCTTAAAAATAATTAACAAAGCTACAGTGCTTACAGTATTACTTTAACAAAAGAAAATAACATTAAATAAATCTAACATTGGTTAGTTACATAAGTATTTTGTAGTGTTCCCATCTGAGATTCAAAGAGGTTATCAAGAAACTTAAGAATCTGTTACTATACTCGACAGTGAACTCAGAGCTTAGAATTCGATGAAAAAGGAAGAGAAGATCCCCCTCAGAGCACCGAGTTTCTTCGAGGAGGTCCAGCCTTGGTTGTTCATTTATTTTACACTCGAGAACTAAGTGAAGGAGGTCCTCCTCCCTCTCACATCGGGTACAATTAGGGTCGTCTCTTTTATTCATAATGAAACTAAATTTGTTAAGTGGGATGTGGTAGGTTCGGGTTCGGAAGCAAAGAACTAGTTCTCTTCTGTTGAAGCTTCGTGAGGCAAACCAAGGTACGCGAGGTGGATCTTCTACAACGGTTCTGTACCAGATGCCTCTGTTTTGAGAGCAGTCATTGAAATAGGATTTAAATCTAAAGTAGTTGTCAATTTTCAATTTTGGAAAATGATCAGTGTAGTGCGGTACCGTATCGAGAGGTATGCCGTTCCGAAGAGCCTCGGATGCAAGTGAGTCTGCTATCTCATTACTGGTTGTTTTGTTTTCTTTTGATTTTCCTCGTTTGGGGTGGCTACCCAAGCAGCATTACAACCTGTGTAGGAGCTGTATAAATAGATGTATAATAGAAGTAATGTAAATATATGTCTGTATATAAATGATTGTTTGCATTGTTTTCTTTTGTTTTTCCTCGTTTAGGTGGCTAAGCACAGTTAAGCCGTTTAAGCCAACAGCGCACGTTTATCCATTTTTATTTCTTTGTGACAGGAGGTAGGTTATTATATTACCGCAGCTATGGATTAAATTTATTTTTATCGTATGAACGATAAATCGGTGTTATAAAACGTTTGTAGTTCCGTACTCGCGGGGTGCTAAACGGGACCCTATTACTAAGGCTATGCTGTATGTCTGTCTGTCGGCGGCCTGTATCTCATGGACCGAAATACGAATACGTAGAGAGTTGAGGTTTTCACAGAACATGTATGTCTGTTGTTGCTTCAACAACAAACAATGAACTACACGAAGTTTAAAAAAAAATGAAGTCCCCATGTAACTATTATTTTAGCTTGCCTAGCTTAGTGGTAGGTGGGTTTGGAAGGTATAACGGCATTAAAGGCTAAGGTCGAGCCACCGCTATCAGTAGCTATGATCGTCTATTCTATCTACCCCAAAATGAGATGTCCCGATTCAGCTGTAAGATTTGTAAGTTAAGAATGATAAGTCTGAATTCCTCGTTCGTTGAGAAGTTCGTTAGGCGTACAATAGTCGAACGGAAGGTTGGTTCAGGAAGTTAGTGTTTCAAGTTAGACAGAGAAAGCATATATGCTCGCAAGCCGGTATTTCGCATCAGTTAGCGGTGTATTGCGCCAGATCGATCGTTGTTGTATTTTGTGTGATGGTATCATTTGTTTTTGTATATATGGGCGCTTGGAACTTCTTTTAGTGGTCGACCACGATTTGTAATATTTGTTTGGGATATCGTATAGATATCCGTCGTAGTTTTACGACGTGAGTACTCAATGATATTTCATGTGCTCGCTAGTAGCGGCTTGTGGTGGTTCCAATTATATATTTGGTTCACGGCAATAACGATCCGAAAAGACCGGTTTACACAATTGCGATTTGATTTTCCGAAATGGGTTTGAACTAGCGGTTACCTCAAAAGGTCCGTAACGTTTTGAAACCTTCCACTCTGCGCAATTTGAGCTGGATGTTATCGAAACGTTGTCATTAGCGCTTTAGGAGATCTAACCCTCACCATAGCGAAGTGCATAGTTCGGCAAATACCGAACTATGAATTCCACTGACCTCAGCACGTCCTCAGCCAAGCAAAATCATAAATATTTGACTCAGCCTACACATTAGACCTCCAGCGAAATTTACATTTAATTTAAAGATGCAACTTGAATCCAAACTGACCCAAGGCAAGGCAAAACAATCTACCCGATCCTAAACAATGAACTTTAGACTGTAATTTGATCTCTTCGCGCGTCCCCGACAACACTCAAATGTCAAAAACTCAAAAACTCAAAACTCAAAACGTTTATTCTGTAAATAGGCCACAAGGGCACTTTCACATGTCATTTCATTTCATTTTTTACAGAACATTTGGTATTATTATTTGTATCATATTATCAGAAAAAAAAAGAACTTAATTATTGTTTCTGAGAGATGTAAAGAGTCTCAAATTTCATAATAAAATAATTAAAATATAAATAACAGAGATGTATAGTCTCTTTAGTGAATAATACAATGATGATAGGAGATGTAAATGGTCCCCACAGTCAAGAGTTGTATAATTAAATTAATCTTTGGAGGTGTAAAAGGCCTCCAAGTGTCCAGTAAAAGAAACTCTGGCAGTGAGGATGCTCACAATTAATTAGAACAATTCAGTCCCAAGCATTTTTATCGTCTATGTACTCTTTAATACTGTAGTAAGCTTTAGAAATAAGCCTTTGCTTGATGTATTTCTTGAACTTATTAATTGATAGATCTGTCAAAGTGCTTGGGAGTTTATTGTAAAATCTTACACAATTACCCTTGAACGAGTTTTTTATTTTATGGAGCCGAGTAGTGGGCACTGCAAGTTTGTCCTTGTTTCTAGTATTAAAGTTATGTATATCACAGTTTCTTCGAAAGTTAACAATGTTCTTATGGACATACATAATATTCTCGTAAATATATTGACTATGGACTGTCAATATATTTACTTCTTTAAACTTATTTCTAAGAGAATCTCTATTAATCATTTTATAAATCGCACGAACAGCCCGCTTCTGCAGCACAAAAATAGTATTTATGTCAGCAGCACTGCCCCAGAGCAGAATACCGTAGGACATAATACTATGAAAATAACTAAAATAAACTAATCTGGCTGTTTTTAAATCTGTAAAGTGACGGATTTTCCTGCATGCAAAAGCTGCAGAGCTCAGTCTGTTCGATAGCTTATCAATATGTGGACCCCATTGGAGTTTGGAATCCAACGTTATACCTAGAAACACTGTGCTGGTTACCAATTCCAATTCCTCATTTTTAATTGTTATACATGTCTGATTATTTTTAACGTTAGTAGTAAGAAACTTAACACATTTAGTCTTTTTCTCATTTAATAGCAAATTATTAACATTAAACCAATTTACCACTCTTGATATGGTATTGTTCACGTGATCATCATTAGCGTGTTGGTTTCGCTTTGTTTTAAAAATAAGTGAGGTGTCATCAGCAAACAGTACCATATCATGACAGTCCCTTCCTAGATAGGGTAAGTCGTTTATATAGATGAGGAATAGGAAGGGTCCCAATATTGAGCCCTGTGGCACGCCCAAAGAAACCAATGATCCTGGTGATCGTTCTCCGTTTACGTCTACCCTTTGTATTCTTCCGTTCAGATAAGATTTTAACAAATTCAATGACGTGTCTCTAACTCCATAATGATGTAATTTCCTGATCAATGTTTCATGACAAACGCAATCAAAAGCCTTAGATAAGTCACAAAAAATGCCTAGGGCATCTTGTGACTCTTCCCAGGCATCAAAAATACTTTCAATGAACTGAATTCCGGCATCTGTTGTTGAACGACCGCGAGTGAATCCAAATTGTTTGTTATGCATTAGCTTATTTGATTCAAAATGATGTAATAGCTGTGATAAGATTAATTTCTCAAAAATTTTACTAAAAGTTGGTAGTATTGATATAGGTCTGAAATTGGTGGGGTCTTGAGTACTACCTGCTTTGAAGAGGGGAATTATCTTACTTTGTTTCATTAAATCAGGAAATTCACCGCAGTCTATACAATTGTTGAAAATGACCGCTAGGTCAGGTGCAATTAATTCGATCAGGGATTTAACGACGTGAACAGAGAGTCCCCAAAGATCATTCGTTTTCTTAACATTTATCAATTTAAATGCCTTTACGACATCTGAACTTGTGACGTGCTTAAAATTCAAGTATGAAGCACACTCTGAGACATTATCTTTTAATATTGCAACAGCAGACAAAGGTGACGAATTTAAATACTTAGTCGTGGAAGCCGGTGCATTAGTAAAAAACGATTCAAATTCAGTTGCAACTTCTAAGCTAGAACTCGTAAGCTGTCCATTGATTTTTAGTTCGTAATCGTGACTCGCTTTTTTACTACGACCGGCTTCCTCATTAATTATTTTCCAAGTCGTTTTTATAACATCGGAACTATTCTTAATTTTACTACTCAGAAAATTACGTTTAGCTGTATGACAGTCTAATTTAAATTGTTTGGAGAACTGTTTGACTTGTTCTTTAAATTCGTCACTCATGTTGAACCGTCGTTCCTCATACAATGCATACAATGCTTGCCTGCGTTTATGCAACTCTGCAGTAGCCCACGTACTAAAGTCGTTTGAACCACCAACCACAACCGATTTTGAAGTGAATATCGCGCTGTACTGTTTCATAAAGGTTTCAAAGAATAAGTTATACATTATATTAGGAGACTGTTCAGCAGCCAAAAACGGTAGTTCCTGGGCTAAAGAATATCTCATTCTTTCTAACCGGTCAGCAGTTATTGGCACAAACGAAATTTTCTTTTTGTCAAAATATCAACAGGATAGGTTATCTGTATTGACACCGGTTTAATTTTGTTCCGAATTTGTTATTTCCATCCGCGGAACCTCATCGATCAAACAGTCTCCCTATGCCCTGCCAACCTAGGTTTAGCCGCAACTAAACTCCTGTCTAGCCTAGTCTAAAATCCTAGTGTTATACCATGTCCATTATCGACACCACTCGAAAATGGTTGAGTTTGATTTGAATGTGCTTGTATGTTTAATGACTGTGTGTGTGGGAATTTCAAAACTCGCTACTCGAAAGGAATGAGGAGAGGATTAGCCCGCGAATATCCTAAGAGCCAATTCAGGAACCCTATGGTGAAGGAAAAAGGAATTTAGGGTCGCTCCAAGCCCAGACTCAGACTC
This sequence comes from Argyresthia goedartella, assembly GCA_949825045.1. Lineage (NCBI taxonomy): Eukaryota > Metazoa > Arthropoda > Insecta > Lepidoptera > Argyresthiidae > Argyresthia > Argyresthia goedartella. The sequence goes on from OX463831.1 coordinate 28,332,845, forward strand.
AGATCAGTTACCTACAAGTTCTTATCTAACGACCCAAGGATAGTTTTGGAATTTGGGGTAGGTTGATATAAAGGATAGGAACCTAGGTATATCTCGGCGCTTCAGACACTCACGAAAAACCACTGAAACTTCGCAATCACAATTCGTCCAGTTTTGACGCGTAACACGGCAGACCAAAACTGTTAAGAATTTGTTGAAAGACGACTGTCACAGTAGCTTAACGCCGAGACTGAATGCTCTCCCTTCTCCCGCAATCGTAATTATAGACCCCACATATCTGAAAAAAAAATGGCGTCCTTTGCGAACACGCTCTGCCCAAGCGAAGCTTCTTATCACTAACTACACAGGGTCTAATTTCAACCATGCCATGCATATCCGCCGTTCTACAAATTGTGAGTACGCATATTCACTATGATCAACCGTAGGTTATCACTCAAATCATTTGGTACTGCCGATACACAGAATCTGTTGATCGCTGACCATAAAAGCTTGTTGCGATTAATTTAAGCCTCCCCGACCGCTAGCGCGCTAGACAAAGACCACTAGAATGATATTCACACTCGTGGTATCAAACTCGCCATCTCATACCAAACAAACGCAATTGTATATTTGCAGTCAACATAATAGCTTTCTCCGTATCGTTCCATAATAACCTTCCATTATTTAGTTATTCATAATTTATTCAGCGCGCAGTCAAATCGGCTCTGATCCCTACACATTCCGCAGGAATGCGACAAAAAACCTGACCTGTAACCTTCCTCGAACCATCCCACGCGTCGGCTCATTGTTTTTTGCTAACTTACCCCTGAGCTACTCAAAGCCCAAACGTTATATGAACCGATTCTCGTATTCAAAACAGCGCGGCGATGGGCTAGCCCTCTGTCACGCAAAATGAAGTATCAAATGTACTGACTCTCGTGTACCATTACAAAGGATGTTGAAAAAAGCCAGTATCCCTCTATAAGAGAGGATACAAAATTTATATTTAACATATCTTCTTCAGAATCCCCTACAATATAGATTGTCTGGGGTAGAAAGAAGTAGTCTTGTTACGGATATTGTTCACTTTATAATGCAATGTTAGTCATACACACGAGCCAAACACAGTCAAATTAATTACATTAAATCACGGTGGCTATGCTTATGCAATAATAATATAGGCGGGCATCACCCCGTATGCACACTGCATCACTTCATAATTAGGTACTTAGATAATACTTAATTATATATAAGTTGTGTCTACTCGGTGAGATGTAAAAATGCCAGAGTTACCTTCAGTCTTACGGTATGGAGTGAGGAGTGATATGTGTGAGTAGTGATCGGCATGAAAGTTCTGGTCACCGGGACCGTACAGCGAAGCTGCAGTGACAGACGCCTCGCAGTTTAAACAGGTCCATAGCTCCGCCTCTCGTGGACCGCCTTGGACAAGGTCAGACATCTTAACAGATATGGCTACCGGTCGCCTACCATGGCCACCAAACTCTTGAACCCTAGGGAATGCGAGACAACTTGTTTGAAATCAAGTTCTCCGCCACATGGAATACTTCCTACTTTAAATATGAAATTAGGTTACATGCCAATGAATGAGATTTGTAGACCAATGTAGCAGCCTTCTGCCAAAGCCAAAGCCAGGTAAACCAACAGGATCCCCAATGCCGCGCGTCCCATGTACCGAAGTTAGTAGACGACTTTTCAAGAGAGCCGTTCCGTTTCTCCCTGCAACCTCGTTCAGCTACTGTCTTAGACAATGATCTTGCAAACTTTACAATGACGAGTTTATGAGATATTTAAGTCTAAAGAACACTATGTTTCAATTGATTTTATAGCATTGACCTTCGACAACAATGTTTTAATAGCGCAGTGACAAATATTTCAGAATAGTAGTTTATGTGACTGCTACATAATGGATGACATTAATACTTGAGAGTGGGTTTATGAAACGAGCCGAAAGCGAGTTTCATAATAATATCACTCGAGAGTTTTAATGCCTAATTATGTACAGTTAAATACACTAGTATATCTACACACATATCATAAGCTCTCTTTGATGTGTTCAGGAACCGCATGTTTGACCGGCATTGTTGCATTGATCTTATCTCTGCAGTTGTTTAGCTTGTTCAAACTAGGGGCGGCACGCAGGCGGGAGTCGGCGTTCGAAATTTGAATGTCATAATATGTATAAAATTTACACATTATGGTCATAATGTACAAATTTTCAGATAAGAAATGAGTTTTTACCAAATAGATTTACATTATGCTGGTCTTAACGTGCGATTTTTAGACGCAGTAAAGAGGGTTTATGATACGTTTGTAGATAAAGAAATAAAGAAAGACATTTATTGCACACAAACAAATAAATACACCTTACTTAAATGAAAAAGACAAAAATAAAACACAATACGTTATTTGACTGCTAGTCAAAGTTTTTTTAGGAACTGTCATAACGGTAATTTTATTAACAAGTTCCATAAAATACTAGCATGTGACGTCTTAGTCAAAAGCTGTCTTTTTAACACAAAATCAATGTATAAAAAACAACTGCTAGAAATATGAGTACAATTCTGATACTGTCAAAACGTTTTAGTGCAAATGGGTTCAGTTTGAGTCACGTTTCAGATAGAAGTGTGGGAAATTTTATTAAATATGTCACATTACATTCAAGTTCTAAGTAACCGGGAAACAACTTAAAAATTATATACTTCCAAATAATAATAACCTACTTAAATAATAAATAAATCTAAAATACATAAAACTACACAAATAAACCACCCCAGAACGCTCCCGGACCAAAGGTACCCATTACGCTGGCAGCGTTGCCGCGCTGCACAGCAAGTGAGACCCTTTGCACCAGGAACGCTCCGGAGCGGTAGTCATGGCCTCGGTCCCTCAAGCGACGCCCAATGTCCCTGATGAAGGCCCTACCCTGCGATCCCCACACCCCCGTGGTCTCGACGGCCAATGGAACAAACGTCACGTTTCTAGATTTATTGTACTACCTTTTCAAATACCGTATTATACACATAAAAAATACAGTGGGCGGTAGGGTCTTGGTGTGCAAAAGGCTCTATACTCAGCATTATGCCGAGGGTGGGGACCCAGATTTTCAGTTAGTGCCAATGTCCCTGAATGAACGCGTTCCAAAATTTCTCAAATACCTTTGGTAAAGTCTCGTTCGAGTTGACAGAAAGAAGGACATAATTTTATGCGTTATGCATCCATACAAGCGACATATTTTTTCCCGTTTTTTCTTGCACGATTTATGACTATATCTGTTCGACTAATTCAAAAGCTTTACCTTAGTAAAGTTCTCGAAGCGCCCATGGCCTAGCGGTATTCGCACATCGAAAAACGATCGTGCGTGTAGCAACCTCTGGCCGAGACGGGCACTGGATGGGATGGGTATCCGTTTCTATGTGGCATTCGTTATGGGCTTCCGTGTTTCAGACACGGCTACTACCTGTGCTCGGTGGTAGTTGTGATAAAGCTATGTCAGAGGCCCTAATAGGGCAGCTTAACAACTTCTGGTAATCGAGTTGGCCACTAGCCCGACACCTCACCTTCAACCGGCACTGAGCCAGCGTGGTGGAGTATGGCTTAATCTTACTGGTATCCGGGTAAAGGCCTGTGTCCCTCGGTGGGGACATTAATGGGCAACATTTATTATTTATTAACCAAAGTTCTGACGCAATCCCATAAGCAATTGTATAATCCGAGATTGTAATAAGGGACTGAAGGCATTAAAACGTTAGGTACCTACTATATATCATTACAACAATAGATAAAAAACATCAACAGAAAAACACTCGCGGTAATGACTGCGAACATTGGATTCTCTTGAAAATAACTTAAAATGTAGGTAGGTATTCGTTACGAAATCCCCGAACAAAGCTCGGGCTGAGCTTTTTGAGCTTTTGAAATATTTCGTAACAAAGCCTTCGCAGAATATTGAAGAATCTCTTTGCTCTTTACTAACAACTTTGGGAGAATAGGACCCGCATTCCGCACCTTCATCGCTGTCAGAGCTTTTAACTGTGTTGTAAATCGTCGCCAACAATGAGTATCTAAGTATTTGTTTGGCCAGGGGGTTACCACAACGTCTTATGCCGATTCTGTTTAGGATCCTAAACCTGATCTGCAAAATTACCATGGTCGTCTTAAAACAAGTCTTGGATCTAAAGGTATGTGAATAAAACCCATTTACCATGGGAATGGTTGTCATGCTGTTGTTCTTGTTTTGAACCTGATCTAAATTGCGAAATGGTTCTGGCGACCCCCCTGGGTGGGCTATGCTAACTTTGGCGAGCAATGGACGACCGGGCACTGATATGCTAAATGAATTCTCGAATGTGTAGGAGCAAATTGCAAAATGCAGAGGTTCATAAAATATCCTGTACCTCTTTTCTGTATTTGTGACATTTAATCCGATAACTGCCAAAATGATATTTTGAATGTTTTTAAACGCGGCTGTGATTTAAATTTGAAAGATCTATGGATCTGTCAAGAGATCAGAATGGAGGTACTGTTTTATTAAGGGTAATATTTAAGCGTACGGCCTTAAATCCAGTTTTTGATTGACAAAAATACTGATTTTGTCCGACAAAATAATTTAATTATAAATTAGAAATGTGTAAAACAGGAACTTGAAAACATTAGCATAAAATACATACAGAATACAAAACGGGCGTCGGATTTTGTTGTCCTTACATGTTTAACCAAACACAAAGGATAATTCAGACAACACAACCCTGACCAAAATCTTGGCCCAGACAATTTTTATTGCGCCAATGAACGTCGGCTAATCCATTCAGTAATTTTGTCACTCAATTCAGTATTTTTTTTGCGCAATCCAGTATGTTTTTCATTAATTTCAGGTTATTCCGCTGTTCATGGTTATTCGCTAGTTAGTTTTTAATCAGTTGTTTTTTCCCCCTTTGTGAATTATTCAGTATCATTCTATACAGTATTACAAAATAAAATACACTGTGCTGTACCAATAACTCAAAAACAAAAATATTAATATTACTATTTTCATACATACTGTTTACCGGAAGAGGGGTAGGCAGAGACTAAAGACCTCCACCTGCTGCGATCCTGGCATACATCTCTCGCTTCCTCAACATTCATAAGTCGCTTCGTGCAATCTCGCCGGTTACAGATACTTCGTATTTGCCCCTTCACTAACAAATCGCTGATTAACTCACTAATGGAAAAAAAGGAAAAGGAGTTATTGAACAGACATTGCCGCCTAAATCCAAGCAAGTTTATCTTAAAACAAAAATATTTTTTACATTATTTGTTTTATTTCCTCGTAATCGAAGTGAAAAGCAGAGTGCATAACTCTGGTTTAAAACCAATTTTCAAAATTCAGGCTTTATAGGACCTTCTTGGGCGTCCCCGTCAGACAGCTCCTTTCACACCCGCTGTATAAATCTGTTTCGTCAATCTCCTTTCATTCATCCTTTCAACGTGACCAAACCATCGAAGCTGGCGTTTCTCTATCCTTGTCAGTATATCTTCTTTGAATCCACAGCGTTCCCTATAACTTTATTCTTCAATCTATCTTTTAATATTACTTCACACATACTCCTCAAAGACCTTATTTCTACAGCGTTTATTTTGCTTTCATGCTATCTCTTTTCATTCATTTCAAAAGTCCTATAGTTTCAACAACTAATATAATAAAGGTAGTTAACTCAGTAAGTAGTATAGTAAAAGCATAATGAGTTCAACAAGCGTCTCGACTTAACGTTGGTAGATTACTCAAAAGATTTTGACAGTATCACATACTCATCAATCTTTACCGCACTCCACAGTAAAAATATCGATCCCACCTTCGTAACTATCATTCAGACGATATACAATAATAGCACGGCAAATATTAATCTACAATCCCTTGGTCCATCATTCACTATAGAGCGAGGGGTTAAACAGGGAGACCCTCTATCTCCTAATCTATTCACCAGTACTCTCGAAGAGATTTCAAAAATAGCGGTCTCATGGCGCAGCAGAGGCATTGTCATCGGCGATAGAAGGCTGCATAACCTTAGCTTTGCCGACGATATTGTTCTGTAGCGCCATCCTCGTCAGAACGACAAATAATGCTCCATGCACTGAGCGTTGAGGTTGGACTGTAGATGAGTCAAAAACCCAACGGCGCAAAACGTTGATGGGCGGTAATAGTCGGCAAGTGCATCTACTTGGGCCAAACGGTCTCCTTCGAAAACAGGTAGCACAAAGAAATCGAAAGACGTATTTAGAACGCCTGGAAGAACTTCTGGTCCATGAAGGAGCTGACGACTGTCCCCGAAGCGCAAACTCGTCGACATGTACATCTTGCCCATCCTAACCTATGGCACACAAACTTGGTCAATCAAAACTCACGGTTTACCAGCACTTTATTGCGCTCCAAAACAGCATAGTCGACGTAGGCAGACAAAATCAAAATCAAAATCAAAAATCATTTATTTCCATAGGATGTTGTTACATCACTTAGATCCGTCATTACATTTTTTTGGATGAGTTCACTAACCCAATGGCGGAATCTGTGGAGAAGAGCTCACCGAAGAAACTCCACAGTCGTCGCAACTTTTGCGTTTCCTTTTTTAAATAAAATATTTTCAAATTACAAAATGAATGCTAATTATATATCGAAACAGCCTGTTACTCAAACAATCTATTCCCATGGACATCTGTCCTCTAAGTAATCAGATATCCTGTAGTAACCTTTTTTATACAATTTCTGTTTTATTATTATTTTAAACTTGTCTAAAGGTAAGTTTTAATATCAGTAGGGACCTTATTGTAATAGCGTATACAATTGCCTTTAAAATAATTACTAATTTTATGTAGTCGGCTTACATAAGCAACCAACTTGTCTTTATTTCTAGTATTAAAATTGTGTATATCACTGTACTTCTGAAAATTAGTTATATTTCTTTTTACATACACAAGATTGTCATAGATATATTGAGACACAAATGTCAGAATATTGATTTCTTTAAACTTTTCCCTCAGTGACACTCTAGGCCCTAATCTATAAATTGCACGAACAGCCCGTTTCTGCAGAATAAATATACTATTAGCATTCGCAGCGTGACCCCACAATAAAATACCATAGGTCATTAGACTATGAAAGTAACTAAAGTAGACTAGTCTAGCGGTGTCTACGTCGGTAAGAGCTCTAATTTTTTTAACTGCGAACGCTGCCGAACTCAGTCTGTTCGACAATTTATTTATATGAGGATCCCATTGTAGTTTGGCGTCTAAAGTCATGCCCAAAAAGACAGTCGACTGCACAAGGTCCAATCTCTGTCCTTTTATAAATATGTCTGTAGTTACCGGGTTCACATTGGGTAACACGAATTTAATACATTTAGTTTTCTTTTCATTAAGTAATAAATTGTTAACAGTAAACCAGTTCACTATACTAGAGATAGCATTGTTTACCTCGTCATAATTTGATTGCTGTCTTTTAACTTTAAATATCAAAGAAGTATCATCGGCAAACAATACTAACCCATGTTTTTCTTTAACAAGGTAAGGTAAATCATTAATATATACTAAAAACAAGAAAGGACCAAGAATTGAACCTTGCGGTACGCCCATACTTATTGAAGACCCAGGTGATCTTTTCCCATTAACATCGACCATCTGAACCCTATCTGTTAGATATGACTCCAGAAGGCCAAGTGCCTGATCTTTTACACCATAATGGCGTAACTTCCTGACAAGAGTGTCATGATGGACGCAATCAAAAGCCTTGGATAGATCGCAGAAGACACCTATTGCATCCATTGCGTCTTCCCAGGCATCAAAAATATTGTCGATTAGTTCAACACCAGCATCGGCTGTTGAACGACCCTTTGTGAAACCAAACTGAGCAATATGAATTAAATTATTGAGATAAAAATGACTTTGCAATTGATTAAGTATGAGTTTTTCAAATATTTTGCTAAGCGTTGGTAGTATCGATATGGGTCTAAAATTGGTGGGGTCTGATGTACTACCAGCTTTGAATAAAGGTATAACTTTACTTAGTTTCATCAAGTCAGGAAACACACCACTATCTATACATTGATTAAATATACAACAAAGGTGAGGTGCAATACAATCTACAATGGAACTAATAATTTTTACTGATAGACCATGGGCGTCAGCTGTCTTTTTCATTTCCAGGGATTTAAACGCTTTTACAATGTCTTCATTATTTACGTGCCTAAATTTAAAATCTGTTTTACATTCCTCAAAGTTTTGTTTAAGTATAGATTCAGCAGCAGCGGGAGATGAATTTAAGGACTTGGTTGTTGAAACTGGAATGTCCGTAAAGAAATTTTCGAAAGCTTTTGCTACTTCTTGGTCTGTACTTAGCAATTGATTATCTATCTTAAGCTTGAAGTTATTATGTGTAGCTTTGGCCTTTCCAGTCTCTCTGTTTATAATTTGCCAAGTCGTTTTCATTACATTGCTACTAGATTCAATTTTGTTTTTAATGAAATTAGATTTAGCTACGGCACAAACGCGTTTAAACATTTTTGAATAACTACGAACATAATCTAGAAAGGCCGTATTTTTGTTATATGATTTCTCTTCATAGAGTTCATATAATCTTCGTCTGCTCCTATGAATTCCAACTGTCGCCCAATCACTAAACAAAGCTTTGTTATTAACTTTTATAGTTTTTGATTTAAATACCGTATCATATTCATTTTTGACAAGGTTAAATACTGAGTTGTACAACAAATTTGGATCGTCACTGTATGGTATTTCCCATAGTTTATCTAAAATATTATTCCTGTAGTGTTCAAGCCGAGTGTAATATCCTCTTTTTGGTACTTTTTTATTTTAATATTGAATATACCTATCTGACCAGAGTGATCAGAGGTTAATTTATTGATGACCGATTTGAAAATGGGCGTAATGTTAGTAAATACATTGTCAATGCAGGTAGCAGATGTTGAAGTAATTCTAGTAGGCTCCAAAAACAGATAGTTCATGTTGTGACATAAAAATAAAGATTTTAATCTAGTACAAATATTATTATCCTCTAACAGATTAACATTAAAATCACCACAAATTATAAAAAAATTGTTTTTATCGCTGATTTTAATCAACACTTCATCCATTTTCTTTTCGAATAAATCAAAGGATGAATCTGGTGGTCTGTATACGCTCATTGCAATAAGTTGTTCAAGTTCAATACAGGTTATTTCCATGGTACGCTCAACAGACAGGCTCACTATGTCAACTCGTTCCTTATTGACAGACAGACTGCCAAACTCAAATGGATTATAATAATAATAATATAATAATACCTTGGACACTATTTACACACATTGATCTAGCCCCAAACTAGGATTCCCTGTATCTTGGGTATTAGACAACGATACACATACTTATTTAGATAAATATTATACTTAGATAAATAAAAAACCATGACTAGGGTACAAGCAGCCGTTCTCATCAAACAAATATTTGCCCCCACCGGGACTCGAACCCGGGACCCTTGGCTCCGTAGGCAGGGTCACTGCCGACTCGGCCATTCGAGTTGTCAACTTGGGCTGGAAATGTCTGTCGAATGCATCCGGATAAATGGGCAAAATGAGCCACCGGCGTAGGGGTATTAAGGCCCAAAAGAAGATGAAGGGATGACCTGGATAAATTCCTGCCAGGGCGATGTGTGTGGCTTGAGATGTGTGGGCTCGAACCGGTGAGGTCTTTGCCGAGCAGTGGGACGCCGCATACACTAACAAAAAATTAAACTTATTTTTAAAACCAATATGGACTTCCGAACGCTGTGGATGAACGGATGCAAATGGATAACTCCAAACTCAACTAATTTCCATTCTGAAAAAATCCAGGCATGAATTCCCGTGAAAAAATTAATTCCAATCGAAAAAGCCGTCATCCTTATACTCAGCCCACATCGACCCACAGCTGTGTAGATGCATCTTCATCTTCCGTAAATCGAGATTCAGGCGACTTGATAACATCGTCGGACCATTTAGGAGGTGGTCTGCCCGCTGACCATGTCGTAATGAAAAAGTTTACCTCATAACCACACCTAATATATTTAATCGGTAGGTTAAACAAAAAAACTTAGCGTCACGCCTTTTCCTATACGGTGGCAGAGGCACAGTTGTCAGTCGGTTTACTTCTGGGAATATTATATTTGTACAAAAGATGGCGATTCCGTGAAGTATGACGTTTAGATGGGTCGAGTCAGGAATACGCCCGGAGAGTCTTGCAGCAAACAATTGAATTTCCTGACACAGCCTCTTTGCGATGGCCTTTTTGCAGAGATTAAATCAGAGCGGGCACTCTGCTGCCTTGCAATAAGATGCAAATTCGCTTACCTACAGGGTCTCGATATTGGATCGAGTGCTAGTCTGATCTCAACGTCCTCACCTTCCAATGTGCACTTCACTTTGTTTGATAGAATTCTTTCTATCAGTTACCTATTTTTCTCTTGAGAATGATTTTGTTTTTCAATGACTTTTTAGATTATTTTGTACTTTTCTTCGGTCTTCTTAGACGGTGGCTCATGCCAGTTCACGCTATTTAAGACGATGGTTCTGCCGGATCCGATTTGCGTGTTGGCATAGGCTGCCAAGCGCTGTTCACATTAGGAATATAATGTCACCTTGCCGGATCTGACAAAACTGTCGGCCGGTCTGACTTGGTGTGAACTGGCTCTATTAATGATGGAAAACCTCGTGAGCCTTCATACCTCAACCGCTGTGGCGATGAGCTGACCCCCAAGGTCGCAGTAAAGGGCAGTTCTCATTTCCATTTCCATGTATCACCAGCCAAGACAAGATCCCTGAGGTAATCACCAACTCGTTGCTAAACAACAATAAAATTAGTTAAGTTGCACGCAACTAGTTACTCGCCATAACTCCTACAGCGAGGAATTCCCCTGGGTATATTAAAACTACTCGGATATAAACACTTCTCCACTCTATCGTACAGGCATACGGTCTAATTAAGGGTCATGAATGGACCGTACGGACGTTCTAACGGTGGTGGAACACATCGTGGGTAATCCGTCAATCTTCAAAATTATGGCGATGGGCCAGCTCTCTGTCACGTAAAATGGAGTATTGGATATCCAGCTAAAAGGCATACTCATCGAACTCCTTCGTCGTTTGGGCTGGGCACAATATATTAGAGTATTTTACCTTTTTTCTGAAGCAGAAAATAATATGATTACCTAACATCTTGCCCCATTAAAAGCTGTGGAGGCCTAATCACAGCAGTGGGACACTGAATGGCTATAAAAAAATAGTCAAATGCGAGTCCACCTCGTGCACAAAGGGTTCCGTACCACCGTAAATTGGTAGGGATGGTGTGGAGAGAATAGTTTGGATTTGACGTAGCTAAATGTTATTTGCAAAGTTTTTGGTGCGGCTTCTTTCACACACCATGTACGTAACCAGGTGCATTCATAAGTTTGTATGTAGTTAACAGATAAATCAATTATTTTATTTTATTTTTAGTATTTGTTATTACAGCGGCAACAGAAAATCATCTGTGAAAATTTAAACTGTCTACCTACCACGACTCATGCGATAAAGCCTGGTGACAGATGGACGGACGGACAGACGGACAGCGGAGTCTTAGTAATAGGGTCCCGTTTTATCCTTTGGGTACAGAACCCTAAAAACGTATTTGTCCATGAATTACAGCCAAGCACATAACTGAATTTTGTAGAGACCTCACAAAACGTACATGCCTATTTTAACTGTCATTTAAACCAGGAAATGTATGCCATGACCCACTCACTCCTTCGTACGAAATATAAAAAATAAACTATAACACATATAGTCATCAATATCATGAATTGCGTAACGTGTTTATAAGATGACCTCTTCCTTCAGCTAAGTTCAACCAAGCCAGGGCTCATGTCTTGTTGGTAGTGTTATGCGATCGTTGCTGGTAAATTAAGGTACATATACCTCGGGGAAGACATTTGGAGGGGTGGTAGACTGGCAACGGTAAGTTGGCAGCGGCAAATCCATGGACAAATATATCAACAACTCGGGAATCACCGAAATCTGATTGTAAAAGAAAATATATCAGACAAACAAAGCGTACACATTGGGTGATAGCAACCAGCAATGACTAAACACAACAATTTCCAGGTCATTGAAAGAAAAAGAGCGTTCCAGTTCGCTAAATATTTACCGTGTTACCTCAAAACAAACGTCAAATCCCATACGTTTTTGTTTTCAAACAAGTGTTAAACAATAGTTTATTTTTTTGTGGTAAGGCCCTTATGGTCCAAATACAGTGAATTTTATAAAAAAGTGCGCAACCTAACTATTAAACCCCTTCAAAACCCTCCTCACGAGAGTATCGACTAAAAAAATTACATCCAAATAATGCATTTTCATCCCAAAATTCACCAATTTACTAAATGTTCACCAAAAATAGACACCCTATTTGAAACTAAACAACATAGGATCTCCCCGGCTCCACGTTGTTTAAATAATGCTGTCACAATATATTTGTTGCCGAAGATAAATAATATTACGAATGGTAGAAAATGTTGCCACACTACACTTTTGGCTTAATTTTTGGAGTGGCACTTTTATCTTGTTGCGAAGTTAGCGATGCCAGACTATATCTCCGTATTAGATCAGTATCCGGCATCATTTCGGATTTCGTTTCGCTGGAGAGTGATATCCGACTCGCTAACCGTCGCGTGTTTTAATAGAAAAGCTGTTTTCATCTCTAAATAAAATCCTTCTCGGATAGAAAAAATACATTTTCGTGGATTTTCGTATCTATCATTTCATATCTCTATTGCTGCGGCGATGGGCTAGCCCCCGGTAAAGCAAAATGAGTATTTCTTAACTGTCTAAACGTAGGTGCAACTGTGCCTCTGCCATCCTCTACAGGGTGTTACATAGAGGCCTAGTCATATTTTAGGGGGTTGATATGGGCATCCTTCTGAGCAACTTTCACTGTGGAACTTTGAGCTGAGCAACTTTCACTGTGGAACTTTGAGCTGAGCAACTTTAATTTTAATTTCTCCATACAAAACAGCTGATGGCCCGGCCCAAACTAAATATATGGAGAAGGGAAAATTAAAGTTGCTCAGATCAAATCCGTTTCATAGTGAAAGTTGTCCAGACTGATGTCCCGAAAACCCCCTAAAATATGACAAGCCCTTTTTGTTACACCCTGCATTGGAAAAGGTTTGATTCTATTTAATCAGTAATCTCAATATTTTTCCTAAAACGAAGTTAACGTTATTTTTTTATAATTAAAAAGAAAAAAATATACACTCCCGACGCATAAATCACGGCGAAAAACCATGCGATAAACTACCTCAAAAATGGCTAAATAGTTTTTTAAGAAGCCCTCAAGTGTCAACCATCCTGGCTGCTGCAGCGCCCCCTGGTGGGCTACAACCGTTAAACATATCTAAGTGCCTGCACTAAAATTACAGCCGTTTAATACTAAAAATCGAAATCCATTAAGCTGTTTTCCAGGAAAATGGTAAGGAAACACACACTTACACACATACAAACAACCACTAACCCAAACACATATATGCCTCCATTCCATGCCGTCCGTCGTGGGTAACAAAAATAATCTCCTCACAAAAGCAGCAACTTTAAAAAAAGTATTTCCTTCCTGTGTATTTTTGTACACAAATGCCTTTCAGCGCGTTGCCTTTTCGTGAAACCGTTTTATTTTTCGCACAACGTAATAAATTCCGCATTCCGCAGCCGCTTGCTGGCTCTGAACGGAGCTGGAAATAATTGAAAGCTAATGTCAAGGGCGTTGAACGTGTTAGAACGGATGTTCTCCTAACCGTACACATTTAACCTGTGACTCGGATGTTCTCCTAACCGTACACATTTAACCTGTGACTCGGATGTTCTCCTAACCGTACACATTTAACCTGTGACTCGGATGTTCTCCTAACCGTACACATTTAACCTGTGACTCGGATGTTCTCCTAACCGTACACATTTAACCTGTGACTCGGATGTTCTCCTAACCGTACACATTTAACCTGTGACTCGGATGTTCTCCTAACCGTACACATTTAACCTGTGACTCGGATGTTCTCCTAACCGTACAAATTTAACCTGTGACTCGGATGTTCTCCTAACCGTACACATTTAACCTGTGACTCGGATGTTCTCCTAACCGTACACATTTAACCTGTGACTCGGATGTTCTCCTAACCGTACACATTTAACCTGTGACTCGGATGTCCTCCTAACCGTACACATTTAACCTGTGACTCGCGTAAACTCTAAAACGGAACTTTTATGACAGACGTCACCTAGAGTACTGTAGATCCTATTGGGGGCATTTATGGGCAAAAAATATAAAATTTGCCTTAATTGTTGAGTCATTATTTTTTCTTTACCGGCCAGCAGAGAAGCGGAAGGGTTAATACAGCGATCAATTTCTCACATTTTGAAGTCGTCATACATATGTCGTACGACTGAAAGGGTTAATACAGCGAGATCAATTTCTCACATTTTGAAGTCGTCATACATATGTCGTACGACTGAAAGGGTTAATACAGCGAGATCAATTTCTCACATTTTGAAGCCGTCATACATATGTCGTACGACTGAAAGGGTTAATACAGCGAGATCAATTTCTCACATTTTGAAGTCTTCATACATGTGTCTTACGACTGAAAGGGTTAATACAGCGAGATCAATTTCTCACATTTTGAAGTCGTCATACATATGTCGTACGACTGAAAGGGTTAATACAGCGAGATCAATTTCTCACATTTTGAAGTCTTCATACATATGTCGTACGACTGAAAGGGTTAATACAGCGAGATCAATTTCTCACATTTTGAAGTCGTCATACATATGTCGTACGACTGAAAGGGTTAATACAGCGAGATCAATTTCTCACATTTTGAAGTCGTCATACATATGTCGTACGACTGAAAGGGTTAATACAGCGAGATCAATTTCTCACATTTTGAAGTCTTCATACATATGTCGTACGACTGAAAGGGTTAATACAGCGAGATCAATTTCTCACATTTTGAAGTCGTCATACATATGTCGTACGACTGTAATTTAGCAAATTGTTTGTATGACTATAATTCAGACCTTCATTCTTCGGCACGAGCAAGATTCAACTGTGTGGTCTACACTGTGGTGTAATCTGACACTGTTGAATCAAAACATGTGTTTTTGAAATTATGATACAGACACAAATTGCCGAAATGATTGCAGAGTATCGATTGGCACCCAAAGAAGAAGAAAAAGAATAAATAGTATGCAATGTTTAGACTTCGAGCCATTCGGTTGTGGTATCCAGTCTCCTGCACCCTCAGAGACAGCCCTATTCTGAATATATTTAAAAGTCGCGTGAACAAACATTCTCTGTCTCTAGAATTATGGCAGTATATATGTAGTATAGTGTTAGGTGCTAAACCTATGAAATCATCGTTTTGTATGGAGAAATTGGAGATATCTCATATTTCAGTACAAATATTTTTGCATTTTGTTTAAGGAATGAAAAATCATAATTTTTTAAATCTCTATGTGAATGAAAGAGACAACATTAAGGTAATCGCAACATTGATTTAATAAGTGAAAAGTGCCAGCTGTGAAAAAAATACGAGTCTTATCATGAAAATGGACTAACTGATTTTGAAGATTTAATTTTAGGTATAAAACTGATAATTAAAAGAAAAATTTAAATGTAGATGTAAGACTTTGAAATTAAATTTTAAACAATAAAAACAATTGAATTAGGTAGAATTACAGGAATTACGAACTTCTCAATCTGTAAGAAAATTTCGCCAATTTCATAGGTACATACGGAAGCACCCAATATTTAGTTATTTTGTTGTATACATGGGTCACAAACTTTCTTTCCCTGCTCAGAAACTTTCCCATCTTATCCTGGTTTTCTGGAACAGATCTCTTATTAGATATAAGCCTACCTTTGTTCAATATCTTCATGTAACTCTTGTTTCCTTTATATTATTTGTGTGTAATAAATAAATTATGAATTAATTAAGAGTAGTAGTTGGCTCCGGCACAATACCAGCGTCACTGACTCGTCTGTGACTTTGTTGAGTCAGGGCCAGTTCGTTGTCCCATTACAACGACATCACCACATAGGTGCACTTATTGTGTTCTTTGCTTTGGTGTGCTATTTGTAATTATTATAGTCAATATTTTTTGTTATAGTATAAGTGATCTTTTGTTTGTATTTTGTTTTTTTTTAAACGATAAGAAATTTATTAAGCAAAATATTCATGAAAATAAGTACAGAGAATATAAATAAGATATTCATTCTAGTTCAAGACGTGTGGGACTGCCGCTCCATCCTCATATAGGCCTGTGCAACTCCACGTATGGCGGGTGCCGCGGATGCACATGCTGCTAGCCCTGATGATGGCGGTTTGAATTCTTGCTCGTAGCCAGCCCATTATTGTGGCAGGGGTTCGGTTCCAGCGGTCCGCCAGCGTTTCGGCGAGGTGTTTAGTGAATGATATCATTTGTAGAGCAAAAACTCCGTCGACAGAGGTTACTAAAGGGGTGAAGGTGGTGTGGCGCGTCTCGCATGGGTCGCAGTACTTCCTTTTCTTTTCTTCTTCAGCTGAACGAAGGACAGCCGCTACGGGGCGTGATGC
Organism: Argyresthia goedartella; assembly: GCA_949825045.1. NCBI lineage: Eukaryota > Metazoa > Arthropoda > Insecta > Lepidoptera > Argyresthiidae > Argyresthia > Argyresthia goedartella. The sequence continues at coordinate 28,349,484 of OX463831.1, forward strand.
GTGGGAGGGAGCGTCGGTGTCTATGACACGGATATCAAATAACGCCTCCCTCTGGGCAATCCATACCCCCCGACAAGCCAAGTCTCCGCGCAGCCCAGTATCGCCTTCGGAGATGACTGGCTCTTTCGTGACGTTTCCCCAGGCTTGCTGGCACAGTTCACAGAAAAGATCCCTTATTTCGTTATGTCTGCGTGTGATAAGGCCACCTGTTTTGCAGCACAAGGCGTGGTCCACGTTGAAGTTGTCATTGCCGCAGCCGTCGCAAGTCGCAGGCATGGAGATTGGTGTGCGGTGGTATCTTATGGCCAGGGCATCTCTAAATTCGTGGGGTGATAAGTCGAAGTTGTCTTTTCTTGTCGGTATTACTGAAAGCCATGTTGATGTTTTTGTTTTCATTTTTGTCGCTATTGATCTTTCTATTGCTCTTTTCTTTTTGGATGGTAATTTTGTTAGAATGCTTTCTAGAGTTTCGTTCTCGTATGTTTCTTTTTCCTTGTTTCCTTCCTTTCTTGCGTCACGCAAAGAATTGTAGTGTTCAGCAAGGTTTATGTCTTTTATCTCTGTTAGGGCTGTTGAAAGTATTGTAGATCCCTGTTTTGAGATTTGGTATGCACGGTTTGGTGTGTTGAAGGGGTCAGAAAGGGCAAGTCCGCCTTTGTGGACTGGGAGGGTAAATAGCTGGGTTTCAAGTTTTGTGATTTCGCCTCCGATTAGTGTTGGTATGAATTTGTCGTGTAATGTATTAGTTAAGGGTTCAAAAAGTTCTTCTGATTTTTTTTTGTATTTTGTCGATGCATTTATAAATTACGTGTTTGTACCGTACGTTCAACGAATAAATTTTATCTATCTATCTTATATATCTAGTCTTATTATAATAAACAGGGTAACTCACCAGTACTTTGGTTTGGTCTGCCCTGTATATTACACAAAAAGGAAATGGAAAAGGTTAATACTTTACATAACATTACATTACAGTGAAATGAGCCCCCGGTGCCGGCGTTTCCTGTTTCACTATTCACGATGTAATCTTTTCTTGCGTTGCGTTGTGAGCTTGCTGTTGCTGCACTTTACATTAATGTGACCGGTTTAGCCTAGCGGGTAGTGACCCTGCCTATGAAGGTAGACGGTCCTGGGTTCGAATCCCAGTAAGGACAAATATTTGTGTAATGAGCACGAATATTCGTTTCATAGACTTGGATGATTTCTATGTATTCACAGAATCGTCGTCTAGTACCCATAACACAAGTCTTGTTGGGCTTACTATGTGCCTAGTCCGATTTGTGTGAGATTGTCCTCTAATATTTATTTATTTAGTACATATTCTGCATACGAAGCAACGGAAAAAGATCTAATCAGTGACGTAAATCACTTACCACACTGCGGTTATCATAGAAAAACATCTAACAATTCTAACCAAATCCATTTCATGCAAAAAACTTTTATAAATGAACCTGTCCCTAATATTTACACCAAGAAAAGTCAGGTTGTTATCATAAAAGTCAACTGTCAGATATCTTCCCTGAAAACCTCAATATAGGGTACCTTGAATTACTTCCTTAGTTAATTTATAGTCCATTATGCGTAATGAGGGGCTAGTCTTTCGCCTATCGATATGAGGTCCCTCACAATATTTCCCATCATAGTTATGTTATGACGTCCGTATAATGCATTAAAGATAAATTACTTAGTTCATTGGTACAGACTCACCGCCGAGATTAAACTTTCTGCCTTATATAAGAGCGTGTAATCACAAAATATTATACACGTGAATACTCAGCAAAATGTGAAAAGCGTGACCTTCCTAATTCCCCCTCATATTTCCCGCGTAATATTCCTTCACGTTCCGTTCCACTGCGCAAACATCGTTCAACGTAAGTTTGTCGCGCGGCCACGCAAATTGAAACGTAATGAACCGTTCCCCCGATAAGGCATCCCATTTGCTCTAGAATGGATTTTGAGCTGTTTTATATCGTTTGGGTATTCAATACTCTTATGATATTGGTCGAAGAATCATTCTTTAACTTATTATTATGATTATATAAAGGACTAACCACGGCAGGATCACGAGATTATCTTGTTTGGAAAATAAGGTAAGAGAAAAGAAGTTGCCTGGCTTGAGTACAAAACAGGGGTACCATCATTACAACAACCAAAATGAGTATGATCATTGACACAGCTGCTATTCTAATGCATTGTTATATCTGTCAAATTACGATAACATGCGAAACTGAATTGATATTTTAGGAAATTTATTGCAATAGTAACCATCTAAAATTACAGGCAAAAATATTATTTGGGTTAGGAATCTTATAACAAATATTGGAATACGTTATTATAACGCAGTAATTCTGTATAATCAGTGTATGGGAATGACAAACAAATTAATATAGTTTCGAAAGTGTTACCCGTGGGGTGTACAGTACAAGGCTCACAACTCTTCCCCGCGGCATAAGTTACCCGTGGGGTGTACAGTACAAGGCTCACAACTCTTCCCCGCGGCATAAGTTACCCGTGGGGTGTACAGTACAAGGCTCACAACTCTTCCCCGCGGCATAAATTTTTGGCCGAAACGCACGTTGAAGTTGACTTTGCGGTGCTCCTCACCACCTCGTACGCTAAAACTATTGATATCACAAAAAGACTTTGAAATAAGAATTATTTCTTGGGGGGTGAAGCGTCAGGTGCAGCTGCAGGGGGTAGGAAGGAGTTAGTAAATTTTAGAACCACACCAAAAGGTATCACGAGAAATAAGTTTGAAAACTTTATTAATCAGTTTGTCTGAAAACATATTATGGCTCGACTAATAAACAAACAAGAACATAGCGTCACGCCATTATTGCGCCCACAGTTATCCAGATATTCAAGACTCCATTCCAAGTAACAGGGAGCTAGTCCACCGCCACAGCTATGGAATATGAATGTTGTAAAAACTAATAGCTGAATAAAAAAATCAGACCTAGTTACGGCATAGCCTTCAATCGCTCAGAATACGGCCCGAGGCGTGAGACATGATTTATGTCCGATACCAAGATCCGAGGCGCGTCGGCGGATATTATACCGATTTCCGGTTTTTCCGGAAGTGACGTACCGAGATAGTATCATGTGGCTTGAGGGATGTGGGAAAGATCTAGAAGGAAAGTTGGATAAAAAAAAAGACTGAAGTGAGAGTCGGACTCGCTCATGAGGGTTCATGATCGAGCGAAAAACGGCGATAAAATAGTTTATTATAAACCTAAATAAAAATGTAGTTTCTTAGTGTATCACATTAATGTTTCCACCGATGGGCACAAGCATTTACTCAAATTCAAGTAAGAATGAGTCACATTCCACTTCGTGAGAGTTGATGGAGGCAAAAATGTTATAAAGTGCTTTCTTACTTGATTTTTGTCCGAGTTTGTCTGATGTTATATTTCTTGAAACGTAATAGTCAGATACTTGATATTTTCAGATACCATATTATAGCCAATAAAACAATGCTTAGTCATATGGTTCCATTTTAGATTTTGCGCACGCATCCCTGAGAGTAGCATTCAAGATTCTATGGTATTTGGAAGAGATTTATAGAGTTTGTCATGTATAAAACACGTTATCAAAGGACCTCTTTTAGAAGTTATGAGATAGTTTCATTTTGTTGACATAGTTTGCGGTTGAGTGTTTTGTCTAACTTTTAAGTCTAATAAGTTTGTAAAATCTATAATTGTTTGTATTTTTGTGATGGTAGTTAAGTTCTATTTATATTTTACTCTCAAGGATGTATTTTTATTTTCAGGTGTAACAGAATATGATCATATTTTTAGGGGTTCTTAGGGACAATTCTAAATAACATCCACTTTGAAAACAAATAAACTGCCCTCCCTCCACTAGCGGTATTTATAGGTACGCCACAAAGGTCATATTTTCTTAATCAATAATCATAACTAAGAATAGCCGCATATATAAGTTAAGACAAAAAGTAAACCTCGTATAAAGTCTTACCTAACCAAGCAAATATTGTCTGGTTCAGAGATGTTAGAAGGATGAAATCCCCTGTTTATATGTATGATGAAAAAGGTCGATTACATCTCCATACTTATCTTTTTACAATCGACAGTACATCATATTTACAAACCTGAACTCTAATTAATTGATTTATGCAGGTTTTTAGCAATGACGTTAGGGTGGCTGTTACGGACAGTACAATATTTCCTAGCCGATGAAAAGCTTTTTAACCCCCGCCCGACGAACGAAAAAGGGGTGTTATAAGTTTAACGTCTGAGTCACTCTGTGTGGCTGTGTGTCTGTCTGTCTCTCCGCACGTGGAGTGTGAATGGGTGAACCGATTTGAATATTGTTTTTATTTATTTTAAAGTAGATTTCTTGGAGCTGAGTCTTATGGTATCATCGAGCTGGCTGGTCTGATGATGGAGTTCGAAGGTGGGAGCTGAAATCGTAAGATGCTTACTAGTAAATCCATCAAGTTTGGGGTCATTAGGTTTGTTATGACAATACATTTGAAAGTATGGTACTATCGAGCTGATCTGATGATGGAGTCGAGAGATCGAATCGTTGGCATCGCTGATGTTCCACCATTAATCTCTTTTTAATATTCGTTATGAATCCGAGTCCATCAATAATGCTGTCATAAATTTAATAATTATAACTAATTATGACAATATTTATCATAAATATTTTAAATATTATCATATTGTTGAAGTATTTTTAGAACCGAAACAGCATTTCGGAAGTAGCCAAAGCTTTCAGACATTCATCAAAAATAATGACACTGCAGCCAACATAAAAGAATTAATGTTTTTTTTTTAATTGAGTTTAACGGCCCTGAATACAAGTCGTTTTGGCCCAAAGGGCCAAGGATTGAATGAATGAAGGTGGGAGCTAGAACTCTGGGAAGCTCCTTATTAAACCCATCCGAGTTGTAGTCATTAGCCCATTAAAACATAACGTTCGATAAATCGGACGCAAATTAATTGGCCATATGGAAAATAAAAATCAATATATTTGGTAGTTTTTTGTTTTCGAACGAAAGTTGAATATATTTTGTTATACTGGCAACATCGCTTGTAATGAATGAACGAAAAAAAATGTTTGTCTTTTGTCTGTTTTGAAAATGGCGGAGCGAAGTCGGGCTATTGCGAAAAAGTGGTAAGCATTATTTTGTTTTTCTTGTTAACTTTTACAGATAGAATAAATAAAAACTTGTTCTGTTCGTTGAAATATTATCTAGCTACATGAAAATTACTTCATTTTCTTATGAAAATTGCTACTTTGATTCTTGTGAGTAAGATTTCTATGCCGTCCGATACATCGAACGCTATGCATGGAGGGCCCTAAGGTGTGGTTTGCTTTTTGCTTTTTACAGCTTGAAGGTGCATGAAATTTTATCGGCGTTAGAATGCGAAGATGATAGTGAGACTAGAGAAAACCTTATCTATGTTGAGCCACCTATTGAACGGAGTGGACAGGCTACGGATGAGGACAGTGACGCGTCTGACGATGAACATGGTGCCAACCTAAACCACTTGGGCCGCACATTACTTCAAAGTAGATGTGCGTTACAACGTTTGCGGCCAACGAGAGATGCTGCTTCGCCAAATCTTCCATCATCAAATGCTGAAGTATTGCAGTCCTCTTCATCATCAAGTGAAAAAAGCGACGATGAAGATAATGAGCCACTTTCTTCTAGGCAAGCGCAGAAAAATCCGCCAAAAAAGTCTCAAGCTAACAAGAAAAGAACGACGTTATGGAAAAAACAGTTACCTGACTTTACATGCCCAGAATTCAGATCACACCCAACGTCTGCAGAAAGTAAAATTGCAAAGATCCCTTGGATTATTTCAAGCTCTATTTCCACAAAGATTTAGTGAAACACATTGTCGACCAAACAAATCTATACGCAGGCCAGAAAAACAAGCCTTTGATGGTTACAGAAAATGAAATTTACGTTATCATGGGTGCGATGTTGCTGTCGGGCTATGCCAAGTTACCGAATAAAAGGCTGAAAGAAAGAAGAATGCATTAGATGTAACAGATTTGAAGCGATACTCCAACATTTGCACTTGAATGACAATACTCAGTTATCGGCTTCTTCTGACAGACTGTATAAGTTGCGTCCGCTGCTAGATAGCCTGGGTGAAGCATTTCAAAAACACTATGTTCTAGACGAGCATTACAGTGTCGATGAAAGTATGATACCATACTACGGCAAACATTACGCCAAGCAGTTTATAAGAGGAAAGCCTATTAGGTTTGGGTTCGAAAATTGGGCTTTATGTGCCAGCACTGGCTATATGGTGGCATTCAGTCTCTATACCGGTAAATCAACTGAAAAGAAAGATTTTGGATTAGGCGGAGATGTAGTTCTCAACCTAATAGAGCTCGCAAAGCTGCCAGCCCAAGATGGCATAAAAGTATACTTCGACTTCTTCACATCGTTGTCATTGCTAAGGCATCTAAGACAGTTGGGCTACTATGCGACCGGCACAATAGGGGCCAACCGTCTTGAAAATTGTCCACTAAAAGATGTCAACCAGTTCAAGCGAGAAGAACGGGGCTACAGTGAGTACCGAATGTCAGACGATGTGTTTGTGTGTCGATGGAACGACAATAACGTAGTCACGGTGGCAACCAACTTTGAAAACTGGGATTTGACAACAGCCACACGCTGGTCTAATGAAAAAAAAGCAAAAGTTGCGATCCCCCAGCCGTCAATGATTGCAAGCTACAATAAGCACATGGGTGGGGTGGACAAGTGTGATCAAGCCGTTGCAAACCTTCGTACAAGAATGCGAATAAAAAAATGGTGGTGGCCGATTTTTGCATACTTTCTGGACGTATCCATTGTAAACAGTTGGCTAGAAAAAACGGTTCCAATAAAGAGACTGAATCCCTGTTTGCATTTAGAAGGTATGTGGCTCGAAGCTTGCTTGTTACATATGGAACTCCGCCCCATCAAGGACAAAAGCCAACCAAACCTTTGTCCATCACCCGGTATGATGGCAAAGATTATTGGATTGTACCCATGAACACAGAACGCCGCTGTGCAAGTAAATGCGGAGGAAAAGCCAAGTTTCTTTGCCTGAAATGTGACGTAGGCCTTCACCCTAAGTGCTTTAGGAAATATCATATCATATGTTTTTCATCATAACTTATTTGTATCCGTGTCTTTTCTTTTTATGTTTTTCTATAATAAACTGTGCTAAATAATCACCTGTTTTATTTGATTTACTCATGTCTCCCCTAGAGTTATGTATTGGGTCCACTATGCATAGCGTCCGATATATCGGTCGGGTCATAAAATCCTTGCTATACATAAAATACCTATATTTAGCTTATTATGTCTTTTATATGACCCCAAATTACCATTATATTACATAAAATCTGTATTTACTTCATTAAAAAACTTTAAGCTTTAATGGGTTAGATTCGTCGTGATGATACTTCATTTCACCTGATGATCAAACTGAAACTATGGATTTATGCGGGGGTTTTTTAATGCTTAAGTTATTAGCCTCTACCTCTAACAACTAATCGATAAACAACCCTAGAACCATCACGAAAATGTTGAAAATCGAACGGAGGTGCAAAACTGAATGCGCTTTTAAATTTTCCAAGTCCGCAAATTGCCTTGTTGTTCGAAATAGGAATTTAAAAGAAGGATCCGAGGGTTTAAATTCAGTTGTGGGTTGCGTTATTGGATTGCGACGTTAGGAGTCTAAATAGAAATGTCCAGAGAATTCCAGGTTTTTCTTTTAGTAAACATGTTTAATCGTATTTCTATTGCCTTCTATTAGGATTGAGTTTACGTTCCAATTTGCGTTTCTCATAAAATGTTGGATATTTTTTATTGGTTTTGGATTAATGGATACATTTTATAGCATGAATAATAATATTGTGATGCCAATTCCCATATGGGGTATTTCAGGCACATTTTGCGCCTTCGTATGGCCAGTTCTTATCATTTTGACAGCGTGACAGGAGACTATCCCTACGCTACGGCTCTGAATTTTTAGGAATTATGACATCAGATGCAATGGACGACCCGAATGGCCGAGTCGGCAGTGACTCTGCCTATGGAGCCAAGGGTCCCGGGTTCGAGTCCCGGTGGGGGTAAATATTTGTTTGACGAGAACGCATGTTTGTACCAGTCATGGTTGTTTGTCTATCTAAGTATAATATTTATCTTTCTAAGTATGTGTATCGTTGTCTAGTACCCAAGATACAGGGAATCCTAGTTTGGGGCTAGATCAATGTGTGGAAATTGTGTCCAAAGTATTATTATTTATTATTATTAATGTGTCACTAATGGCCTTACAATCATTAAAAAAAAATAAAAAATTAAAAAAAACATACTTAAATTAAAGCCTATTTGTTGCAAAATATACCCATACACGTCTTCATTAATTAAAGAGTTCCTTTAAATCTCAAATATAAAATAAATAAAAATCTTTCAAAAATCGAACTACTTGTGTTATGCGTACTAGACGACAATATATTTAAAAGAGATAAAAACTTAAGTAAATACATGGAAAACATCCAAGACTAAGAAACAAATGTTCATGCTCATCACACAAATATTGCCCTTACCGGGATTCGAACCCAGGACCGTCAGCTTCTCAGGCAGGGTCACTACCTGCTAGGCTAAACCGGTCGTTTAATAAATAAATCGTCGGCCGTAAATATTGCATCATCAGATCCAACGATGAAAAATTGCGGAGAAGCTTCCCTGCACGTCACCATCACTTCCATTTGCATGCATGATGACGAGCATACGTTGCTCACCAACCATAATAAAGTGATCATATTGCAACCGGTCGGATACCTAGTAGTGAGCAGTTCTGGTGGCCACCTGTCGTCTTCTTCACCACGCTCACTTCACAAAGTGATGCTTTCCGAAAGTAGTAATAATAAGAAATAACAAAATATCAGATTATGTAGAAGACAAGAAAGCTTGGGAAGGTGTTTGCTCCAATTCTGTAAAAAATAACGTATAAAGCTGGAGGTTTCTAGTCGCCTCTTTGCCTCCAGCATCTAAAACATTGAGGTGACGGAATTCAAATTGAGTTCTATATTTCCCTGTACCTTATACATGTGTTAGTTTAAGATTTGACATTCTCCAAATGTTACCTATGTGTTTCTTATGGAAATAAACTCTTTTTGAATTTTGAATAGTAGTAGAGAGAGAAAATGCATGAGTTACTATGAACAATACAAAAATCGCTAATGTCTGTCTATAATATTTGAAGACCACATTTTTTGAAGTCGGTTAGAAAATTAAAATTAAATTAGGTACCTTTTGATGTTTAGTTTATCGGTTGCTCCGACCATTTAAGTTATTCAATTCAATTTGTTCAATTTGTTTATTGCAATAAATTACACGTTAGATGGAGGTGTTACAGTTCGCATCACTTAGGTACAATGTAATTTTACCCTTAAGGTGTAGCAATTAGTATAAAAATAAGTATTTACATGAAAAAATATGTACACAACAACATTCATCCTCATTTAAAGTAAAATAACACGCCTATAATTAATTAATAGTAAAATAGAAAACTGTGGTCATTTGATATTAATTTATAGGTCGTAATAATGTCAGTCATAATAATTAGGAGATAATTTCAAAATGTACATACACACACAGGATTCCATGTCAAAATTATTAAGTTCACTTAGGCTATGAGGACACACATGATCATCAAAAGTTTCCCTAGTGCTACAGTTAATTGCATTTAAAATAAGTTATAGGTCATAATAATCAGTCTGAATTAGGAGATAATTTCAAAATGTCATATACACATGATTCAATGTCAAAATTACAAAATTCACTTAAGCTGTAAGGACATATAAACACCAAAAGTTTTTTTAGTGCTATACAAAATTTACGATATTTACTACTAAGGATTCTGGTAACTTATTGTAAACCTTTATGGCTATCATTTTTGTTCCCCGAGAGAAGGTAGTAGTTCTACATTGAGGAACTTCTAGTTTTTTATGATTTCTTTCGTTCAGACGATTGCTGACACCAGGTGGTCTTTGAGGGAATTTTTCAGGGTGACGTCTGACCAATTTACACAACTCAATTATATATAACCCTGTTATAGTGTGTAGCTTAAGTTTTTTAAAAGAATCCCTGCACGAATCTCTGTTACTACCAAGGTTATCCAAAATACGGACGCATCTCTTTTGTAGGACGAAAATTTTATTTACGTCTACACTATTTCCCCACATTGCTAGTCCATAGAGGGTTCTAGATTGGAAGAAGGCGAAGTATGCCTGCAAGGCGGCTTTTTTTGTAGCTATTTTGTAAAGCGATCGTAATGCGTAGCAGAAGCTACTGAGTTTGTTCTCTAGGATCTCAATGTGTTTTTTCCAGTTTAGGTTTTCGTGGGTATATATTCCTAGGAACCTGGCATTTGGAACTAATTCAATATTTTTTGGTCTAGCTTTAAGTTTAAGTTTATAGGTTTAGTGTTGTAATTTCTGAAATGAATCAACTGTGTTTTGTTAGCATTTGTGTTAAGGTTAAGTTTCTTAAACCAGTTTACTATTTTGGTGACTGATTCTGAAATCACATTCGAAAGGATTTCATTTTGGTCTCTTTGGAATTTAAAAAAAAACAGATACATCGTCAGCAAACATAACAACTTTATCATTTACGATTTTAGGTAGGTGGTTTACATACAAGAGAAAAAGTATAGGGCCTAGTATGCTACCCTGTGGCACTCCTCTGCCTATGTTTAATGTCTCAGATTCAATATTCAACATGGTTTTGGATTTATCCAAGATAGGCAAAACCATGCTTTGCTGTCTACTTTCCAGGTACGATCTGAACCATTTATTTGTTTCTCCCCTGATTCCATACCTATCCATTATATCAAGTAAGATGTTGTGATTTACATGGTCGAAGGCCTTTGACAGATCTAGTAAGACAGATATAACATTTTCCTGTTTTATTCTTGTAATAGCAAATCCCGAATACTAATGTATATGATACATATCAGGCTATTTGACCTTTCAATATCTCCCCAGGGTACAGTTAGGTTCGCTTTAACACAGGGTTAATAGACCTTCTCATAAAGCATATTTGGTTATAAATGCCTATCCTTACCTATTATTAGAAAGGGTCAAATGTTAGTCAGTACTGGAATATTAACAGAAGATCTTAAGAGCATTCTGTTCAAATAGAATATTGAATATCTGGCTTGGATTAGCCTAACTGAGCCATTGCCAGCCCGTATGACAAAAGACGGTGCTCTACGACAATAAATGTAATAATTATCTGCTTTTGGAACATACACCTAGTATTAAATGAATGACGGCTCTAAGATACATGTAACTATCCAACAGAGGAAAGAATATTTTGTTTTGATTTGATTTGCGTAGTGAATAACTGGCTTGACGTGGGCACAACTGAGCCATTGCCATACCATAAGGTAAAAGGCGTTGCTCTCCGACCACAAATATGTGTTTTTTATCTTACAATGGTAAAACTAAGGCCCGTAATAATAAATAAACCGCTCTCAGCTCTAAAAGCTATCTTAAGCGCGTGAAAATGACAGATTTTATATGGCGAAACCGTAATTATGAGAGCTGAGAGCTGTTTATGGCTTTACGCAGAAAAGTGTAGTCATATTTTAATGGGTTGTTATTGCATCGTTCTGTACTGTTCTGTGTGAATCTGTTGGAAATAGGTGTGGCGCTTTTTTGTTTAGTTAGTTTTGTTGGACTTTGTGATGGCTCTGAATTCGGTCCAAATTGTTTCTATTCACACAGTTACCAATGGTCATTGGTCTAATCTAAGGCATCGTCAGACTATTGACAAATATATCAATTGTCGTCATCGTTGCAAACTGTAAGCCTTCGTGAGACTATCAACAGACATTCACCAAGGCAGTTTGCGTTCAATTTGAGTGGAATCGTCTTCTGTTAAGTTAGATAGATAGAGAGATAGGTAGATAAAGCGTTCATTCAGTCTCACAATACACAAAACGGAAAACAGAGAATACAATAAGTAGGCATAGAACAGAATAAAACAAAGAATAGAAACAACAAGAATACCTACCTGATATATGCCATTCATATATTCGATCAAGATGATTGTGAGTAGTCGTGAATTTTATGACTGATTAGATGGAATAATATAATAAATGAGAATTAAAAAAAATAAGACTGAAAGTATACACAAATGCCAATTAAAAATAAGTTAAGTTTTTTTTTGTTAATATATCCAGAAGTGGATATTTTGTTGTGTATTTTTATAAAACTAAATTGTATCGATTATTGGTTTTAACGGCTTATTTCACCAACGATCCCTATCTTTCAGGGGCCACCTAGCGGTTGTTTCGATTTGCCCTAAGTGTAAGGGTCATCTAGGCTCCTTGGGGACCCCTAAATATAAGAGTCCGGCAATCGAAACAATCGCTAGACAGCTAAGAAAAAGAGCTAAGTGTCCCTTAACTGTTGGTGAAATCGGGCATTATTCTTTCAAAATTACATAAACAATACAGGTAAAATAAAATAAACGGTCAAGTGCGAGTTGGACTCGCCCACCAAGGGTTCCTTACATACTTGTAGATAGGTTGTGTTCACAGACCATAGATTAAGGTAGACGATTCATACACGGTGAAATGTATGGGAAAGAATATTTTTACTTTGCCGGTAACATAGACTAGCATAATACATGGTGTTACATACAAGCATAAGATTGGTTTAGGCTAGCCAGACTCTAGGCAGAGAAGATAGGCATATAATTAATACATTAGTAAGTCTATAGTATACAGTCTTTCAACGATCTTTTGGCGCGTGAGTAAAATTTACAGGGGGGTGCCGGTTCTGCGCAACTTAATGCACCGAAACAGTCCACTAGTTCTACCTATTACCGCAAGCCAAAAGATACGCAAAACTATACTCACGTTAGGGCTGAAGGCAGAATGTTTGAATAGTAGGCTGAGTGGTAGGTAAGCCTAAGTCACGTGACCGAAAAAGTTGCATTGCCGGCACACAGCATCAACAAATGCGTGCGCAACAGGCACATAGACAGAAATTAACAGTTTTCAGATTATCCCTTTGCTTGTGCTATAAGACCTTGCTCTGTGCCAAATTTCACGATTCTAGGTCAACGAGAATTACCCTATTGGTTTTGGTTCCCTTGCCAGTACTACGATAAATCCAAATTTCTACAAATATTTTTTACACATAAACGGTCGTATCGATTGATTGCGTCAACCTAGAAGCATGCATTTTTCACAGCTTTAAACGACCACCGACCTGAGTTATTGATACCAATTTCAACTTGAACCCTCTACGCGTTCCCGATAAAAAGGTTTTGATACACGGACAGACAGACGGACAACGAAGTGATCCTATAAGGGTTTCTTTTTTTCCTTTTAAGGTACGGAACCCTAACAACTGGTCAAAATTGATGAAGGGGTCCTAAAATATTGTAGTAAAGGGACGCACGTCTGTGAGTCGTGTGATTATCTTAAACGAAGTATAAAATATGGTTATCTAGGCTAGGGTTAACATCACAGCTATAGCTAAGTTTGGAAAATGTTGTAAGGTTCTTGCGTACATACATTATATTTTCGGAAATAAATTGACTAGCTACGGTTAGTATGTCAATTTCTTTAAAAAACTTTCTAAAGGAGTCTGTGCGTTTTGAATTATAAATTGCTCGAATAGCCCTTTTCTGTAAAATAGAAATGCCTCCCTGCCTTGATGCACGTGCCTAATATCTATTCCGCTCGCCCATCTTTCGTAATGACGACTAATATTTATTTCCGTCGGCCATTTTGTCTAATCACGCCGAAGCTCGTCGCAGGGACTCGTGAGTTCTGTCACGCGCGATGCGTCACGTCCGCGAGAAATATCGACTTCACGTGATTTACGTACCGTGGGTTGAGCCCGCCGCGTGTAGGTTGTGGAACCGAACGCGAAAATAATACTTGAAGGCACTTCATATCTCCATTACGGTGATTAAAATATTAAATATATACTCCAAAACATTTATATAGGTTGACATTTACTTAGCTGACCATATTTTGGAACGAAAAAAAATTTGGATCTCCCATAGCAACTTGTAATCAGCTGATCGGGTCAATGTACTGAGGGACGAATTTTTTCTTCATTTGCGGCCACATGTTTCTTGAGGAACGTTGTTCATATTGATGGTTGCTAATATTCCCCAAAATATGGTCATTAAATGTCACCTTTATATGTAAACACTGTACTAAGTCAAACTCCCATAGTATGGTGACGACCGGTTAAGCCTAGCGGGTAGTGACCCTGCCTACGAAGCTGACGATCATGGGTTCGAATCCCATAAAGGCAAATATGATGAGTATGAATATTTTTTTCAGTCTTTCTTGTTTTACATGTATTTACATAAGTATTTATCTCTGTTGAATATATCTTCGTCTAGTACGCATAACACAAGCCCTTACTATGGGCCCAGTTCAATGTGTGTAAGATTGTCTTTTAATATTATTAATTCATTTATTATTGCTTCGACTTAACCTGGTGCATTAAACGGAAATTCTAACGATGGAAAACATCGCGAGGAAATCTTCATATATCTAAGCAGCTGTAGCAGTGTTCTAGATATTTATGTGTCTGTGTAATGTCTGAGGGAGAGTTCTATCCCAGACACCTATTTACAGCCTTACAATATAACCAAGGAGGCATTAATAAGGCGGTAGCACGACACTTGAGCATTATTAACTTGATGAAGAAAATGTGAATTGGAGCATGTGTTTTCAATATCCAAGTGGGTACAATCGAACAAACCACGCTGTAAAAATTCTGGCCTCTATTGCATAGGCTTACGGTAAGTAGGACTGGAAGACTTCGTCCGATGTTACATAGTTAATTAGCTGACTGTCTTTCTGGTTGACATACAAGATAATTTGACAAATTATTATACGTGTAGGTATAATAAGAGACTTCATGATCAAAGTAAGTTGTATGATTTCAAAACTTATTCGCAAAATGTAATTAATGTTGATATCCTGTAACCTTACAAACACGCTGGTTTCAAATAATAGTTTATGTGACTGATACATAATGACAAATTATGTACAGTGACATACACAAGTTTATCTACACACATATCATAAGCTCTCTTTGATGTGTTCAGGAACCGCATGTTCGACCGGCATTGTGGCATTGATCATTGCTCTGCACTTGTTTAGCTTGTTCAGTAGTACCAAATTCACAAACAAACTAGGGGCGGCACGCAGGCGGGCGTCGGTTTTCGAAATTTGAATGTCATAATTTGTCGAAAATTGGTACATTATGGTCATAATGTATCAATATTCAGATAAGAAATGAGTTTTTACCAAGTAGTATAACATTATGCTGGTTTTAACTTGCGGTTTTTGGACGCAGTAAAGAGGGTTTATGATACGTGTGTAGATAAAAGAGATTACTTTAAGATCTTCAATGATTATTACGAGCAATGAGCTTTAACTTTTGGTCACACATTATGATGTTTTGTGTGTATTTCTTTGAGAACGTGATGCGGGTCGTTCGTTTGGCTGTCACGCAACCAGTTGCGCATCTCCTGGGTGCCTAGTGGCGTCCAGGGACGCCATTTTGCCGTTTTAGGTTTTGAATTTTATTACCATGGCGTAAGGTTCATAATCGCGATGCCTCATAACCAGGAGTTGGCCTCCTCTCTCGTTGAACTCGTCAATATTTTAAATGTAATACCACCAGATGAATACAGTCAGTTTTTACCGTTTTAAAAATAACAAACATAGAATCATGCCTTTTGACGCATCGAAGACGGATGTCGATGACCTTTGTGGCATTGAGATTCGAGGGTCCGCCTCCCAAGGGAGAGTCCCGGGTTCAAATCCCGGCTGGGGAGGAAGAACAACAATCACCAGGTCTTGAATGTTTATGTGTGAGTGTCTTCGCTGTTTCTGGTTCCTACGACATTTAAATAATTGAAATTGAAATAAACTTTAAACACAGTAAGTAACACGAACATTATATGACTTTACATAGGGATGTTGTTAATAAGAGCCGGCTCAGCATTGCTGCATTAGGACGGGTCTTAAGTTTAGCGCTGGTTTGTAGCCGGCCGGCGCGGCGCTCTAACACACGGGAAAACTATTTAACCCCTCAGTTACCACCGGCGTTAGCTAACACCACTTGTTCAAGGGTACAAATTCGCGATCCGTCCCAACTACCCTCGGTTTTTGAGTAGTTAATAGGCATGGGATCAGATAATATGGTAAATAACAGAAGAAAAAACAATATTACTACATGCTGATATGACATAGGGTATCCAATAGTGTGGAGCCAGAAGCCACAACCATTATGAATTTTGACCATTATGTATTTTGTACTTGTGTGTTTCGTACTTCGGTACTTTGAACCATTAAGGGATTTGGCTATTCGGTGATTTGAACTTATGGATTGTGACGTTCGGGGTTCAGATTTTCGGGAATCTGTAACCTTTTCGAGACTATGAACTAATGGAATATGGCGTTCGGGGTTATAACTTTAAAGATTATGATATGCACCCCCTAATAACCTCTTTTAAGACCTTACATATACATTAATACCTTATTTAACATTGGATAGCGTGTTGTTTGAATTAAGATAGAAGTGGAACGAGAGAACCTCTACATTCTACATATTCCACTCACTCCCAAGTATTCACAACTCAATATAAAGTGAAAAGTTACCATAACTATCCACACACATACAATGCACACGTGCGCACGTGTTTATTGCATAACTTTTTACAGTTTTTAGGGTTCCGTAGCTTAAGGCGATAATAAAAAAATGTTTTTTTTTAGAATCCATCTTCTCCACTAGCAATGCTTTTACAGATGTGATTTTTGGATAAACGTTTACTGAGTATTTGACTAAGATTCTCACTGAAGGAATAAATCGATTAGAGGAAATATCGATATAATTTAATTACGAAAAGACCTCTAAATTGTTTTATTTTTTCCTGTAATTCTGAAATCCTAACTGATTTCATTGCGGAATTGCATTTAAAATGTGTATATTATGTATTCGTATACTCGCCTTGAAAATAATTTTGACAAAATAGTGTAGTTCATTTTTAAACTACTACGCTACGCGCTACGTTATTTTAGTTTGAGTCGAGCGCATTGTTTGCGCTCCCTTTTCTTTATTAAGTGGAAGTAATAAAGCTGTCACTTTCGTTTTCATTCGTATTCCTTTTTTTCGCATCACCTTAAGAGGAAAAAGGAACCCTTAGTTAGAGGATTACTTCGTTGCCCGTCCGTCCGTCCGTCCGTCTGTATTTCGAGATCCTTTTTTTCAGGAGCGCGTAAAGGTCAATTGAAATTGATATCAATAGCTAATGTCAGTGGTCCCTTAGATCTCTAGGTCAAATCAATCAAAAGATTGAAAATTTGCTGAATTTGCTGGCTACTCGCTGGTCTGCTGGAAGAGATCTCTTATTATATATAAGCTCGCCTTTGTACTCTATTTTATGTAAGTCTTGTTCCCTGTATATAATTTGTGTGCAAAAAAGAAATTATGAATTATGAAGCAAAAGAAAAAACCGAATATCGTCAATTTGTAGTAACATCACACAAAAATGAGATTTGTTCGGAACCCTCGGTGCGCGACTCAGACTCGCACTTAACCTTTTTTTTTCAAATGGAACGAGCGAGGCTCGCGCTTAATGAAACAAGCCTTGCTAGTGATGTGCCGGTTAAGGGAATATAGGTAATACCGAATGTCGTAGGAATAAACAATCTTGATCATTTGTGTACATATCTGAAATATGGGGAAACTCCAGGGGGAAATGCACACAGATTTTCTCAATTTGTTTGCATTCAGCATTATATTTCCCGTGGGCTTTAAATCGGAAAACCAAGGAAACCCTACTCAAGATCGACAACAGAAATGTCCCTATGTATAGTTCGCGACAGTTCGGATGGCTATCGGGAAGACATAAACTATAGTACGTTGTAAACACACTACTACCATGTCTTCCCCGAGTGCCATCCCAATCTGTCGCGAACTATATTTGTTGATGGATGTTAAAAACATAATAAGTAATTCAATAAATACTACTTTCAGGATAAATAATGAGCCCATCAAGCTCAATAACACGATATTAATAATTATGATCGTAAAGTAAGTTACCCCTCCACTATCGCAGAGACCTAATCAGTATACCTGAATGTTGGAAGCACGAATAATTACCAGAGTGAAAAAGTAAGATGAAATTATCGTTATATCATTAATAATAATAAAACCTTGGACACTATTTACACACATTAATCTAGGGCAACAAATATAATGATCACCAAAATATTTTTTTCCTACCCAAAATGGATAAATGAACACCAAAAGTTGTAAAAAATATCAGGACAAAATACTGCGGTAGCTTAGGTGAAGGGTAAAGGGGGTGAGCGAAGCGAAGCCCCCTTTATCCTTTGTGTTAGGTTGAACATGTAAGAACAACAAAAAATACTTAAAACATAAACTTAAGTACACAAAACATAAAAAGGTGATCATTTATCCAAACACAATTTGGTGGACATTTATCCATTCTTGCAGTCATTTCGAATTTATTGGTAGTAAAATTTCGAATTTTTTGGTAATCGTTTAAACATAAGCCTTAATCTAGCCCCAAACTAGGATTCCCTGTATCTTGGGTACAAGACAACGATAAACATACTTATGTAGATAAATATTCTATTTAGCTAGATAAACAACCATGACTAGGGTACAAACAACCGCTCTCATCAAACAAATATTCGCCCCCACCGGGACTCGAACCCGGGATCTTGGCTTCGTAGGCAGGTTCACTGCCGACTCGACCATTCGGGTCGTCATTTTAATAATTCCCGAACAGTTTAATTCGCTAAAGTTTTCAACGCGTAATTATTCGTGCTCCCTATGCAGTCAAGTTTCGCTGCGAGTATAGTTTGATATTTCCCGGGAGTGTCCCATCACTATCGCTCGCTGCAAACTGGGAACGAATGCGTTTAACTTCGCTGCGCACGCGGGCATTAACATTTGAACGCGGCCCGCATTTTTAAATGCCTCCATACAATATGTGAGCAGGCTCGCAACTATGTGTACCTGTTATTTGGTTCGTATCAATATGGAGTTTACGACGCGTATCAAACATAGAAATATTAATAAGATATTATGCAGTGTAGATTTTTTGTTGCACGAAAAAGCGAAAGGGGCACACAGAGATAGAGAGAGATATAGAGAGAGACAGGGTGGGAAAGCTATCTATATGGCTGTGTAAAATTACTTAGATCAATAAAATACATTAATTATTTCTTCATAAATTAATTTTACTTCAAGTTCTACATTAATGCGTGGTAGTGGTCGTAAAATCAGTCCATCAACCCGCACTGAGCCAGCGTGGTGAATTATGGCTCAATCTTACACGTAACCGGGTACATTTATCATTTACCAATATTAATTTTATTTAAAGTTCTTCTGTGAAGAAGCGGACCATTTTTAGGGTTCCGTACCCGAAGGGTTCCAAACGGGACCCTATTACTAAGACTCCGCTGTCCGTCCGTCCGTCCGTCCGTCTGTCACCAGGCTGTATCTCAAGAACCTAGCTAGCTAGAGAGTTGAAATTTTCACAGATTATGTATTTCTGTTGCCGCTATAACAACAAATACTAAAAAACAGGATAAAAGAAATATTTAAGGGGACTCCCATACAACAATTCTTTCAATACCACATACAAACTTATGGATGCACCTGGTTACGTACATGAAGTGTGTAAGTAACCGCAGCAATAACTTTGTAAACAATATTTTGCTGTGTAAAATCCAAACTATTCACTCCACACCATCGCTTCCATTGAACGGTGGTACGGAACCCTTCGTGCGCGATTTAGACTCGCACTTGACCGGTTTTTATTTATTGCTAAGAATTAATAAATTTAATTACGATTTCAAACGCACAATCCTCCCTGACGTGCTTAACGAGAGCGGATAATAATAATAATAACACTTTGGACACTATTTACACACATTGATCAAGCCTCAAACTATGATTCCCTGTATCTTGGGTACTAGACAACGATACACGTACTTATAAAGATAAATATTATACTTAGATAGATAAACAACCATGACTAGGGTACAAACATCCGTTCTCATCAAACAAATATTTGCCCCCACCGGGACTCGAACCCGGGACCCTTGGCTTCGTAGGCAGGGTCACTGCCGACTCGGCCATTCGGGTCGTCGCGTCGGGGTAAGCTCGATGTTGTATGCACAGCTTCAGTAGTACGGCGCTCATCTAAAAGGCGAAGTTCAGTGGTATTACAAACTGTAACGTGAACTTGCAAATGGCACGTAATCGCGTGCACGTTCGTGCACTTAGAGTTATTAAGACAAGACTTTCTTCTCTGGGAACGTTTCTGGGTTAACTTGAGCTAAAAAATGTCTGCACTACAGGAGGCTAGCCTCGAAAATCCCTCTCGGTTTTGTGCCTTTAACTCTAATTAGCAGAAGCCGTAGCAACGCTGTACAATGCAGTCACAACCTTTCTTCAAATAAAAAGTCAGACGGCTCTGTAATAGCTTAAAGCTTGGCGCTGCCTACAGAATGTGCACCTTAGCCGGAAGGAAGGGATTAGCAATGGCGGGGGAACTGAAGAAAGTATGCTTTTTGGTGGACAACTAAGTCATTTTGTGTAAAGTAAACAAGTGCAATTATTATAAAAACAAATAACCCGACTGCATTTTCAATCTTTCTGATTCTGTATTGTTTATGAAACCCTTTAATTGGATACCCAACTCGATAGGTTTGAATAATATATATTTTTAAAACATATACTATGTCGCACTCTCACAGTTGAGACAAATCTAACGACACAGTTCGAGTAAAATCTTTTAAGCCGTTTAGACTACGGAGCGTGTCAAAGAAAAATACAGACATACATATATACATACACTCGACAAACATAACCCTCCTTCTGGCGCAGTCGGGTAAAAATAATACACAATTGTGCCGATTCCAGAGGCGCCGCAATTAAACTAAACGAATAAAAACAATGACTTGAGCTACGGTGGGTAGGCGTGAGCGTGACAATAGCGGTCATCCAATAAGTGCGCTTTTTGGTAAAAAAATCATTACTTAGATACGGATACTTAGATTTTTTCTGATTTTTTTATCAAGCTAAGCCGTATTAAGTAGCTTTAACCACGGAGTTTTGGTTTGTGAAAACCAGTTATCTAACATTATTTGCTTAAAACAAATACAATCACAATGCAATGCATAATAGTAGATTTCCTACGAGTTCGTAAAGAAGCCTTTTAGAACGAGTTCGGAATATAAATTTTCCGCCTGAGCGGCGAAGTTGCTATTTTGAGGTTAGAATGCGGAAAATAATAAAATACAGTGATAACAAAATAAAAGCATTTACCCTCTTTACCCATTAGAATAAATATTAATAAATAAAAATGTATATTACAGGTAAAAAGATACACTGGATTTTATGTGTTTCTCGCTGTATTGACAGGCAGCACAGATTAAGTGAGTTCATTTTGACTTGCAAGTTACAATAAGCAATGACATTTGATGCTCCACTTCAATAGCAAAATAAATAAGATCACTTATTCGGTTCTTCTTGTTCACTGTGGAGACTCAGCGTCTTGGATAATAAAGAACACAGATGGCCCTTACAATGAGGGTTACAAGGTGCAATGGCTTAAAATAAAACGACTGGGGTTCGTGAAGGGGTTAAAATAATAGAAGTATCCGGCTAAGAAATAAAGAACACTTCATAGCTACACGAACAAAACAAACGGAATTTCAGAATGAGTAGAAAAGAAATTATGAGAATCATTATTACTTATCTCGGGGGTGAAAAATGTACGTGTTGAATCTGATTGAAAATAATAGGGAAATATTAAACTGCACATCAAAATTACTGATTTGTACAGCAAATATCAGGGTAAAATGCTGCGGTAGCTTCGGTGAAGGGTAAAGCGGGTGAGCGAAGCGAAGCCCCCTTTATCCTTCAGGTTGGGTTGAACATGTAAGAACAACAAAAAATTCTTAAACATAAACTTGAGTACATATAAAATATTTAAAATATAAAAAGAGTTTTTGCTGATCCCTTTTTGCGGTGCAAATCATTAATCATAATTAAATACTATACAAAATAATATAATACCGGAGGAATCAAAGCCCTGACTGTCACCTATTTGTTTTTACAAACCAGTAATATTCAGAAAATATCCGATAAAAACGGATCACTTTTACAAATTGTGCTTTTCGTCGTCTAAGAACAAGATTATTTCAATTATCATAACATACACTAATTAAATATGGTATGAATTATCGTTCTTGGTATACCAGGTATACATTATTTGTATTATAAGAGATTTACAGCTTGTTTACGTATAGCAGACAAAACCAGATAACTGCACTACCTTGACGCCAACTTTTCCTATTTTAATCATTTAAATAAGAAATTAGTAATAATTTCATTTATAAAAAACGTCTTACATAACATTTTCAAACAAGAAGTTATGATTCATGATGCTAATACGCTTCCACCGTATACTAGGATCACTCAAAACTTAAAGTGCTCGTTTCTCATTTCGACATATTGTGCACTTAATCCGTGTTCCCAGAATATCCTCGACATACGGCCGTAATGGGGTTATCGATAATAACTCCATTTTTGTTTAATTACTTACAGTAAATACTTCATCTTAAGTTAAATTTCAAGATAGATTTTTCTGTTCTTGATACTTGTTAAATCAATTTAATTGAATCAAGCTTCTACTTACTTATTTCTGTTTTTAACTTGAAACTGGCTCCCGCGGTTCAGGCCTAGCCTAGCCTAGGGCAAGAGCCTAATTTCGTGAGAATAAGTCAGAGTACGCACAGATTTGTAATTATGTACTCAGTGCAAATAATTCCATTTTTACTTTTATTTACTTCACTTATTGCTTACAAAGTTAAAAATTACTGTATCTAAGCGTATCATCGTAGTACCCGTTAGAGACCGACCCCCATGTACCATGTATGATTCGGTTTGCAGTAACAGTCGGGGCAATGACCGCTATTGCCATGGTAACGCGTACCCACCATAGGTGTTCCTCTCCCGTGCACATTAGTCAAATAAGTTTGACGGACACTCATAGTAATGCTGTCACAGTATCTCGCACGAAAAATAACTGCGCCAAATTTTTATTAAGTTGTTAAATTCGTCAATATATCAGTAACATTCAGTTATATATAAGTCACCGCTTTCGCTATTTACTTAAAGCGCATGCCTCAGGGAATTCGCCGAATAGTTGCGCAAGAATGCTGCGCATTGAAGCCTGTTAGGGGAAGCATAATGTAGCTATTTATACTACAGCACTTGGGAGGTATCGCAGAATTGACGACCCGCATGGCCGAGTCGGCCTGTGTGACCCTGCTTACGAAGCCAAGGGTTCCGGGTTCGAGTCCCGGTGGGGACAAATATTTGTTTGATGAGAACGGATGTTTATAACCTAGTCATGGTTGTTTATCTATCTAAGTATAATATTTATCTGTATAAGTATGTGTATCATTGTCTAGTACCCAAGATACAGGGAATCCTAGTTTTGGGCTAGATCAATGTGTGTAAAAAGTGTCCAAGGTATTTTAAGTTTTATTATTATAATTTAGAGACAATATTATCTATAAATGATTAATGTGGTGCCCGTTTAAAGACAAGCGTGAATGCCGCGACTTGTATACTACTCAAAAGAAAATAAGGGCCACTTACATATTTCTGTTTTTGAGTAAATTTTTAGATGTAAACTAATTAATAAGTGACTAATTAATGATGTCCGGCCTCCTTCAGTATCCAACCTCTTTAATGCTGGTGTTTAAGTCTTACAGCTGGCCAGAAATTGAAGAAAATAAAAAAACGAGTTTCAGGTCAAATTCCTTTCAGATGGAATCACAATTTTATTCTGTTAAAAAACTATTTCTGTCCATCTTTTGCTTTTTTTAACATCTTTTGTTAATAATGCCACGTCAACGAAGGCATATGGATACCATTACTGCCACCAGAGCCGTTACATTGATTGCTGAAGGTCATTCACAGCGGTCTGTAGCTTTTTCGTTGGGTTTCTCTCGCCGATCCATCCAAAATGTGTGGGATCGGTTCCAAGAGACTGGCAGTGTTGCAAGAAGGCCTGGATCGGGCAGGGTGCGAGCGACTACGGCACAAGAGGATCGCTACATCCGATTGAGTGCCCGTCGAGAGCGCTCTGTGACGGCACGTAAGTTACAAAATCGCCTACGGTTGACAACGGGGACTCGTGTTAGTGACCAAACGATACGTAATCGACTGCATGAAGATCAGCAAAGGTCCAGACGCCGAGTAGTACGCATTCCTTTATCTAGGTTTCGACGTGGAAATCGTTTAAGTTTTTGCCGCGAAAATTCAGATTGGAGCATGAATCAATGGGGTATGGTGCTCTTCACAGATGAGTGTAAAGTGAAGATTTGTAGTGATGATCGGCGGATTAGAGTATGGAGACAGGGTGATAGATTTTCCGATGTCTGCATCAAGGAAATTGACCGCTTTGGAGGTCCTAGTGTGATGGTTTGGGCTGGGATTAGCTTACAAGGCAAAACTGAGCTGGTTTTCTTAAATCAAGGCACAATAACTGCATAACGGTACATCGATGAAGTCATCAGGCCTCATGTGATTCCATTCTCACAGAGAGTGGGGCCAGGGTTCTGGTTAATGCATGACAATGCCCGCCCACACACAGCTCGGGCCACTCAGACTGTACTGGATGACTCCCATATTCGTGTCCTACCATGGCCAGCGTATAGTCCGGATTTAAATCCAATAGAGCATATGTGGGACCAATTAAAACGAAGCGTTAGGGAGCATGAGCAAGAGGTTCACAACCAGCAACAGCTTATGGATGCTCTGAAACGTGTGTGGGAAGAGATACCTGATGAATACATCAGAAACTTAATCGAGACTATGCATTCAAGGCTCCAGGTGTGTGAAAACAGGAGAGGAGAACACACCCTGTTCGATTCTAAATCGATATTCGATCGATGGTTTCTGAACGGCCATTTTGAATTTGACGTTGCTGCCAACCTAGCAGTTTTTTGACAACTGACAGACGAAAGCCCTCGCAATGTAAACGCGTTTTGGTTAGGGTATTGAAATTAAATCGCAGGCCATCTGGAATGTATTCGGGTTTCCCTCAGGATTGTCTATATAGCTGAGTGTGTTGTGGTTCCCCGAACCAGATAAAGTTCGCATTTACGTGGCCGATTGGTTTTTACCACGTAACATTACCTGTGTTGGAACACTGTGCTCATTGAAGCTGGCCCGCCAGTCATAGGAGGTTGGCTGAAGAACCTGTCTACCAAGAAGAGCCTAGGGTGCACCCGGGCCTTGCAGAGAGACAGGAGGTTGACGGGACCGAAGCACAGACCAGGTTAGATCGACCCCAATTACTCCAGCTCGGTGAATCGCCGACGTTCACGCTTCTTGGCAACTGATCGTTACGCTACCTCGTAGCTGATGGGCCCCTACGAGGTCATTAGGTGCTGAGAAGCCTGAACATTTTGGTAGCTAGAGCGTGGCTTCCTGAGATTTGCAGCCGTCAAGGGCTCCAGGAAGGCACGATTTGGGACTATCAATCTGTAGGTATTGGCGGTTACTAGGTAACTTGGTTGTGTTCCTATATCCACATAGATTGGTAGTATTGTAAGCTATAGGTCTATTGCTGGTAGTAGATAGACAGATATTGAATTGAAAATTGCATTGAATTACCAGTTAGTCAATCTATTAGTGGTCTAGTAATGCTATGAATGAATGTTTTGGTTAACATAGGTAGTTACATCTATTGATAGCAGGCTATTACATTGTTTTCAGTTTATAGCAATTTATAACTTGAACTAATATTGACTATCTGTGTGTGTTATAATGATAAAGGGAAACTAAATTGTATTTACAGAATTTATATAGATATAAAACTCGGTTCCTATTGTTTAAGGAAAACAACATTGTTTAAGTTGTGGTTTAGGGTTCCCTCGTTTGGGTTGTAGACTGGAGGGTCCAATAAAATTGAGTTACTGCAAATTGTGAGTAAGTATCGTTCCGATCATGTCGTTATCTGAAATCCAGAAGGGTGTTTCTAAGGAACTCAGATGGTTTTCCTCCGCACACGGTCTGATAGACCGTTTCGATAGGCATGATGTGGTATTGGAGCGGTCTATGGACGTTAAGGAACGTTACAATAGGGTGCTCGAATTGTCCGCGCAGGCGGAATCAGTTGATGGTTGCGCACCTGACAGGCTGTCACGGTTGCTAGGGGATGTCGACCAATGTATGGAGATGGCAGCTGCTATCACGCAGAAGGCTGCGGACATACGTAGACAGCGCGAGTCCAGCCATGGTGGTGACATTGAAGCACCTCTGCCGCTTCAGGGTTCGGGGTCCAGGTTATCTGCCATAACTATGCCTACTTTTGACGGAGTGTCCGGTGAATGGATGAGCTTCATCAATCTGTTCGACAGTTTGGTGCACATGCGATCGGACATTACCAAGTCTGTCAAGATGGCTCAGCTGGTAGCAGCATTGAGGGGTGAGCCTAGGGAGCTGGTCGCTCATTTGACAGTTACGGAGGATAACTATGAAACGGCCAGGCAATTGTTGGTCAGACGTTACCATAACAAACGGAGGTTGGCCGATGCCCAACTAAACCGTTTGTTTAGTATCCCGGTTGTGTACAAGGTCGGGGCCATACAGACGGAGGTTTTGAACCCATTGTTGTACGTCACCAAGGCTCTAGAGAATCTTGGACTTCCGGTTGGTGAATGGTCGTACCTACTGTTGTACATTGTACTTTCCCGCCTACCCGCTGACGTGCAGACTCGTTTCGAACAGTCTCACGGGAGGTCGGCCGAGGACCTGCCCGCCTTCTCCGACTTGGTCGGATTCTTGGAAGAGGAGGCTCGACGGGCAGAGAATTTGGGGTTGACGGTCACCCATCCTTCGGAGCCACAGAGAGCTGCCGGGAGCGCTGTGAGTAGGGGCCCTCCGACGAGGAAGGACCGCACCAACCGGCAGTCATATGGGACTGTGAGTGCATTGACCCCACATTGTGAGACCTGCCCATGTTGTAGGCAGATTGGCCATGCTGTGGCCAATTGCAATAAGTTCGGGGAACTTAGGGTTCAGGGACGGCGCCGGATGGCCAAGCAGCGGAGCTGGTATTTCCTGTGCCTCGGGCCACACATGGCTAGGGACTGCACGCGCACAAAAATGTGCGGATATTGTGGTGGGGCCCACAACAATCTGTTGTGCATGAACCGGTCCGGCCAACAGCCTCCACAGGGCCGTATCCAGGGTGACACGGCATGGGGCCCTGAGAATTCGTTTGCGACTCGGAGCGCAACTCAGGGGCCAACGTCCCCACGTCCACAGGGCCGTACCCAGGGTGACACGGCATGGGGCCCTGAGAATTCGTTTGCGACTCGGAGCGCAACTCAGGGGCCAACGTCCCCACGTGCACAGGGCAGTACCAGGGTGCAGGGCCGCACTCAGGACCATTACATGGGGGGCCCTGAGTTTTCGGTTGCGACTCAGCATCCGACCCAGCGGGACATTGGGTGTGATGAGCAGGCCGTAACGGGCGGGTGGCATGGGACACCTTCGAGCTATGCGGGTGCGGTTCGGACGCCGCCTCAGTTGTCGCCCCGCTCGTCGCCTCGTCCTCGTCGGTCACATGTGATGTCCCCCCCGCTCATGGAGCGGCCACGGTTGAATTCACGCCCACCCCCCTTTACGGGGAATCGTAGGTTGAGAATGGAACCGGCGCGTGGGCCATTTGTACAATGGGACCCTCTGGCGTATAGCTGCATACCTGATCGGTTACAGGCACAGTGGGGCCCCGGGGGTCCTCGCTAGGAATTTGCGGCCCAACCATTTGTTGCCCCCCAACCGGAGACGGTGGTGTTACCGATCGCCTCTGTGCTTGTTTGGGATTTGGCGGGCAACCCAACATACGTTCGCGCCCTATTAGATTCTGGAGCTCAGGGCTGCATTGTATCGAATGATTTAGCAAAATGGTTGGGCCTCAAGGTAAATAGGTATAATAAATCAATACGGGGCGTGGGGAATGTCACGGTTACGAATGTAGTTGGTCAATCGGTGATCACGTTCTCTCCACGTTATGACATTTTGACAAAAACATCCGTGCAAGCTTTAGTAATGACGCATGTCATGGGCAGACACCCCTTGGTGAAGTTGAATCCGGCCGTTCGATTCCTGACATCAGGACTCAAGTTGGCGGATCCCGATTTTGACACTCCAGCCCCGGTCGACCTGCTACTGGGAGCAGACGTTCTGGGTAGGTTTCTGTTGTCGGATCGGCGAGTTCTTCAGCCGGACGGGTTGATTGCTGTGGATACTAAGTTTGGACACGTGATCATGGGTCCGGCATTGCCAATGGTTAGGCCTGCCGAGTCAGATGGCATACTTATTGGCTCAGCGTTGTCAGACGCTATCCAACGTTTCTGGGAGATAGAGGAACCTCCCACCGTTCGTCGAGTCGACGCAGACGAAGAAGAGTGCGAGTTGTTTTACCAGAATAGTACTGGTCGCCTTCGTTCTGGTCGTTTTGTAACTCGACTGCCTTTCAGGGCCGATCGACCGCCACTAGGAGAATCTAGGAAGATGGCTGAGACGAGATTGATGTCGATGGAGCGTAGGATGAAGGGAGCCGTCGCGCGTCTCAACCCCTTTGTTGATTCGACCGGGTTACTTCGGGTAGGAGGAAGATTGCGCAATGCGAATCTGTCGTATTCGGCTCGTCACCCACTTCTGCTCCCCAAGGGGGGACAGTTAGTTGAATTGCTGGTGACTGATCGTCATATTAAAAACGCGCATGCCGGCTGTAACGCGTTGTTGGCCACGCTCCAGCGGGAGTTTTGGATCTTATCTGCCCGCCGTGTCATACGGAACATCGTGTTTCGGTGCATGCCTTGTTATCGACTTAAGGCTGCCACGATGCAACCTCTCATGGGGGACTTGCCCCCTGATCGTGTGAATGAGGTCAGACCGTTTTCAGGTGTTGGTACGGATTTTGCAGGACCGTTTATGGTGAAGAGTTCACGATTGCGTACCGCTAGGCAATACAAGGCGTACCTATGTGTGTTTGTTTGTTTATCCACCAAGGCGGTACATCTCGAGCTCGTGGCTGATCTCTCGACAGAGGCTTTCATTGCTTGTTTGGATAGGTTTGTTTCTCGAAGGGGACTTCCAACTTTGATCCGCTCTGATAACGGCACTAACTACATCGGTGCGGAACGATACTTACGAGAGATAGTCAACTTTTTGAATTTAAATAAAGTGGATATTGGAACGGCCCTCTCCCGTCGGGGTATACAGTGGACCTTCAGCCCACCGATTTGCCCCCACTGGGGTGGGATTTTTGAGGCCGTAGTTAAGTCAGCTAAGACGCACTTGGGGCGTATAGTAGGTCAGACCGCGCTGACTTTTGAGGAGCTCGCGACATTGTTTTGTAAGATCGAGGCCGTTCTCAATTCGCGATCGTTGTGTCCGCTCAGCTCGGATCCAAATGACCTGGAGGCTCTGACCCCAGGCCATTTCTTGATAGGACAGCCACTTAACGCGTTGCCCGAGCACCCCTTCGAGGGAGTGAAATTGTATCGGTTGTCAAGGTATCAGATGTTGCAGCAGTTTACTCAGAATTTCTGGAAGCGTTGGTCGCTCGAGTATCTGCATATCTTACAACAGCGCCTTAAGTGGACTGACAAAACCAGCCCCCCTAGTGTTGGTGACCTCGTTCTGGTTAAGGATGCTAACCTACCGCCACTACGTTGGCGCAGGGGGCGCATTGTTAACTTGTTCCCTGGCAAGGACGGGACCCCCCGGTCTGCAGAGGTTCTAGTAGGAGGCTCGGTTCTAAAACGAGCAGTAGCAACGTTGTCTCGGCTGCCCGTAGATTAGGGGACAGGTGGGTGCCTGTCCGGGCGGGTGATTGTTCGATTCCAAATCGATATTCGATCGATGGTTTCTGAACGACCATTTTGAATTTGACGTTGCTGCCAACCTAGCAGTTTTTTGACAACTGACAGACGAAAGCCCTCGCAATGTAAACGCGTTTTGGTTAGGGTATTGAAATTAAATCGCAGGCCATCTGGAATGTATTCGGGTTTCCCTCAGGATTGTCTATATAGCTGAGTGTGTTGTGATTCCCCGAACCAGATAAAGTTCGCATTTACGTGGCCGATTGGTTTTTACCACGTAACATAACCTGTGTTGGAACACTGTGCTCATTGAAGCTGGCCCGCCAGTCATAGGAGGTTGGCTGAAGAACCTGTCTACCAAGAAGAGCCTAGGGTGCACCCGGGCCTTGCAGAGAGACAGGAGGTTGACGGGACCGAAGCACAGACCAGGTTAGATCGACCCCAATTACTTCAGCTCGGTGAATCGCCGACGTTCACGCTTCTTGGCAACTGATCGTTACGCTACCTCGTAGCTGATGGGCCCCTACGAGGTCATTAGGTGCTGAGAAGCCTGAACACACCCGTTACTAAACCATTAAAAAAACAGCTTGTGTCAGTTTTTGTTTTGTTTTGCAAAGAGTTTCTGTTTAGTTTTTGCTGTTGACAATGGACTTATTTCATGTTAATTGAAATAAGTGAAACAATTGACTACACAATTAAATGGTTATTAGCATAAGTTAAAACAAAAGCCTTGTTACATGTTATTTTAATAAATATACATTACTGTTTACTATATTTTTCACGTAGCAATCAAAATACTTAGTGGCCCCTATTTTCTTTTGAGTAGTATACTTACTTTACTTGAGTAATTTTCTGAATCTGAGGAATCTCAAATCTCACCTGAAACAAAAGACAATCGCAGGTTAATACATTATTTTTATTATGAAAATCTATAAATAAATCTTAAAACACCCCCGATACCTACATTAATGAAACCTTACGGCTAAAATTTGGTTCACTCATTTCCTATTGAAGCTGATAACTTTCGAACTACTCAATCGATTTTAACCAAACATGTCGAATCAAGTAAAATGAAAGAAACACAAAGTTAGAATTCATTGTTTATTTTTGTTAATCGATTAAGATTAAGTACTCGATTTATGTTAGACTCGAATCATAAAGACGCGGAAGTATGAACAACCGTGAACGCAGTCACAGACAAGCTGTTTCGCTCTGTTCAGTTGGTATTAGCTGACGTTTGTACAAGCGCGCGCTTGTCGGGTGAGGTGAGACAGAGACGGAGCTATGGACGGGTATAGCTGTGTCTCGTTCCCACAACACAACGTGCGAAACTTGTTTCTATGAGGTTGGTAGTTCGTACTTCTGGACAGATTTGCTAAGGCGGGCTTTGTGCAGTATTGGTGGCAAAATGGAGACTTATAGGGGAGAACGAGCGTCGTGGAGTTCACTTTATTTCGAGTCGCCGAAATGTACGTCCAACTTAGCAACCCTGCCGGTCTTTCTGATTCACTTCAGTTTAGATACTGTATTGATTGAAGTCATTAGAGATCAAGAAGATTATCCATCTCGTGTTTTACCTGCTTCCTACCACCCTACTTACTTACACCATGGACGAAGAAGGTAACTACTTTCCCGATGACAGCTATGTCAGGCCAGAAGATTCTGGCCTCGAAACTACACAACCTAGTGAGACTGATGTTTCTCCTATCGGAACGTCAGGGAATGGCCTTCCTGCGACATATATTATATGAACATAATAATAAACAAAAACATAAACATTTACATACAGGAACATACATTGCTTCTGGCCCCACACTAGGATAACCTGTGTCGTGGGAACCAGAAACAGCGACATCACACACATATAAACATGCAAGACCTGTTTTTTTAAACCCCGGCCGGGGATCGAACCTGGCACCGCTCGCATGGTAGGCTGAGCGACTACCGCTGTGCCACAGAGGTCGTCAGCCTTTGTAGTTGTTAGTATTGAATAGAGCTCTGAGTAGCTGCTATGGCAATTAACTGCCTCGAATAGGATTGACTAGTCACGCTTCAGTCTCGAACGTCGATCACAACGCGAAGTCGGCCGCAAATGCCCGTACTGTATAGTATATAGCTGTGAACATGGAAGCTAAAGCTCATAGCTCGCTCGACGCCGACAAAGCGGGGACTGGGGACTGGGGACTGGGGACTCGGCCGACGCTAATGGACTGTCAGAAATGTTGAGTGTACAGCAGTACAGCCGCTTGACCAATGACTGATGTATATTATCCTCTTTGCTGTAGAACGTTTTGACAATCGAACTCAATCAATCAATCAATCGAAAAATCATTAGAATCCACACAAATGAATTGTTTGTTTGAATGCATTATATTTTATTTTGCGAGTCGTTGCCTACACAATTGATTACGATACATCATATTTGATTAATGATTCAAACTTAAGAAAACTGACTTCAAGTTCAAGCCCTATTTCTTCCCCCCCGGTGGGTGGGGGTGCGAATGAAGTCTGTGAACATGAAAATTCCTTGTCAAAACTTTTGCTGCACGGAACCATAAACCAAAACGTCATATGTGTTTATATTTTTTGTATTTGTTGATTTATTCAAAAAGCACTCGATCAATTTTGATAAAATTTGTGTGGGACCACCTCTGAAGTATGAACTACCAAGAATCATCAAAATCAGTTCATAATTGACGGAGTAATCGCGTAATAAAACACACACAAAAAAACAGACAAATTGGGCACCACCTCCTTCTTGAAGTTGGTTAAAAATGAGCGCAGCGCTGTGTTGAAGGTCCTCAGTGTCGGGAAGGAAATACGCTTACGCATATTCAGGAAGATCTTAAGCATACCGGAGATTCATGTCCTTCTGAAGTCAGCATACATTTTTACTATAAATTAGACATGGCCGTGAGAGCTTAGAAGAAGATCCACGTCGCGGGTGGGCGATTTCTGAAAGTCACCGCAGATAACGTTTCAAAAATGGTAAAACCGATTCTGGCTGATTCATACTCAGCCTACATCTACCCTGTGATGGGCACAGGTCTCTTCTCTAAAGCGCTTATCTCCTCGGTCCTGTGCCAAGTGGGTTCCCGACGACTTGATAATATCGTCGGACGTCGGAACCTTTGAGTTAGCTAGAGATATTGTCATTAGTTAGAAATACGTTAAAAAATCATTCATGAACATTTGGGGATCCTCAAGGCAAGGGCGCGATGTGTGCTTAGAGTATTGGCGCCCGTCTCCTAAGCAAACGCGTGCGGAATGTAAACGCGTGATGATCCCTGAAGGAAATAGGCTTTTCAAAAATCTACGAAACAATCAGCGACAATTTCCTTTTTTAAATTTTGAAGGAAATCTTGAGAGATTTTCATCGGATGAAGATATGAAGGAGGCTTTTGGGACTATTTTAAGGGTTTAAGATTAATTAGATTTTTTATTAGTATGACGTCACAATTTTTCACATTTTTATTTAAGTTTGAGTCTAAGTCTATTCTTTGTTACTTTGTTAGTGTAATTAAATAGTAAATAAACAATAACAACAACATCGCACGGTTACAAGGGATCATTATATCTAATGTAAGATTACGATTTACGATTTAAAGTGATCCGTAGTCGAAGCTTCGCGCCGCCATCTTGTATAGGCTCAAACATATGTTATATCACTTTTCAGGAACAGAATGTTCTAGCAACAGAAGGAAGTAGGAGTGGCTTAGGAGTGGCTGGAGTTTAGTATAGCTTGTAAGTACATTTAAATTTTGACAGTGACTTTCGTCGACTGACTGTTTATGGGCGAGTTTTCCACGTAGTCTCTACGAAGTTGTGTGTTTGTCTGTCTTACTGTTTTGACACTAATTTGATGATTCGATCAGGGGCCCAATTCCGGTATACAATTACAGCTCAATGACCATTACATGACGATTACGGTCAACTTTAGAGATCCAATGTCTCACGATTTTGTAATCTGATTCCCTTCGTTGATTAACTTAATTGTTGTGCTTACCAATAACCTTAATTTTTACCAAATTTCGGATATCTAAAGTTGACCGTAATCGTCATGTAATTGTCATGGAGCTGTTATTGTGTACCGGAATTGGGCCCCTGACTTCTGCCTTGTGACAGTTTAAACTAAATGTGGTCTAAGTGTCAGACTAAACCTTTATCAAAAACTTGAGATGACTTGTATGTTGGAGATGATGTTATATGTCGCAGAGTTCAACGACTTAGGGCCAGGCCACGCGATGCGGTGCGGCGCATCACGCCTCAGGCAACAAAGTGAGACAGGGTAGGGGGGTTGATTTAATTGTCGCGTTCATAGTTCAGTATTCACTTGTAGAACTTTAATTTGTATGATTCATGTGGATGTTGGCAATAATGAGGATGCTGCGTAACTGTACCTCTAGCCAACCCGTGTCAATGGCACAGTGAAGGTTTCTTAAGGCATTATCGAAATGTCGTCGGGACGTTAAAGGCTGTTGAGGAGAAATTGAGAGCATCACAGCATCCGGGGACAGCGCTCTTAAGTAGGTCGTCGATGTAAAGTGACAGGGAGAGACTCCCATTTATTCTGCGCTGAGGATTTCGAAACGAGGATCGCATCATGTTTCAACTCATCTGAGGTTGGTTGGTGCAGTTGGTAGCGCCGATAACAAATCATCAGACTGAACATCACTCATCATAGGCTGTTATACTGTAAAACACAGCAATATTTTATATTGCATGATAGCTGTGACAGCTGTCAGAATGACATTACTAGAACTGAGGATAGGTCGATATAAGTATCGATATTTCGACTATATGTAACTGAATCTTGCAATTACAACAAACAAAAGGAACTTAGTACACGTTTTTATTCTTGTAATAAAGGATCACAGCCCAAGTCATCATCAAAGTCAAATTCTGATTCAGAGTCACTGGAGAAATCTTGTAGATTAGTAAGCAGATCCTGGGTACACTGTATGTTGTCAAATTGTACATCGCGCCTCCAATCTTCTTTCATATTTGTTCTAGCTCTTTCGATGACATTCTTCCAATCTTTCGGTGTGACATTATCACATGCATTGTTTTGTTCTCATAATTGTGGAGCATTCAATTAGTTCTTTAGGCAAATCTCGTTATTTTCTTTATAAAAAATCTAATCTCAATCTATTTTCTCACACTATTATATTATCAATTGGTGGCGGATGCTTTGTCGCGAATTGAAGAGTTGGAAGTACCTGTCAGCCTCGAAACGATAGCCCAACACCAAGCCTCTGACCCTGAACTTCAACAGCTCTTGGACAACGGTTCTTCCCTGCAGCTGCAGAAACTACATGTTCCTGGAAGTCAAGTTCCTTTGTACGGCGACGTCAGTACACCGACTACCAGGCCTTACGTACCCAAGTTTCTGCGTAAACATGTTTTCGATAGCCTGCATTCTTTAAGTCACCCCGGCTGTAACGCTTCGGCTAATCTAGTTTCCGAGCGATTTGTATGGCCAGGGATAAAAAAGGATTGCAGAGATTGGGCGCGTTCTTGTTTGCCGTGCCAACGAGCCAAAGTCAACCGTCACGTGACCTCCTCGTTGGGCACATTCAACTTACCACGCGCCCGTTTTAAACAGATCCATATAGATCTGGTAGGCCCCCTTCCACTTTCCCAGGGCTATCGGTATTGTCTCACCGCAGTAGATCGATTTACTCGCTGGCCTGAGGCAGTACCGATAGAAAATATCACGGCAGAAACCGTTGCTAAAGCACTGCTGTGTACTTGGATTGCTCGGTTCGGCTGTCCTACAAGCATTACAACCGACCGTGGTCGTCAGTTTGAGTCGAGTCTATTTCAATGCTTGTCTAGGATAGCCGGGTTCGAGCATAAGAGGACAACAGCATACCACCCGGCTTGCAACGGTTTAGTTGAAAGGTTTCACCGCCAACTAAAAGCGGCTATTGTCTGTCATGCAAATGACAGATGGACTGAGTCGTTGCCGTGGGTCCTGCTGGGAATACGCACCGCCTTTAAAGAAGATTTGAAAGGGTCTTCGGCCGAGCTAGTCTACGGAGAGCCGTTAAGACTCCCCGGTGAGTTCTGGGAGCCAAGTACTGGCATTACTTCGGATATCTCCGATTTTTCCGCCAGACTCAAAGGCTTCATAGAGAAGTTACGGCCCGTCCCTGCTTCGCGCCATTGTAAGCCAAAAGTGTTTGTGCACAAGGAACTGGAAAACTGTAGCCATGTATTCCTTCGCGACGACACTACCAGAGGTTCCCTTACTCCAGCTTACTCTGGGCCGCACAAAGTGCAAGTCAGAGGAGATAAAGTTTTTAAAATTCTCCTCAATAATAAAGAGGTGACAGTGTCCATTGACCGGCTCAAACCAGCTTTTACACTGGAAAACGTCAATGACACTCTCGTGCCAGACAACCCTCCTCAGAATAGTCAACTTAAAACGACTCGTTCAGGGCGTGTTATTAAGTTCCCTAATTATTATCGTCCCTGAGGGACTCTGGTGGGGGGTGGTGTAGCCTACTCATACACAATTTACATATTACACTTATACATTTACGTAATCGTATGCTAAAACATTCATATATTTACAAACTATACTATACATATATACTTACACTTAAATACACACTAAGATAATGATATTAGTTATATATATATATATATATAATGTAATACTAATATAAACACATACATATGCCAACCAACTCGTCGATGTCGATACGGCAGTATATCGACACGTCTTATCGACCTCGACCTCTCACTAGCGGACAACTCGTCACCGCTAGGCGAGGCGTCTGCGCACCAGAGAACATTCCACAGTCATTGCCTAGCTACGACGCGGAACGCATGTCCCTCTTTATCGCAACTGACAAAGACGCGAAACCTGTGCTTGCTTTTTATGCTTGTTTGCTTTCCTATTTCTATCTTCCGAACTGTTCTCCTGCTTTATAACTTTGACCTATTAATAGTGCTTGTGCCTTCTACCCTTCTGTGCCTTTCGATTGCTTACATGTATGGATTTTCTGTGTACTCGGATAATACACCGCTGAACTGTAAGTCTTGTGCATTATTATTTGACGACCTACGGGCGTAGTACACAACCCAACACCCATACATTACCATAAATTTATTTTTTTAAGATCGATAACTTGTCTTGTTGTGCGATGATCCCAAGACATCACTATCCGTGTATAAAGTAAGATATCTGTCTCCTATACTTTTCACTGTCGCAAATAACGGTACTTGATAGGCGTGATTTTGATGCCACCTGTCACAGCTATCATGCTATATTTTACAGAGGATACCTACGTTAAAGTTAAATGATTAAATACCTATGACATGTAACCAAAACGAAAGCGTACTTGCTTATTCATGCTAGGAGGATGAGGAGTATTTATTTGGATTCGACCTCATCTGTACGAAACTTTTTGCTAAGGCGCATCCGCGTTCCGACGCATGAGACACTGTCACGTGATGTAAGGACGGGAATCTCACGGGTATGATGATGTCATTTTTGGCTACAAATATAATGACGACCAAAATATTTTTTCCTACCTCCTCCAAAAGTTGCAGAAAATATCAGGGCAAAATACTGCGGTAGCTTAGGTGAAGGGTAAAGGAGGTGAGCGAAGCGAAGCCCCCTTTATCCTTCGTGTTAGGTTGAACATGTAAGAATAACAAAAAAAACTTAAAACATAAACTTAAGTACACAAAACATAAAAAGAAATTTGGTGATCATTTATCCAAACACAATTTGGTGGACATCCATCCATTTTGGCAGTCATTTCGAATTTATTGGTAGTAAAATAGGTGCATTTTTGGTAATCGTTTAAACACAAGCCGTAATTTTTTGACTGTCATTGGAATTTCAACCTGATTTTCATTTAATTCAAGTGATATAACCAGTCTTGCGACAACTTGGAATGAAGATTTTTGTGTAATTATAATTTCTGCCTTATTTTCAATGGCATAAAGTGGCAAATTTTGGCGTCATTTTCGAGAACTCATATGGCTTCTTTAATAATAATAATAATAATAAAACCTTGGACACTATTTATTTCTTAGGCAGGGACACGGCCGACTCGGCCATTCGGCTCGTCTAATACAAGGTAGAATGTGGTACTCACTTACTTAAAGTCGGGTTTTCTACAACACAATTTTTCGTAAAACCTATTAGAAGCACAAGTTAAATTGTAACACAAACGTAACAGGGCGGATTGTAGTAACTCTTAGCCATGAGTTACGTCACAGTGAGTTACGTCTAGATGGGCCGTTAAACTCCCGCTTCGTAATGAAACAGTTGCTACTACAGGACGTTAGCGTTCTGGCGCGAAATAAATAATAATTCAAAGTAAAAAATATCTTTATTTTGTGTAAGTATTAACATATGTTTAGATAATCTTATTTTGTCTCTGCTCTACATTTGACCCCTGTGGGAGAGGTAAGGCGAATATTATCCCAAAGATTGATTTTTAAATCTCGTTTAAAATAGGTTGAGTTTAACTTGTACAAATATTGCATATTAAATTACAGATTAACACCATGCACTCTAGTCATTTATGTATTCTTGAATATTGCAATATCCCCTTTTTTGATAAAGCGGTTTTTAAATTGCTTAATTGTAGTAGAGAATGCACTGAGCCTTGAAAGAATTCGCGAAAACTTCGCGAGTCTAAATCGGGGCGCAAGTAGTCGGTGATTATTTCTTAGGTTAACATTACAGCTATCGCTCAGTTTGGAAATTTTCGAAAATAAAGTGACTTGCACCAGTATGTCAATTTCTTTCAAAAATATCATATGGAATCTGAGCGTTTTTAAATATTAATTGTTTGAATAGCTCTTTTCTGAAAAAATATAGTTGGAATAACCTATATAAGACATAACACTAAGTGCCACAGCTAGAAAGCGGAATAAAACTTTACTAGAGTAAACTTTAACAACTCCATATAAATTTGTATAGAATTGTCGAAGTTTACTCGAGTTAAGTCTTACTTCGCCTTCTAGCTAGTCACCCTAAGAAAGTGGCAAAAACAAAGCATAACG
Source organism: Argyresthia goedartella (assembly GCA_949825045.1). NCBI lineage: Eukaryota > Metazoa > Arthropoda > Insecta > Lepidoptera > Argyresthiidae > Argyresthia > Argyresthia goedartella. The sequence goes on from OX463831.1 coordinate 28,388,504, forward strand.
CCTTTTCCTATACGAGGCGGAAAAGACGTCTGGGTGTAAGCCCATCGCCGCAATAGATGCAGGTTTGAATCTGGTGTTGATCATGTACCAATGCGATAAGTAATTTAACTCAAGTGCATTACCTAAAAACGGACGACCCAACGGCGATGGGAAAACATCATAAACCTTCAATCTCCCTAGCGATGGGTAATAGGATTGAATATTTAGCTAAGCGTGGGCACATCTGTGCCTCTGCCATTCCGTATAGGAATAAGCGTGACGATATGATGTGTATAAATTGTTTTCTTTTCTTTGAGTACACTTTAAAGATCAAAGTGTAATTAAATTACATAGATTAAACTCAAAAACCCGACTGCGGTACACTTAAAAGTACAAAACAAGCAGAAAATACTTAACGTATGAAGATTTAGAACAAAATATACAATACAGTGTCAGTGACACTCGCATCATCAAGGTGAAACTAATGCCGTATTATTTATCAAAATTGTTTGAGCCGTTGAGTAGTTACGAGGGGACACACAAACAGACATACACCCATACATACAGGTCAAACATATCCCTCATCCTTTGCGTTCCACGCCTCAGACTGCGAAAGGGCTCTAAGGATGCAGAAACGGGCAGTAAGAATCATAACGGGCGTGCCTTGGGACTTTTCTGCAAAAGAGCTCTTTATCAAGTATAAAATTCTAACTCTTCCCTCGCTATACATATTAGAAATAGCTAAGTACACGACACGGAACTTGTCACAATTTGCAAAGAAAAGTGACACGCATACTATCAACAGCCGACGTCGTGATCACCTGTATGTACCATCCAGGAGACTCACCAAAGCCAACAAGTGTTTATTTACTCTTGTGCCCAAGATTTATAACTGTCTTCCTGATCACATCAAAAGCGCGACTAGTGAGAGCATATTCATTTCTAAGTTGAAACAGATACTGGTTGGTATGGCATGCTATACAACTGACGAATTCTTTCAGAATATGAAAGTAATTCCCTGTCCGTTAAGCTAGATTTTCATACAAATTGTATATTGATTTATCATAGTATCATGACATAATAATATTATTTTAATTTACTTGACATTGATATAATACCTATTTGAATGTTATACTATTGTATAATAAGGTGTAGCATAATTGTAAAAGAATAATATCTTTTACTAACTTGACATTTTTTGTAAAACTCATATGTACCATTTCCTGTCTGACATATAAATTATTAAGATTTATGAATAAATGAGTATTTCAGTATTTCAGTATTTCAGTATTTCAGTTTCATTGCAGTTAGTTAAAACACTATACTTTGTATTTGAATCAGTGTAGACTATCTCTATGTAGATGGAAAGACAACCACGAAAGACACTCTTCATCACCATTTCAACCCCAAAAACTTTTCTTGTCCTTTCAGATTCAGAACACGAGTTTGATCTTAAAATGAAACGAAAACCGTGACGATAGCTCCCTCGAGACCTAGGTATTATATTTAAAAAGTATAAAGTGCGTTTCCTCTTCGCCTTCTCTCATTCGTATTTTTATGTTCAATTATTGTAAAACATTTTGTCTCTTGGAAGTTATTTCGAAAATGAAGCTCGCGGTTGTGTATCTTGGAGTATTTTCAGTGCCTATTGATTTATCTGTTGTATTCCACTGTACAATAAAGAGTGCAATAGAACTCTATATCAAATATTTGTGGATTACACTAAGGCTTTAGATTCTGTCTCACATTTGTGCTCTTGGAACAGTCTATTAGAGCAAGAAGTCCCGTGCAAATACACAGGCCTATCGGAATTAATATATAGATATCTACGTTCTCTTCTACTCTAGTTCGGCTCTAGTTTTATAAAACTAGAGTCCGTAGGAAATACCTTTCAAAATTAAAAGAGGTATAAAACAAATCGATCCTATTTCTTCCAAACTGAATTAGACTGGCAACAACATGCTATTAACGTCAACGGAGAAAAGCTTAGCCACCTATGATTCACAAACGACAACCTCATGTTGACAGAGAGCCATGAAGATCTAAAGATCCTGGTAAACTCATCAGATCAAGATAGTTGTAATGTTGCCTTCACATGAACCAAACGAAAGCCATGACAAACCGAGACAAAATACGTAATACATAATAGAGCGTGGTAATAGAGAATACATCAATGACTACATATACCTCGGTCAATTAATATCCTTTGAAAATGCACTTTGCGAAGAAGTTGATGGAAGAGTTGCCTTGGCTTGGAAAAAGTGCGATGTCACTTTTGCCTTTAATGCATGGCCTGACCCGAAATGAATCGCGATTTTCAACCTTATTGTTTGGAAATAAAGTTCAAAACCTATGAAACCATATATGGGTTAGTATGCAGTAAAAAGTTAAGGGAAATGCCATTTAACGTAATAAATAAATAAAGAGAACAATTTAAATGACCACCAAGATATGTTTTTCCTACCCAAAATGGGTAAATGATTACTAAAAGGTGCAGAAAATATCAGGGCTAAATACTGCGGTAGCTTACGTGAAGCTCGTGTTAGGTTGAACATAAGAACAACAAAAATACTTAAAACATAAACTTAAGTACACAAAACGTAAAAAGAAGTTTGGTGATCATTATTCAAACATAATTTGGTGATCATTTACTAATTCTGGCGGTCGTTTCGAATTTATTGGTAGTAAAATAGGTGCGTTTTTGGTGATCGTTTAAACACAAGCCATAAATAAATAAATGTAGCCCATTAATGTCCTTACCGAGGAGCACAGGCCTTCACCCGGATACGAGTAAGATCAATCCATACTTGCTCAGTGCTTACGCCGGCTCAGTGAGGGTTGATGGAATTCGCGTTATAGGTTTTGAATTTTATTACCATGGCATAAGGTTCAGAATCGCGAAGCCTCGTGCATTCTCGCGGTAATGGACACTCCAAACTATGTAAGCGAAAACTAGTTTCCAACTAAATTTACCAACACGCACAGAGACGTGACACTTCAGCCACCGCATATTATCGCTTAAATCGACTAAACTGACTAAAACTAAACTAATTAGGGTCATCGAGGAGCGAGCGCCCTCGCCCAGCGCTCAGCTACAAGCAACCCTCACTCACCTGGACATAAGCTCAACAGTTGCAGGAGGCTCACTCACTGCACACGAAACAATTATGTATTTACTTACTGACTAATATTTGGCTATTTGACCTTTCCCCATGATTAATGATAATGATGTTCGACCGATTTTGGTCACGACGACCGCTTCTACTAAAACCTTCTAATAACTGGACAAGAGAGTCACAAGCTGTCAAGCAAGTTGCTTATGTACCATAAGGGCCATCAGCACATAGGTTAAGACCAATACCATACTACACATAGTTCCTTAAAAAAACTGTTCATCATGGTTATTATTTTTGTTGGTTAGGTTTGCTGATTTGTTGTTTATAATTTATTTTAGTATAACCGGTGGAGTTCTGAGGCTTCAAGATTAATAAGAGCTTAACACGTGAGTACTCTTGTCTCGTTGTTAGAGGGTTTCGTTTCAAACTCGTTGTGATCGTTAGATGTGACGTCTCTGAAAACGTTCACGATGCAGAGTCACTCACTAAATATATCTCTCCTTATAGAAGGACATTTATCTGTATGTGTAACAGTGTTAAACTAAATTTAAAGTCAAAGTCAAAGTCTAATTTCTTTATTACTGTAAATATTTATTAAAATATTTGCAATTTTTTGCCTCTTCTCTACATTGGACCACTGTGGGAGAAGAAGGGCGTATAAACTCCCACAGATTGATTTTTAGATCTCTTTTAAAAGTTGGTTTTGCTTAACTAATACAAATATTAAAAATGTAATTATTATGATTAATAAGTAAATACGAAATTATAAACAACAATGTCTGTGTTGAACTAGAATAACCCCAGACAGTCCCATCATTAAAGTAATCTTGAACATTGTAATATCCCTTTTTCGACAAAGTCGCTTTAACTTGCTTTTTAAATTGCTCAAATGGCAATTTCAAAATCTCTGGGGTGTCTAATTGTAGTAGAGAATGCACTGACTCTTGAAAGAATTGGTAACCTTCGCGAAACCGGAGCGCAACTAGTCTGTGATTATTTCTTAGGTTAACATTACAGCTACTACAGCTTATAGAAGGATATTTATCTATATGTGTATCAGTGTTACAGTAAATATATCTCTCCTTATAAGTAGGACACTTATCTATATGTGTAACAGTGTTACAGTTAATACATGTCACTAGGTTCTAGAGCTCCTACTAGCCTAGAGTGTATACGTCTCTAATCTGTGGCATTGCGAGTACCACAGTTTGGACGAGGGATGTGTGTGAATCGGCTCATTTTGTTAATTTCGATGAAATTTGTAAATTCGGTGAAACCTTCAGCAAGGTAAAGCGTTTGGTGAGATCGCAATTGTCTAACTTATTTTAGTTGCATAAAAGTTACTTTATGCTTGAGTTAGGTAGACTTTCATTAAAAATATCATCAAAACAGTAAGAGTTAAGTAACAAATTAATAAGAATTGGGATCTAATGGGTGCAGACTTCTGTTCATAGAACTGATAGTTTAATAGATTTTATCTACACACGTATCATAAACCCTCTTTACTGCGTACAAAAACCGCACGTTACGATCAGCATTTTGTTAAACTACTTGGTAAAAACTCGTTTCGTATCTGGAAAACTACACATTATGGTCATTATGTGTAGTTTTTCTACATATAATGACATTCAAATTTCGAACGCCGACACCCGCCTGCATGCCGCCCCTAGTTTGTCTGTGAAGATGGTACTGACATTCAAATTTCGAACGCCGGCGCCCGAAGTTGGTGCTACAGAACAAGCTAAACAACTGCACAGCCACAATGCCGGTCAAACATGCGGTTCCTGAACACATCAAAGAGAGCTTATGATATGTGTGTAGATAAACTAGTGTATGTAACTGTACATAATTAGGCATTAAACCTCGAGAGTGGGTTTGTGAAACGAGCCGAAGGCGAGTTTCATAATAATATCACTCGAGCAGTCACATAAACTACTATTATCTACACACGTATCATAAACCCTCTTTACTGCATACAAAAACCGCACGTTACGATCAGCATAATGTTAAACTACTTTGTAAAAACTCATTTCTTATCTGAAAAATTACACATTATGACCATTCAAATTTCGAACGCTGACGCCCGTTTGCGACGAAGTTGGTACTGATATTCAAATTTCGAACGCCCGAAGTTGGTGCTACAGAACAAGCTAAACAACTGCAGAGCCACAATGCCGGTCAAACATGCGGTTCCTGAACACATCAAAGAGAGCTTATGATATGTGTGTAGATAAACTAGTGTATGTAACTGTACATAATTAGGCATTAAAACTCTCGAGTGAGTTTTAATGCCCTCCATTATGTAGCAGTCACATAAACTACTATTAAAATTTAAATCGTAAAGCATCGGATCCTTCTTATTATGGTAATTGGCATATTATGGAAATTCAAAAAAATGCCAAATTCGAAGACATGTGCGCAGCGGCCCACGCGAAGAACTGCAGAAACATGTTTCAGAATTATTTCACTTTTTGCTCTAAAGTCAAAGTCAAAATTTCTTTATAACTGTGTCTGTCATAATGCAGGTCACTTCCCTATGGTTTCTGAGTCGTTTTTAGAGCATTTATGATTCGTGCGTAGATAAAAGTCCTAAACTGTGCGTCTTTTGACAACCACACGTAGTATCCTAGAAAAGTTTCTAGGGTGCATAGAGCTTAATTGTTGCTTTAATTAAGTAATTAAAGCAACAATTAAGCTCTATGCACCCTACAGGGATCAATGTATATGATTATTCAAAGATGGTAATTTTTTACCGAAATTGGCAATTTTAAGTTCTGCTCCCGTGAAATATCAGACTCGTAACTTTACTAAACTCATTAATAATAGTTGTAGAAGGTTTATCTAGATTTCATTGAAGCACAAAACGAAGTCTTTAAGACTTACAGTTTGCTGATAATCTCGATACATTAAAAAAAATAAGGTAAAATGAATGATTGAAGAATTGAGTCGGAGCCACTCATTGCTCCGTAAAAAGAGCTCCTGGTCTAGTGGTTTCACGCTCACTTCTCACGCAGTAGATAATGGTTCGAACCCGGGGGTGACCATGTACCAATAAGATAAGTACATGTACATTTACGAACTTTCTAACGGTGACGGAAAATATCCTGAGAAAACCATTAATCACCATAGTTGCGACGATGGGCTAGCCTCCGGTCACGCAAAATGGAGTATTGAATAAAATTGGCTAAAGGTGGGCACAAATGTGCCTCTGCCACCCCGTATTGGAAAGGCGTGAAGCTATGTTATCATGTTAGACGAAGGCTTTTGAATACGTATGTGATGCATAGAACCGTTTTTCAACAAAGAAACTACTTTTAAAGTAAATTTTTGCGACAATAGGGTATTTGACAAGGAAGCCCAATAAATGTAGAAACGTGTTGTTGAAACTATTTGAACAAAAAGGTTTGACAATATCAAAAATGTATATTTCCAAAAGTTGGATTTTAGAAACCCAATTTTGTGTAAAAGGGACTGCATTTGACTATGACGTCACTTGCTAGTATTTCAGAGAACTCGTGAACAAAATTACCGTTTTGACAGTCCCTAAAATGTATCTATTTTGACTAGCAGTCAAATACGGTATTGAAGCCCAGCAGCAACTCTATCAACCCTGTGGGGAAGCTGTGGGCCTGCGAAGATGGTGCACTTTTCCCGAAATTTGCAAATTTAATTAACTTTCAAAAGTAATTAATCTTGGTCTAAGAAAACAAAATGGCGTTATTTAAGCTTTAAAAGATCTCGTTTGTGATATTAAAATAAAGACCTTTAAAAGGCGAGCACGAAAATATTTACCAATCTTGCACAAGCTATGAATAATACACGTTAGTTTTAACCTTTTACAGATTTTTCGTATTTTTTTACTAAAAAGCAGGAAATAAATGACATAATACAAATACGAAGCAAGCAAATAAGACTTAACATAATAATTAAGAATATATTTTTAAAACATTAGTACAGTATTACATTAAATTAAATTAAAATGCAGTCGGGACTGGATTAAGCTTGAATTTAAGTAAAATAAATTTTAAAACTGTACTAATATTATGTAAATGTTATCACAATGATTTATTACCTTAAGTCTTATCGGCTTGTTCTGTGCTTTTAAGGGTACTGCAGTCTGGTGTTTATTTTTTTTTATTTCATAATTTATTTAGTATCGATTTCTACTAGTATATATATTGAGAATATGCAACAGAAAAGGTTTTTTTAACTGAGTTGAATTTCAGGATTATCTACAGAACTTGGCACCCATTTAGATCTCGATTACGTAATAATAATTTCTACAATTACCTATAGTAAATCGCGTTCGAGTTAATGTGCCAACACGAAATATGATTTATGAGTTACCCGTGTCTTGTGCAGTGGGTTGGGTACCCGGATAGTTCCAAGTTACTGAAGAAACGACCATTGTAGCGTTGCGGATCGAGCCTCTGCTTCCCGAGCTAGAGGTCACAGGTTCGAAACCCAGTTGGGGAGGAAAAAGTAAAAAAAAAAACAGTCTCTTTGATGTTTATGTGTCTTGCGTCGCTGTTTGCTAAAAGCAAGCCTTTATGTATATGTTTAAGTTTAAAATGTAATAATATTTTCTACGATTTTTACATCGCGTTCACGTTAATGCGTCAACACCAAATTTTAATATTTAGTCAAACAGCGGTTCGGGTACACGGACGGACGGTGTCAAGTTAGTAAAGGTGTATGCACACGAGCGGCGCGGGTACTCGTGCGATAAACATTTGGCGGGTTCGGTGGAGGCGGTAGAAGTAATTATTTATTATTAGCTATGGAGAATGAAGGTTTCGTCACGATGAAATTTTCATTAGGAACGTCCGTATCATGTAATTAAGATAAAATCTAATCGTGACATGTTAAGCATCTGGATTTGAACCTCGCATCTTCAGCGTGAGCGGTTAGAGTGGAACCACTAGACAGCTCTTAGCTCTTAGCTGCGGCGATTAGTTAGTCCCCTGTCACGCAAAATGGAGTATTCAATAACTGACAAAACGTGGGCACAATTGTGCCTCTGCCACACCGCATGGGAACAGGCGTGACGCTATATAAGTGTGTGTGTGTGAGTGTATTTAGCTCAGTTGGAAGGTCAATCACCATGTAAGAATAGTGTGCAGGTCAGAATCAAGCTTTTATTGTAAAGATGCACTTTTTTAACAAACGATTCATACTTCAGCTTACATTATAATAAAACAGGTAGTTGGGTTGAATCAGATGAATTATAATCAACTTCCATTTTATTTGATCAGAGCAACTCGTTAAGCCGCTCGGCCCAAGTAAAGTTGTTTTATTCAAATCTATTTACATTTAAATTTACGAGCAGGCACATACATTGCTTCTAGCCCCACATACAACATCCAAGACCTGGTGGTTTAATTTCAAGAGGCCATCTGCATCCATCATAAGGTTTCCGAAGTTTATTTGATTCCTCATCTATTATGCCCCACTCTATTCTATCACGGTATGTCAAGACGTTCAAAAGCGGGGTAGGCAGCGATCGACAATAGTCTGGAAATCCGCTTTGTGCCTTTGAATGCCCATTGTGAGGCAGGCCTCGGCTGCGATTACATCTTATTTGCACCTAGATTGGTTTTGTGTGGCATTTAGCGGAAGACTAAGTACGTGTAAGAGATGGCAATGTTTTTTAACCTATTTCAAAAAGGACGTTCCCAATTATATACGAAACGTATGTACATGTACTAAAAATATACCCAGCACCGATATAGCTTTGTAATAGAAAAAGAGAAAGTTTCTACTTTGATTAAGTTTTAAATTCGATAAGTTTGTTGGCTACGACCTTAAAAAAGTTGGACGACTAATTTATTAATTATTTAATTACTTAGAGTTTACATTTTAAAATCGATATTTTTTATCAAATTTACGAACTTTTTCTAATATTTCCATTGGATTTTGTTGTCAACACATTGACATTTAAACATCCTTTATTCATTCATATCGTTATCGTTTTATTCGAAACTCCGATTAAAATGTAGTAATATTTTTTTTTATCAGGAAGTAAATACAATACAAATTTTAATATTACGATGAAATACAAATTTTTATATTAAGATGACTTTATTATTTTAGTTATGATTAAAATAATGAAATGGTGAAAACTTTATGATTACCTATGTATTCCATATTTCACTTAGACTTGTATCTTAAGCCCATTGGTTTTTTAACATCTATGTTCCTCGGGAGGTGGAGGCCAGGGGAAGTATGACACGGGGTTAATCTATCTTGGACTCTTATCTCCCAGAGTTGTTTAAATGAAAAATTTACATTGAATTTACCTATGATATTTTGTGAGAAAATAAATCAATTTTATATTTATTCTTTTTTGTGTTTTCGAAGCCATTCATCCAATGAAGATGCCCGGATCAAAGTCAAAGTCAAAGTCTAAAATTCTTTATTTAGTTTTTACTTACTAAACGTATTTTTTGCACTTCTCTACATTGGACCACTGTGGGAGAAGAAAGACGAAGTAACTCCCTTTTTTAGATCTCTTTTAAAAACTGGTTGTGTTTAACTAAATATAATATATTTTATCTACTCACGTATCATAAACCCTCTTTACTGCGTTCAAAAACCGCACGTTACGATCAGCATTATGTTAAACTACTTGGTAAAAACTCGTTTCGTATCTGGAAAACTACACATAATGGTCATTATGTGTAGTTTTTCTACATATAATGACATTCAAATTTCGATCGCCGACGCCCACCCGCGTGCCGTCCCTAGTTTGTCTGTGAAGTTGGTACTGAAATTCAAATTTCGAACGCCGACGCCCGCCTGCGTGAAGTTAGTACTAAAGAACAAGCTAAACAATTGCAGAACCACAATGCCGGTCAAACATGCGGTTCCTGAACACATCAAAGAGAGCTTATGATATGTGTGTAGATAAACTAGTGTATGTAACTGTACATAATTAGGCATCAAAACTCTCGAGTGATATTATTATGAAACTCGCCTTCGGCTCATTTCATATGCCCACTCTCGAGTTTTAATGCCCTCCATTATGCAGCAGTCACATAAACTACTATTATCTACACACGTATCATAAACCCTCTTTACTGCGTACAAAAACCGCACGTTACGATCAGCATAATGTTAAACTACTTGGTAAAAACTTATTTCTTATCTGAAAAATTACACATTATGACTATAATGTGTAATAAACTTTATGTCGCTTCTACTACAGCATAGGTCTCTGGCTACAGTTTTTTCCATAACCTGTGACCAGTGTATGTTGGCCCTATACTGGGTACATGGTGAAGGCGGACTGGGTCAATTAGTATTGGACTCTTGACCATTCTTTATTGACCAGTGCGGATTGATCCTAGCACTAAGCCTGAACATAGGGATAGCCCGGCCACCATACAGTGGTTGTTAACTTGCTATGCTTTCTGTTACCATGCCAAACTTTTATTAATTCTAACCTACCCTACATTACCGTGACCATACAATTTCGCTTTACAAAGTAAGTTTCTGTGCTGATAAGTAATAATATTACATTTGCTATCTTGAAACAATACATTATCGAGAATCTAAATAAAATAAGAATATCTATGTATCTAAGTATAGTTAGATATTATATTCATTTAATTTTAATAGTTAAATAAATATTTATGTAAGTTTATAATAATATAATATATATATTTAAGTATGTCTATTATAATATAATGGTGTTATTAATATAATAATTACTCATATACATATAATATTATATCAGATATATCTAATATAATACTTGTAGTAAGATACTTAAAAAGTGAGCCATAATTGTTTAGGCTTGTCTTTTAATTTAATCTAGTAGGCATTAGGTACTTGTTTTGTTAAGTGCATTACATAGACTGTGACAACATAATTTTTAATTAAGTTCATCCAGAACGGAAACACTAAACTCCAAGATACAATTAATATTAGTTTGGGGTTTAGAATTTACAAAAGTTTTTGTAATTATGTTTCTTTTGGCTCAATAAATACATTTTTGATTTTTGATTTGATTTGATAATGTGTAGTTTTTCTGCATATTATGACATTCAAATTTCGAACGCCGACGCCTGCCTGCGAGCCGCCCCTAGTTTGTCTGAAAGTTTGTGAAGTCGGTACTGACATTCAAATTTCGAACGCAGACGCCCGCCTGCGTGAAGTTGGTACTACAGAACAAGTTAAACAACTGCAGAGCCACAATGCCGGTCAAACATGCGGTTCCTGAACACATCAAAGAGAGCTTATGATATGTGTGTAGATAAACTAGTGTATGTAACTGTACATAATCACTCTCGAGAGATATTATTATGAAACTCGCCTTCGGCTCGTTTCATAAACCCACTCTCGAGTATTAATGCCCTCCATTATGTAGCAGTCACATGAACTACTATTAAATAATATGTAGAAATAAATAATCCCACCAAAAACATTTTCATGAAAAATATTGCCAAGACGAGACCATATGGCTGGCACTGTCAAAAAGATATCAGATCTCATGTAGGGCCAAGCTTCTATCTCTGCACGCTCCAACTTCACAAACTCCGAACCTTTGTCAAAATATGTAGGCTTGGCCGTTGCGCTACCGTCACATGTGGGGGTGAGGTTACAAATTTATTCACTATTCAGTACTTTTCTTTTATAATGTTAATTTTTACTATAACCTTTCATTCATTTTCCAATCATTCAATCCGTTCTAGCAGTAACGAGATTTATTCATCCAATGCGTTCTTGTAGTAACGAATATAATTGTTGTAAGTACGAATAAACAAATGTATTTAATTTCTATAACATTCATTTTTACTAAGACAACTATTGTGAAACAGAAATCGCCCCCCAGGTTTTAAATTATGGGATAGAATTAAGCGCGCGCAAATCGCGTAATGTGTACTCGAACTTCGGGCTAAGAATGTTTTCAAGTCGCGAGTGCGGTGCATCAGAGGCCAGCCGTGTGGTCTGCGGAGTGTGTTCTCGCGCGGAGCGCGAGAACCACTACGGTTGCGGGGTCGAGGACTTATGATTGCCTCATGCCCGCGGCGTCAACTCGGGGGGTAACGTCCCCCCCGGTCTTGGGTGGCCCCTACTTGTCAGGGGCCTCACAACAGAGGCCAGTGATACGTTGTTGGGTATCCCACGGTAAGCCGCTGCTGCCTAGACGACGTATTGTTTTGTATGTTTTAAATGCAGGATTTCAACTTGTTAGTATGGTAATGTTATTTTTGTTTGTGTATTTTTATATAATTTTTTTTTGTTAGAAGAGGATGTATGTGGCAGCACATACATGCATTGAATATAATGTGGGAATAATAGCTAATTATAATAATTGACCGAGCGAACGAAGGTCTCCATTTCGACAAGATAGCAGGCCGATTTTGCTTTCGTCTGTCTCTATGTCTCTGTGTGTATGTCAGTTCCGGTCTAGGGGCCACAGTTTTCAAGCGATCCGCACAAAACTTGGCACACGTGTTCCTTGAATTGAAAGTTTTTTTGTCGAGAGCTTTTCTCGATTTTTCCTTTGGGGGGAGGAGTTATGACGTCATATTTTTTTGTTTGTTTTTTTTTTAAACCTATCGTGTGGGATATCAAATTAAAGGCCTTCATGAGCCGGTTCTAAAATATACTACACCATTACCTTTCGGCCGCCTGTTTTATAAAAATCCAAGAAATATTTTCCAAACTTACCAAGTTTGGACTCCTCGAAGTAGGAGACGGATTAGTAAAGAGGATCTATACAGACCATGAGAGTGAGTGAAATAGACTATAACTATTTTCGTAAAAAGTCAATAGATTGTATTTTAAATCGCATAATGTTGTTTACAAAGTTATTGGTGCGGCTACTTTACTACTTGATTTTGATTTAATCTAAAATACTTACCTATAAATTGGTTCACAGTCCCCCCTATTAGCATGTCTACTGCCCACAGGGCCACTAGTTAAGTTAGTTTCGCTTTGTCATTAGGACCGAAAAGACAGATAAATATAATCAATATAGACTTTACTGGCACTTTGCTTTAATAGACTGAACATCCTCTAAAATGGTAGAACTACTCAGCCAAAACATCGCGTACTAAAACTATTCACAGGGAATGTCACCCGTAATTTCAAATGCAATGTCAAACGTCAAGCTAAAATGTGCTTTCCTACTCTGTTATAAGTGCTACCATCTGCTAACTGTAAAATGCATTTGTATAGTGACGTACGATTTTATGGTCTTATTCCAGTGGGTGGTAAAGCAGGGCAATAAAGATACTGCACCGGCATGATATCTGTAGTGTCTCGCATATGAGATGTTTTATGGCCTTGCTGGAACTCGTAAGAGTTATAGCTTAAATCGTGCTTTAGATGAATACATAAATATTTTAACATACATAATAACAATAAGCTATCGTCACGCCTTTTCCCATGCGGGGTGGCGAGCGCACATTTGTGCTGACGTTTTGCTCGTTGTTCAATACTTCATTTTGCGTGACAAGGAGGCTAGCTCATCGCCGTAGCATATTTTGTATATGAATGACTAAAGAACGTCCGTGGGCTAGCCCAGCCTAGCTGGTTAAACCTCGCTGACCTCTCACGCAGGAGATGCGGCCGGGAATACCGACGCTGACCATTTTGAGCCAAGTAAACTATTATAAATACATGTTTATGTGCTACAAGTGATAACCTGTTATTGGCTTTTTTAGTTTAAATTTAGCTATTATCAAACTTTATAAGCTGTTGGTTATCCACAGAGCTGGAAATGAAATAAATACAATATGGACGATCTGGCGGTGGTGGAAAACCTCGAGAGCAAAATTTAATATCTCCATAGGTGTGGCCATTGGCTGACCCCTATCACGCAAAATCTGGGAAAAAGTATGAAAAAAAAAAAGCTCAGATACACTAGTGACAAAATGTCTCCAACCACATCGCTGCAACCTTGCAGCCATAAATTGGTTGACATAATTCTAAAATCCTGCACCCTTGTCATGCAGTCCCTGACATGTAGAAATGTCTTTTGTAATCCTGTTCAAATTGAGAAACCAAACAATAAGAACAAGATTATTATAAACGAGCTATATTTTGATGGGTCAAAACGGGATTTGATAGGGATTCTGACAGAAATTTTCAGATGTCTAAATGACATCATAAAATAAGCCTACTGATTCCCTTAGCATGCTCTGAAAATTCTATCAAAATCACGGAGAAAACCGATAGTCAACATTGCAAAGAGGTCTTATTCAAAAGAGTAAAATCAGCTTAAACCTCGCTCGACTGTACCCAGCTCGCCGGAGTAAACCGGTAAACCAATTGTCTGGTTTCCAAGTCTTTGTCTGGACAAGCTAGACAGGCCAGAAGTACAGGGTTTGGAACAGCCATCAAAGGGCTCTGTTCCTTGCCGAAGTACAAGCAAAACGGCTAATATAGATTTATTAACTGAGTCACAGTCTCGCTATTTGTGGCTCGCCAGTATTTTGTTTGCTAAAAACTTGCGTTATTTTTCGTTTTGTAATGTTTGTATCATTGTGTTGCCTCACAAAGTGTGGGTTTCCTCACAAAGTTTTCCATCATCGTCAGAACGCCCGCTTAAGACAAATTAGGTATTTATATCAGTGGTATATATACAGTCAGCGACGGATTCGGACCACTTTCGGAAATTCGTGGAACCACTCGACCACGGAGCTTAACTGACAGACCTTTCACAGGCGGCTCCAGTTCTAATAGCTCCGAGAACCTCTCTTGAGCTGAATGTAGAATTGAATAGGACGCGGGGAGAGAAAATGTGGACGTCAGATATCTCCTGACGTAGAATTGCAAGTAGTAATGTGGTAACAGCTGAGGGAATCACGGGCTTAGAGTTCTGGTTAGCGATGAGCAATATAAGCATGTGGGTGGTCTTATAGGAAATTTGGCTCATATTTTTATTAAAATGAAATAAACTTATTGTTAAAAATAAACAGTTTATTAAGCAAAAAATATGGTATTTTTTACCGAAAATATTGAGGTTTAATAATAAATAAATAACTGTAAAAAATGTTTCTTCTTCTACAATGAAGATATTTTATTATCATCGTCATGTCATTGGCGAAAAAGTAAATTATACTATAAATTAGTCAAAAATTGTTTTTTTTATAATATTTCAAAGTCAAAATTATTTCTGACGTTTTAAATTATACATTACAGAATTACCCATAGTTTAGTGTAAAAAAGTTCCATTCGATTTTGATGTAATAAATCTAAATTAAACTGATAAATTTCACTGAGCACAGGCAGATGGGGTAAATGTATAATATTTTAAATGTAACAAAAAAAAATGTATTTTTATGGATAATATATGCCTGAGACACTGAGTTGCCCAGTTTCTGGAACGGCCATGTACTACATTGAAACATGCACAGTCAAGAAACGGTTTCATTGAAGGTCGCTGCTAGATTATATTTATTCAAAATATAAGTATGTTACGGCCAAAGCTCGGTGTGTAACTAAACTCAAGTTTAGACGTCTAATGTAACAATTATGTTTGAGCCTCGGCTAATGTTGGAAAATTATGTTTCAACATTGGCCGGCTAACCAGACTAGCCTCCACACTAAAGATGGGTGAGAAAATATGATTGACTATCCGTTTCGATCGACTATAAAGTTTATTTTTCTAGTATAACTAGGCTAATGTTCAAAAAATTAAAAAAATTGGCGGAAATAAGTGATGAGCCCATTACAGGCTCTAGCTGTTGGTAGCTACCACCTTCCCAGTTAATATCATAAAATAATAATTGAAATGATTATAACTAAAAACAGAAAACGAAAGAAATATATATCAATGATGGTATACAATCTGGCCACATCGCTGCCGCCGTCGCCGGGCAAGGTGCCCAGAAGGCTGGCGACGATGCCTCGCGGTATGGCGAGGCTCAGCCGGTGCCCAGGCTAGGATCCAGCTCTCCAGTTATTAGAAGCGTCAACCAGATGCGACAAAAGTTCTTTGAACAACGCTTGCGCCTCTGGGCACCTCGAAGCGAGAGTTTCTTCTCCAAAAGGCGCAAATATGTAGCTTGTCCGAGCCGGCTACCGCACCAGCCTTGCGGGCGATCGCCTCTAAGTTTCAAACTTAAACTCGTTTTTTTATTGCAAATAGGCAAAAATAATTCACTTTTATAAGTCAAACACTTACTTAAGTCATATACATGGATAATATAAAAAATAAATCAAATATGATCAACTAATCTAATGAGTACATAACTGATTAAGGTTTGAGTTTAAAAAAGGAAATCTCCCTTTCAAGTGGTGATTCCCGCACAGGAAAAGGAGACTGCATTATCTCTACCAGTGCTTCGGAAATACGCCCGTCAGAGAAAATAGCACCAAGAAACTCTACGGGGATGTCATTTTATTATTTTCATCACTTTTTTTGCCATCATATTATGTACAATATTTGAATAATCTAATCTTATGACAATATTATTAAATTTAATATTTAAATTTTAACATCGTATCCCTAAGTGCCAATAAAATGTCTAAAAATAACAATCTAACGAAATAAATAAATAAGAACAAAGACAAGCTGTAATGAACATAACTTATGAGAAACCAGACTGGAGCAGTCCCCCCAAGCAGCACCCGTTCACGAGTGATGATGATGACTTGTGCACCAGGGAAGCAACCCGCTACACCAGAGCCAGCAAGTGGGACTCTAGCGTATCGACACAAGCCGCGACCCACAAAGCGACTGCCAGTTTTTTCCCGGAATGTTTGTCATCGTGTTCGTCATATGACCATCGTCACCCCGCGATGTGCCTGCTGCTACACTAGCATGGCGGGAACGCTTACACTGCCAAATGTTACATTTTACCTGTTTCTCTCATAAAGTAGCTTATTTTATTTATTGCAAAACCTAACAGATAAGTTACATTTATTTTCCAAGTATATGTAGACACGTAGTTTCAAATCAAATAAATTGTCCTAAAGCATGTTTCGACTGCATGCTCTATATTGGACAAGTAAGATAATTCCAAATTCCAAATGTCTTTATTACTGTAGATATATACATATACTTAGCAATCGTCATTTTTTGCCACTTCTCTACATTGGACCACTGTGGGAGAAGAAGGGCGTAGAAACTCCCACAGATTGATTTTTAGATCTCTTTTTAAAAATTGCTTATGCTTAACTAATACAAAATATAATATTTAGTCATTATCATAATTAATAAGCAGGAATAAATAATTACAAAATTATTAACAGCAAGGTCTGTGTTGAGCCAGATTAACCCCATACAGACCCATCATTTAAGTAATCTTGAACATTGTAATATCCCTTTTTCGACAAAGTCGCTTTAACATGGAGTTTTAAATTGCTCAAATGGCAATTTCAAGATCTCCAGAGGTATCTTGTTGTAGTAGAGAATGCATTGACCCTTGAAAGAATTGCTAACCTTCGCGAGTCTAAACCGGGGCGCAAGTAGTCTGTGATTATTTCTTAGGTTAACATTAGAGATATCGCTAAATTTGGGAAAGGACATTGTCCACTTTGTATGGGCGTTTCGGCTAAACGTGAACAGACATTTGAATCGAAACTAACTATTAGGTTTTGTAGTACAGGTTGGTAAGAAACCAATAACAGTAATTATTTTGTGTCAATATGCCTGTGTCGTGAGTTTTTCCTGTATGTCTACTGAGAGGTTATGTTCAAATAAATTAACATTTCAATAACAATAACACATCAACAAACGCGGAGTCGGGGTCCATTATAACAAGCCAAAGTAGAAAACAAACATATTCACGAATTATTGAAACGGCAAACACAGAACGAAAGGTTTTTATTGTGTTCTGTGGCGTGAGTGACCTGACCGCCGGTGACAATTGTTTATTTTCATTTTTGTCTAGTATTGCCATGAACCCACATTTACCCACAAATCGAGCTTTTTTTTTGTCAATTTGAACAACGATTAAATGCGACGAATCGCGCATGTATTGTATTAATGCATTTGCATTGATGTACTTTATTTATGTGAAAGAAAAATTGGTACTAAAAGTGCTACTTTAGAGACCACAAAGTGATTTATGTGTAATTGGTAATTTATTAAGTTTTTTACATGGCAATACCGAAAGTAAAATGTCGTCCGGTCGACTGATTAAAGACTGTGTTTCACATAAATTCCCTTTAAGTTTTAACTGTCGATTTACACAACTAGATAATCGAAAATATTCGTAATGGAATTATTTATAATCAGTGGTTATCTCGTATTACCTCGTACATTCTGTCCACGCTTAGCCGAAAATGGACAATGTCCTTTTGTAAGGTTCTTATTCTAATTGTTACACTGAGTTTAGGAGACCGTGCCAGCCCCACCGTTCACCAACCCCAACGTTGACGTGTTGTTTATTGATTCGGTGTACGGTAAAACTGTCGCATTTCCATCTGTTGATCAGAGTTGGTGAACCAGCCCCATCGTTGGTGGTACGGTAGGGGGTTGTTGAGAAAGCATAATAACATTTAAAGAGACGGACGGGTACAGAAAAAATGCAGAGACAATCTCAGTTAATGCTTTTTGTAGCTGACATTTAAAGGCACATAGGTTTACAAAGACTACCGAAACATTATGAATAATAAACTTTTAATCAAAAGTCACTTAATATCATGTTAAATTGAGATGCAAAAAACTTATCGCCTATTATAAAACAGCCGACGACACACTTAATTTGTCGGGTACGCGCGACAAAATTCAAATTTTGTTTACTTCTTAGATGACAGGTTTCTTTTCGTGATCGCTCCTTTAAATGGTAAATTAGAATTTTGTGATCTCTTGAAAAGCCAAGCTTCTAACTCTGGACTAGTTAGATCAAGATTGAATAGGGATTGTAGAGTTTCTGTTTTAAGGAGGAATAAATCACGAGGAAACTTGATATCTATGAAGATATGTGGCGATGAACTAACTCCCTGTCAAGTAAAAATTTAATATCGGATAAATGGGGGCGTCGGTTTCACGTTTACTTCTTACGCAGGAGGTGAAGGTTCGAATCCCGGTGCTGACGATGTACCAATGAGATAAACAATTTCTCTTGAGCACATAATAAGGACGCACTAACGGTGATGGAAGACCATCGCGAGGAATCCTTAATCACTACATATGTAGCTATGGGCTAGCTCCCTGTCGGACAAAATGGATTATTGAGCAACTGGCTAAAAATAGGCGCAGTTGTGCCTCTGCAACTCCGTGTAGTTAATGGCGTGAAGATCTGTTGTTGTTGTTATTGGTATTTTATAGCCATACCAACACCCTCAATAATCACCCGGCGACTCGTTGCTAGCCGAGTGTAACCTACTTTCTCTCTGTAAGTATACGGAGCGGCGCCGCACAGACGGGCCGAGCTGTCGCCGAGCTGTCGCCGAGCATCTGATTGCTTCGTCAATAACTTGTACCTACAGACTTATCCAAGATGTCTTTGCAATGCTTTGGTCTCCTATTTTCGCCGGCCACCGGTGGTGTTGTCACATAGTACCTACATAGAGTCACAATGATTATCACTTTCTACAAGACACCGACATCTGGTATTAAACCAGTTCATTGTACCCTATATATTTTTTACTAATAATTAGGCACCTACTTTATGTTTTATTATGCTTGCTTGATTATGTTATGACGTTTACTAAGTCTCAATTTTTGTGATATATTGTATAAAAATTGAACTTGAACATTCGGTCCGCAGTAACAGTCGGGTCAATGACCGCTCTATTGTAATTCTAACCCGCAAATACTATATCGAAGCACTCATCTCGAGGACATTTGGCACAGAAGTCACCGTTGACTCGAGAGTGGTGTTTTTCGGTGCTGGAACTCGCTTATATATTTCTGGCTGAAAAAAAAAACATATTCTCGCCTTCTAATCAATACTCCATGCTGCACATTGCTAGACCGGGGTCTTCATAAAATCTTAAAACTCGACAATGGATCACAAGAACTTGTCTCTCAAGAACCAAAGCATCTCTTTTCAAAAGCAGACCAACGACCAAAGTATGCATTTAAAATGCCTGTGTTATGATTATGACCACTGGTTACTTCCAATTACACCTAGAGTCTAAATAAAGACTAATTACAGTATTTATTAATTAGTTTAATATTATATTTTAATTTATTTATCTTTCTATTTTAAATGTATCGATTGCTAATGAGTTTGCTAGTTAAATATAGACTCTGTTAGTTGCCTATTACTACTAAACATCAACTTGGATAGTTACTAGCTATTTTAATGTATCACCTATGATGTGCATGCTAGAATTAATTGTTTTTAACTTCATTTAAATGCATAATTATGAGATAACTTTAAAGTACATTAAGCGAAAGAGACTTGTCCCTACGACACAGTGTATCCTAGTGTGGGGCCTAGATACACTTTAAAAAGTTGTAAACTTTTTTATCAATAAACGAATTTTATTATTATTATTATTAAGATGGAGATATGCAAAAACTTCAACGTATAAAAAAGAACTTATTATATTTTTGTCGAAAAACTTATTTTTTTACTTATAAGGCCGGTAGAACTTAAGTTTTGTTATTTATATATTTATTTAGGTTCTTAGTAATGGTAAAGTAGGCCACGCTAAATACATTCATAGATTATTCTCTCTGTGTTAAGGTGATATGAAAAAATATACATAAATAAAAGGAATACGAATGTAAACAAAAGTGACAGCGTTCATTACTTCCACTTATGAAAGAAAAGAGAGGGCAAGCAATGCGCTCCACTCAAACTAAAATAACGTAACGATTAACCACATAAAAATTGTATAAAATAAACTACGCTATTTTGTTAAAAAATATTTTCAAGGTGAGTTTACATATACATAATATCCGCATTCTGAATGCAATTCCGCAATGAAATTTCTAAGGATTTCAGAATTACAGGAAAAATAAAAAAAATAGAGGTCTTATCGTGTTTTCCTTCAGTGAGAATCTTAATCAAATACTCAATAAACGTTAACACAAAAATCAAATTTGTCGATTACTTTATAGTGGAGTAAATCCATGGATTCTAAAATAACTATATTTTTTTACGTATCGCCTTAACAACGCCGCGGCGTCTTTTGATTACTGTTACTAAGTTGAGTACTCACTAAGTTCTTGTTGGCTTTCTCATAAATAAACTAACTGTGTTGTAGCCGAGTCAGCAATGTAAAAAAATCGGACAAGTGCGAGTCGGACTCGCACACGGAGGGTTCCGTACCATCGTACAAGTAAAAAAAAAACCGTCTCTTGTATCACCAGAAAAGAGATGTTTTTTTTAATTGCGTGCAGTTCATTATTTACCGCTGTTGCGGTAACAGACATGCCTACAAAATCTGTAAAAGCTCTTTTTCTTGTTGCCGTTCATGAGATACAGCCCGCTGACGGACAGACAGACAGACAGACAGACAGGCGGAGGTTTAGTAATAGGGAACGTTTAACAACCTTCGGGTACGGAACCCTGAAAAGTTTTCTAGAATTGTCAGTCACCTCACACTTTCGAGAGGCACTCGAGATTTTCTTACCCGAGATAAAAATATAACTTTGTTCATTGTTGTTAGCTGGTAGAGAAGTAAGATAAAGGTAAGATCGCTTTTGTATTTATTTGTGACTTTTTCTATATCTTTGAAATTTTGTTAATGAATTAATCATGACTACATAGGGCGCACTGTAAGTTTCCGGAACTGGCCACTTACATAAACAATATTTAAAAATTTATTGCAACATTTGAAAATAGAACTCTTTGGCTGTAGAATGCAGTTTGTTTCATCTGACTGCCTTTTGTTTTTACCTTGTGGCGCCATTTAAAAAATTGTGTGTCTGCATCAACATGGATTTAACTCGGGAAAATGTTCGTAGTATGATTTTCTACGATTTTAAGTGTAATTTGACAGCTCAACAGAGCATCGCTCGGCTTGAAACAGCTTTTGGCAATGAAGCACCATGCAAGACAACTGTTTATAGCTGGTTTGCAGAATTCAAGCGTGGTCGTATCAATCTCAGTGACGAATCTCGCGATGGTCGGCCGTCCACCGCTGTGACCAACAAAAACATCGATGCTGTGCGCCGTATGATTGAAACAGACAGGCATGTGACCTACCATGAAATTCGCGCATCCTTAGAAATAGGCATGAGTCAAATACAATTAATCCTACACAAACATTTGGGTGTGAGAAAGCTGTGCTCGCGGTGGATCCCACACAACTTGACCGAGGCTCAAAAAACGGACCGCGTCACTTGGTGCAGTGCCATGCTTACCAGATTCAACGAAGGTGCGTCAAATTTGGTGTGGGACATAGTAACAGGTGACGAAACATGGATTTATTGCTACGATCCCAAAACAAAGCAGCAATCGAGCGTATGGGTCTTTCAAGATGAGCCGAAACCAACCAAAGTGGCGCGCGTGAAAAGTGCATCTAAGCGGATGATTGCTTCTTTTTTTAATAAAACTGGACACGTGGCTACTGTTGCTTTAGAGAATCGTCGTACAGTGAATAGTGACTGGTACACGACCATTTGTTTGCCGGAAGTTATTGACGAACTCCGTAAAAATAACCGTAAACGCCGTATCATCCTGCACCACGACAATGCTAGTTCTCACACGGCCAGACAGACAAACGACTTTTTGAAGGCGAAAAATGTAGAACTCATGAGTCATCCTGCATACAGTCCCGACCTGGCACCTTGTGACTTTTTTCTGTTCCCAAAAATTAAGAACCAATTACGCGGTCAACGATTTTCATCACCAGAAGAGGCTGTCGAGGAGTATGAAAAACACGTTTCAGAGGTCACCACAGAGGAGTGGCACAAAAGTTTTCAAAACTGGTTTCATCGAATGAAAAAGTGCATAGACGCCAAGGGAGATTATTTTGAAAAACAATAAATTAATTTTGTACCTTTAATAGTATTTTTTCATATTCATTCCGGAAACTTACAGTGCGCCCCACGTATTAAGTACAATAACATTAGTTTAACTTTACAGCTCAACACTTCTCGTTTTTTTTTTATCGTAAATGAATTAACTTATTTTCGATTTTTCCCATAGTAAACTGTTCAGGGACGAGAATGGCCGTAGAGCGTTCGAATTAGCGGTCAATTGTGGAGGCACATGCCCAGCAGTGGACAAGGACATGCTGAAGAAGAACAGGAGGCAGTCCAAGCCAAATTTAAAATTTCCAGGACATCTTGGTTACGACTAAAACCGAGAAGTATCAAGTGGTGAAGTTAGAGTAATCGCACTATATAAAAAAAAAACAACTCTCTGTGCTATTATAATGAAGACTGAACGGATATTAGGAGATACAAGAGTTTTACTTCTGTAGATATGTAAATATTTTGTGTATAGTAGTTTATGTGACTGATACATAATGCCTAACTATGTACAGTTAGCTTGTTCAGTAGTACCAACTTCACAGACAAACTAGGGGCGGCACGCAGGCGGGCCTCGGCGTTCGAAATTTGAATGTCATAATTTGACAAAAATTGGTACATTATGGTCATAACGTATCGTATTCAGATAAGAAATGAGTTTTTACCAAGTAGTCTAGTATTATGCTGGTCGTAACATGCGGTTTTTGGACGCAGTAAAGAGGGTTTTTGATACGTGTGTAGATATTATTAGTGACATATAAGAAGAACATAGCACACTGAGTACTAAACATACTATTTACTTATTGACACAGTCAGTAACTGACGTGTTTGCTGGTGGATTATTTGAGGGCTTCATGGTTTGAGTGAGATTTAGCATTCATTCGTTTCAATTTTTACCATTTTTACACCACGGAACGGAATGAATAAAACGGAAGTTGTTTGTGTGTTTGTGTGTCTGTTACTATTTTCCTGGAAAGCTACTGGAACGATTGTGAAACGGTTTTATGCATTAGTCGAATATAATTTCAGAGCAGGTTCTAAGGTATATTTTACGGTTGTAGACCACCAGGGGGCGCCGCAGTAGCCAGAATGGTTGACGCTTGGGAGCTTCTCAGATAATATTTAGCCGTTTTTGATTTGGTTATGCATTATATAGATGTTTATATGTATAAGATGTTAAAATATGTAACGTTTTAATATGCGGCGTTGTTTTTAGGAATCCGTACCCGACAGGTGCCAAAAGGGACCCTATTTCTAAGCCTCCGCTGTCCTTCCGTCCGTCCGTCTGTCACCAGGCTGTATCTCATAAACCGTGATAGCAAGACAAATTAAATTTTCAGAGACGATGTATTTCTTTTACCATTAACAACAATTACAAAAAAAACAGAATAAAATAAATATTCAAGGGGGCTCCCATACAAAAATTATCTTAATACCACACACAAACTTATGAACCTGGTTACGTACAAGGAGTTCGATAGTAGCTGCAACAATAACTTTGTAAACAACATTTTGCTATGTTTAATCCAAACTATTCACTCCACGCCATCCCCACCATTGTACGGTGGTACGGAACCCTTCGTGGGCGAGACTCGCACTTGTTTTAAATAGATTGTTTCAGTTTTGCAATCCCAAAATAAATATCGTATTTCATATTCCCGCGTCACGTAATTTTCGAGATAACATTCCGGTAACTTACCTGAAACTTTCATAATTTAGGCAATTTAGTTAATTTTGAATGAGAACAATTTAAATGACCACCATAATAATTTTTCCCTACCCAAAATGGATAAATGATCATCAAAAGATCTGGTATCTTTTGATGATCATTTATCCAGTATATATATATATATAGTATATCAATAAATCAGTATCAGCGTAATACTATGTAGTACTAGCGAGATTGTTGTAAGGTTGTATCTGATAGTGTTGGACTATTTGGCCGTAAATGTTCAGGGCTTGGCAACCCTAGCGCAGAAATATATATTATTTGAACATCTCGATAATGGAGTATTGAATACCTGGCTAAACGCGGGCGCAACTCCTCCTCTGCCACCCCGTATGGGACAAGAAGTGTGCCAAACAGGAGCCTATTGCTAAGCCTCCGCTGTCCGTTTGTCAGTCCCTCCATCCGTCTGTCCGTCCGTCCGTCAGCGGGCTATATCTCACGTACCGCAACAGGTACACAGTTGAGGTTTTCACAGAATGTATATATCCGTTGCCGCTAGACCTACAAATAATAAACTATACGCAATTCAATAAAGGTTGTACGACGGTACGGAACCCTTGGTGTGTGAGTTAGAACGCAGTAACCCTAGCGCCTATGTTTTTAAATTTGAAATGGCATCGCTGAAATGCTAATACTCGGCGAGCGGCGAGCGGCGAGCGGCAACCCTAGAGCTGAAATGCTAATACTCGGCGAGCGGCGAGCGGCAACCCTAGAGCTGAAATGCTAATACTCGGCGAGCGGCGAGCGGCAACCCTAGAGCTGAAATGCTAATACTTGGCGAGCGGCGAGCGGCAACCCTAGAGCTGAAATATTAACGCGGGGCCGTCAGGGTTGCCGGCTATTTATAACACGATCGATTATGCAACTACCACCAACGTAGCGAGGGTACAGGAGGATGACTGGAGAACATCCAAATACAAACGAGTTTTAAACCACTTTTATAAGTTTGAACTAATGTCATACATACAAATATATCACTGGGGTGCTATTTTGCTAGCAGAATCTAGTAGCTCGATTCTTTATCTCGTGACATGATTGGTCAACGTCAATTTGAAGTCTGCGAAAGGCTTTCAAAACATCAATTTATACATAAGGTATCAGGATTAATTTCACAGATACATAATTTGCAGGCCCTGATTGAACTCAAAATCTAAATACAGCGAGATAAGCGGATGCGGGCTTGAATGGAGCAGTGACACACTGGAGACACAAGATAAAAGAAGATGAAAGGACTGATGTCCTTTCATCTTCTTCACGCTAATGGCTTCGGCACATCACCGGGCGGGTCGGTTGCGGGGCGGGCGACAAATACAAGAAACTACGCGAAGCATGTCACACCAAGTTAGTTTGAAAGCAGGCCCACGCTGAATTATCGTGAACATCATTGACCGAGCGAGCGATACGACTCAGTTGCAACTTATGCAAAAATGGTTTGGTTTGACCGGATTTCGGGCTGTTCTGCTGTACATACAGGGTGTCCTGTTATTCAACGTCGAAAAAACTTTTTAAATAGGAATTTTACAAAAAAAACTTTGACAACACATTAGGTATCGATGAACCAAGTGACATAGATTTTTACATAGTTTTCCTACCTATCTTCTCGGCGTTGCGTTACGGGTCACCTGTATAAGACGAAAAGGTTGCATATATGTAACTCCGCTATACTGCCCAGCTGACCGCTGCTGGCGTGAACGGAAGAGGTTCGCAAGGCGCCAGACCGAACAACAGACTTTGACCTCTATGTGGTCGGTGTTAAAGTCTATATGGGTTGAACTTTGTGTTCGTGCCAGCCAGTTTAAAGATCATCTAATTACTGAGGCCTTCGGGGGGGGCTAGGGGGGGGGGGGGGGCAGCAAAGTATATGTTGAGGTGATATTGATATCTTTATACGTACTTGTAAATGGCTATTTTACAATGTACCGATATTTATTAAAACAAACCTGGCCGAACCTTAATACTACCCATCCCGCTCATTGACCTCGAAAATTGGTCAGATTTTTATAACCTTAAGACTTGATAATATAGTTCAAACCTATGAAAAAATGGTCATATGGAGAATCTGCTTGTGAGAGTGAGAGAGCATGGCAACTGTTTTATTAACTAGCTCAGTTATTGCAGAATCTTTAGCGACTAGTGGTTCAGAGTCCGATTAATATTACCTCTACAATGCCACCTAATTTGAAAGCTCATTGCAGATGGCGCTGGTGTAGTTGAAGAAGAAAAAGCAGAAACATTTAATATAAAAACAGTGAACACACACAAAATTACATTACAAATAAATAAATTTAAATGAAAATAAGGAATATATATACCAAACACAAATGGAAGAATTTTAGGATACACACGGAATATTCATTCGTGTATTCATTAATTCATACAATCGATCAATCATTCTGAATCATTCTTTTGAGCAATATCGACGGTCGTGGTGTGTCACAGTCATTACAAATGGCTGCTCTGAGTTGGAGGCTGACTATCTGTCAAAGTCGTCAAATTCTATTTACTCTTCTTATAATACAGGTTGAAATTGAATTAGCCGACCATATTTTGGGGAATGATAGCACCCATAATTACGAACAACTTTCCCGAAGAAACATATGGTCGCAAATGAAGAAAAATAAATGGGTCTCTCATAGTAACTTGTAATCAGCTGATCGGGTCAATGTACTGAGGGACGAAATATTTTTTCGTTTGCGACCATATGTCTCTTTAGGAAAGTTGTTCATATTGATGGGTACTATCATTCCCTAAAATATGGTCAGCTAATTAAATGTCACCCTGTGTATGGCGTCCTAACCTCATTAGAGGTTAATTTGCCAGTGTCAAGTGTTTTAGAAAGATCGCGTGGAGAGTATTTGAACCGAACCTCAGATGAATGAAACTCTTTGCCTTCAACGACGCGAGTGCCACCAAGCGGAAGAAATGCCGGGCATTTGTGGTTTTGCTAAAATTTAATTATAATGTTTTCTTCTTAACCCTGTTACATTTAAACCTAAACGAGATTTAAATTATTAACCTACACTTGTCAGAGACAAGACGATTTATTGTAAATCAAAAATAACAACTGCTTTTTTAACGTTTTTGCGAGTTTAAAATATATTTTTGGATAGAGCTCTAATTTGATACCACAACGTAATGATAACCTCAAAACTTGCATTTTACTTTGCAGGCGCCATATTGCAGGATTCCGTACCAACGTACAAGAAAACAAAACCACTAAAAATAACAAAACAAGGAGAGAATAATATTACGTCCGAACGTGGATTCAAACCCAGAACCCTAAGATAGTGAAACCGATATCAAACCAATTGCGCCACAACACCCACATGATAAGCCACGAAAAGAAAGGTCTTATTTGAATCATGATATGGTTTATTATATCGCTGGGGTTGTTAAAACACGGCTCTTGTATGTGAACCCCATTTTACTAGTAGTTCATTATTTACAACAGAAATACGCATACTGTGAAACTTAGTTATATAGTCCCATTTGGCACCCATCCACTACGGAACCCCATAAATAATAATTCCTACAATTAAGACCTATCCAACGACACCTCATAAATTAAAATCCGTTCAGCCGTTTGGGTTGCAGCCCATGCCAACGAAATGATAATAATAATAATAATAATACCTTGGACACTATTTACACACATTGATCTAGCCCCAAACTCGGATTCCCTGTATCTTGGGTACTAGACAACGATACACATACTTATATAGATAGAAAAACTATGTACTTAGATAGAAAAACAACCATGACTAGGGTACAAACATCCGTTCTCATCAAACAAATATTTGCCCCCACCGGGACCCGAACCCGGGACCCTTGGCTTCGAACTTCGAAGGCCGACTCGGCCATTCCGGTCGTCATACAAACATACCTGTAATTACGTACATACTATAGGTATTATATCATTTGAGTGGGCGCGTTCCACTCGCTAACAACTGCGGTCGAAATATTCATTCATTTCCGCCGCGTCACGTGAGTGAGAGGAGCTATTTTTGTTTACACGAATTCAAACTTGATTTATTGGTACTGACTCGTATAATGCAGCGGTGAATAGAGTTATTATCCCGATCTGGCTGGTACATGAATATAGTTGAATAGATCTGCGACGTGGCGGCCGTTCTGACTCACAAGAGTTCGAATCCCGGTCAGGGTGGAAGAAAAATCGGTGATGAGCGAGTCGGACAGCAACACGGAGAGTACACGTCTTATGTATGGATACAACTTTTGAAATATCGTGTAGTTTTTGCCGACAGTGTGGCAACATAAGAGACGGAATAATAGGCGTGTCTAAGTAATTTATTATAAATATATTATCGTCACTCTGATTTTTAGTTTTTGGTTATGTTGTGCATAATAGGTCTATCCCTTCGCATGAATTTTTCCTATCAGCCCTGGGTTTGCTGGAAGAAATCTCTATATAGAGATAAGCACGCCTTTGTATACTAACTGTGTATGTAATTGTCCATTAATGAGTATTCGCAATAAAGTATAAAAGTAAAGCGTGTCACTGCAAACTCAGTTTTTGTATATCTATTTGATTTGGATCCTAGCTTTAAACTAAGTTGTTGACATGGTGACAATGTCGGACATGATATTATATCAGGTGCATAGTTCATGATGTGTTGCTGTAGAGGCAACATATATTAACATTCAGTAAAAAAAACCGACTGCATAAAATAACCACTAAAAAGTAAAAACAAGCTCTTTAATTTTGTGTGAAGAGAAATACAGAGGACCGTGTATTATATTTTATTATGTGCACCTAATAAAATACAATACACGGTCCTCTGTATTTCTCTTGTATGTCTACATAAATAACAGATATATTTTAATGCATCACAAATATAATTTATATGTTTTAAATTATTGTAGGCTCTATATTTACTAAATTATTATTGTGGTGGTATATAATAAAGGGGTTATTTTATATGGTCGGCTTTTCATTTTTTTCAGACTTTTTCAACTAACACTATGTTATTTATATTTTAGTTTAAGGAAATACTCCGAAGAGTGACGGTACACACCCTATCCATGGCCCTTCGTTGGATTTCTATGCGCTGATAGTGATTTTCGTTATTTTTTTTACCTTTCCGTTATACGTATATTTGAAATCGCTATTGGAAATCCGTTATTTTGTTATCCCACGGGTTTGGTAAAAAAAAATGAACTTACAATATGGCGTCTGAAATCTGCCCTTTCGTTTTTTATTATTTTTAATATAACCAGTGCCACTCGCGCTATCAGGACGAATCTAAATACACCTCATATGTTAAAATCGTTCGAGCCATTCAGGCTGTAGCAGGGAACATAGACATCTACATACATACCACATAAAAATACTCTAAAAACACAACCCTCCTTTCTGAACGTAGTTGGGTAAAAAACAACCCTTTACTTTGTGCCTGGGGGGGGGGGGTATCCTAGTGTAGGGCAGTCAAGCAGTACGGTAGTTAGCCAGAAGCAATGTTTTTGCCTGTGTTTCTGTGTACCTATACCCAAACAGCGACATCACAAAAATACATACCTTTATATACTACCAACGCCGGGTATTATCATTCATCCTCCCCGGATTAAAACGAATTTTGAGCGGGTAAATACTGGGTTGAAATCCCATCGCCACATGTATCCTGTGATAAATGATAAATGGGATACTCATTAATATCTCGACCGCACACGCACGTGAGTCTGTAATTAACGGGTGTCAATCCAACAAAATTAAATTAAACATGAAAGATTGCCGAATCTTTGCACGTATCGGTTCAATAATTATATTGATTAATTTTAAGTCGTGGCCTAGTGGTATATGCACATCGGAAACGATCGTGCGGACAGCAATATCTGTCTGAGACTGCCACTGAATGGGTGTCCGTTTCTATGTGGCATTTGTTTTGGCCTTAGTTGCCTCAGTCCTTTCTCTATATCCCTACGGGAAACATGTGTAATTTGGACGTAGTTAGCAGTACACGAGTCATCGGATCTGTTTACCAGATCCGGTGCCAGCGCCGGCTTGACACTGAGGAAAACGTCGGAGAAGTAGTCTGCAAATGCGGCTGCTGCTTCTTCTCCGGCACACTCTTGCCCCTGATGCATAAACCCGAGGTTCGAAACCACCCTTCGATCTGAGGCCGCTCACATGTTTCCAAAACGCGCGTGGGTTGTATCTGATATTACCTTCTAAACTCACCATGTGGTTCATGTAAGCTGTAGCTATGCGGCACTTAATACTGGCTCTCAGCTCACTGAATGCGGCGTAGTCAGCTGGTCTCTTACACGACTTCCACTTACAATGTAATTTAGCCTTGGTGGCCAGGTCGTGTATTATATCCCCAGTATACCACACTGGGTAGCGTCTAGTAGGTACACATTTCCTGGTTTTTTTCGGCACTGTCGCATTGAAAATATCGTATATGGTGTCGTAAAAACGACCAACTGCCGAGTCCACACCCGGAGCTTCAGCAATATCGTCCCAAGTGACGCTAGACATGTGTTCGTACAGGACTGTGTGGTTGCCCTTGGCAAAATTCCAGTCATTGTGGCCGTCAATGTTGCTGGGATCCAAGCGGCCGGATCGCTGGACTGCGCCTTGCATTGACGACAGTGGCACAATGATGTCGAGAGGCGGGTGGTAGGCGTCAGCGTGTGGCACCAGGCTGCCTGACACGGAGGTGCGCACGGTTACACCACGGACGCTCTCCGGCAGTAATACCACATCAAGCATGCCCCCGTGAGCATTCATCACCTCATTCGTCTCATACATACAACAAACACTCAGAAAATAGCAATAATAATTAGCAATAGACACTGATGCACTATTCATGTTGAGGTCACCGAGAATAATAAGGTTTCCGTTTAAGGTTGACCTGTTTCCTTCCGTTTTGGTAAACCAGCTTAGATATTGTACATCTTTTTCCGCCTGTGAGATTGGTTTCCCGTTCTTATTTTTACTGGGGTCCACATAGACCACACAGACTGTGAAGTGGACACCATCCAATGTGAAGTTGGCCCAAAAATCTTCGCTATGATCTGTTTCGAGGTCCCGGCATCGGCGTAGTGTGATGCCGGGGCGGGCCGCGAGCAGCACGCCTCCGCACGCGGTGGGGCGATCCCGGCGCAGCACGCTCCAACCTCCCGCCGTTACCTCAGCATCTCCAATGGATGAGTCCAGGAATGTGTCCGTAGCAGCGACGAGGTCCTGTCCTAGTGAAGGAAGGTTATTACGCCAGTATTCTAGCCTGCTCTTAATACCTCGAACGTTCTGGTACATAATATCGAGAGTCTTCCCTGTGCTGACTCGGAGATTATTCCCGAGTGCCAGTCTTCGGTTGAGCTCCTCGAAAGGGTATCCAGGCTTTCACTCTAGCATTTTCAGGCCACATCTCGATAGATGAACATTTTTCGAAGATATCTGCTGGGACACCTATCTTATAAGATTTATAGTCCCCTTTGGGCTTGAGTTCGTCAACTGTTCCTGCTCTCGGTGAGCAAAGCTGCTGGAGATAGCTCCTTACTTCGTCAACTCCGGAGAGCATGTTCCAAAGATGGAAATATTTCCGCCGTTCTACTGCCTTCAGCGAGGTGACACTAGGTCCAGCAGTACAGTACAGGGACCTGGGTTGCCGAACTTTCCTCCGAACTTCTGTCCAACCTTCATCCCCGGATTCCTCGGATGAATTTTGAATGCCTTCCAATGGTGCCCTCTGTGGTTCCGGTGTCGTTCCGGTGGGTAGAGTTGGCTTGGCATTTTTCTGGCTGCTTTTTTTATTCTCTCTGCTCTCTTGCTTGTGATGACTAGTGGCCATATCTGCATAGGACTTTTGAACTATGGGGCGCGCAGAACTCTTTCTTTGCTCTTCCTCAGCCCTGGCCCGCACTTCTATATTATCCAGCTTGGCAGAGACCGCTCCGGTAACCGTCGTGCACTTTTCAATGACCACCTGATGTTGACTCATCGTTGAGGTCAACAAAGCTAGGCTCCCCGCTATATCAGAGATATCCTTTCTGATATCTCTTATCTCCGCCATTATCTCTAGGAACTCAGTGGTCTTTAAAACATAGTCCTCTTCTTCTGTTTTATAAGACGCTCTTTTCCTATCATTAATGAAAGACGCCATCAATTTTGCGGCTCCTACTGGCGTTTGAGTGTTATCGCCGACTTTCTTGATAGAGGCGCGGCACTCTGGACAAGCCCAATTCATCTTTGCAGCGGGTATAAGTTTATCTGCGCCAGAGATACATAGCAGATGAAATATGTTATTGCATCCTTCTACCATGCACTGAATTCGCTCCTCCGTATCCATCAGCAAAACTTGGCATGCATAGCAGTTGCCAGCACCGTGCTTCAAGGTACTCATTGTTGTGGTTTGTGACCGCTATCTAGGCAAACAGCAATGATAAATGTCGTTTAGGTTTTCGAACGTTCTCTCTTTAGAGTTTTTAGCAAACCGTTTCGTTAATCTGTGGTTCTCACAGTTTTTGTGACAGGCCACACTGTCAGTTGAGGAGGTGACAGTTTCAGACAGCTGACTTGTGTTATTCTTTGAGGGTCGACGTTGTCTATTTTCTTTGTTCTATTTTCTTTGTTTTATCCCGTATATCAGTGTGTGAGTGCAGTTTGAGGTAACGGAAAACAGAAAGTGTACCTGGAAAAGCCTTTTGGTCCCTGGAAAGCTCGTGTTTCTCTGTGTTCACAGGTTCAGACTCAGCTTTCAGGTTAGATGTTCAGTATCTGCTTGTTTTGTCCAATGTAAACCACTTTAAACTGTATTTTAGTATTAATTATGATCGGACGAAGAAAAAAATCAATGTTTACAAGTAAAGGGCAGTGTTGCCATTTACAGCCACGCTCAAAGCTGTGCATTTAGTCCCGTAGGCGATCACTAAATTCTATCGCCAAGCGTTAAGCAACTACAATTTACTCTTGATTTATAAATGTCTATATTTTCTTTACGACGTTTCCGCTTTCCGTATGGCGTCACGATTAATTTCAGATAAAAAGACACCGCTTATATGCTCGTCACAAAAACAGCAACACAATTATGATTAAAATCAACAGGAAAATGGACATCATGATGTTGTTAAGTCCCCTAAGTGTCTGAATTTGTGCTAAATGAGCATCCGCTTTACTGGGACTATTGCCAGCGGCGTTTTGGGCGCTGATAATCTCTTGCCTTTCTTCTTCTTGTTGTTTTCCCATTATTATTTTTGGTACTTTTGACACGTTTCGTAACATTTTCACTGAGTCCCGAGGTACACACAACTGGCAAGGTCGCCATGAGTTGTACCGACTAAATGTGGCGGTACTAAATACAAGAGATGAAATGGACTACATGTTCATAATTATATTCGGTCAGTTGTTTAGAGAATGCTCACCATACATAAAGCGCTATAATACAATGGAAACCAAGTAGGCAAAGGCGTACTTGGTTTCCATATAAGGGTGGATAGTTAGTTAGTTTAAATTAGTTTTAAGATAAATAGTAATTATAATAACAATAGTAGGGATAAGTAGATGTTTAAAAAATGAAAACAAGCAAATTAAAGAAGTTAAAGTGGTCCAATTTCCCAAGGTGTCAACCTAACTTAACCATATATTCCTTTTTCGTGAAGTATTTTAGTTTTGTTTGTTGCCTAAGGGATCGGCTAACTTTGTTTTAATTATTTTATCTACACACACATCACAAATCCGCTATAATGCGTTCATAATCCGCAAATTACAACCATCATAAAGATAAACTGCTTTGTTAGAACACATTTCTTATCTGTGAAAATGTTATTATTGCTTCCTTATAACATCTAATTCTTACTACATTTAAATTTCGATCATCTTAGAAAAACAAAGCAGTTTAATTTGACATCAATTCTAATATCAGTTGAGATGATATTCTATTCGAAATTAAATGTAAATGCTGCAATGCCGGTAGTAGCATGCGGTTCCTTAACACAATTTAGAGAGCTTGTTATAGTGTATGCAACTATACATAATTAGGAATTAAAACACTCGTATGATTTTATGATGAAACTCAGCCGACACTACTATTTTAATGCCTTTCATTATGTAACAGTCACATAAACTTCTATTACATAATTACCTAAGTACTTGACTATACTATAAGTAGATATTTACCGTCTTACTACAAAAACCTAAACATAGTCTAACCTCAAAACATATGTCAAATGCATTTCAGCGTTTGTTTTGAATTTCGACTTCTTATATATTTTTGTAGTAAGACGGTTAGTCTCCTTCGCATAGATATTTTAAGGCAGGTTTAATAAGTGTCCAATTGACTCCCGGCGTTAGATATAATCATCAAAGTATGTATCAAAACTTCAATAACCGATGTTTTTAGAGCTTAACTTAGTTATTACCCACAAAACAAAAATAAATTGAGTAAGTGAGAGGCTGAATAAAATTAAATCAATAATTGTAACAAGTTTCAAAGTAACCAGAATTGCGTCGAGATGCCGAATCTTCGTATTAAATTACCGCACGGATAATAATCTGGGGTAATTGGAACACTCTGCTCGGGTCTGCGGCGGCATTTTGGGGAGTTTTGAGGAAATTGTGACGTCACGATGTAATACAAGTTATACTTGGAGGTGATACAAACTTGGCGAGGAGGAAAATAGTAACATAACATAGCGTCACACATTTTCCCATACGGGGTGCCCACTTTGAGCAAGCTTGTTCAAAACTCCATTTTGCTTAACAGGGGTCTAGCTCATAGCCGCAGCTATGGAGTAATGAAGGTTTCCTTACGATGTTTTCCATCACCGTTAGAACGTCCGTATAATGTACTTGAGATAAATTAATTATCTCACAGGAATCGAACTTGCATCTCCTATGTGAGAAGCAAGCGTGAAACTCATTAGACCACGGAGCTCTTCCATTAGACCACGGAGCTCTTAGAAAGACGAAAATTGTACCGGTGATTTATTTTGGTTATTTAACATACCTTTGGTTTTACTGTTTGAAGTGAGCGTACCTCTGCCGTCTCATATAGGACAAGTATTAATGATATGTAAGTTTGCTTTTTTAGTCTGTTGTCAGTTTCTGGCGGCTCGAATTAGGCCAGCTAAGAATATGAAGCGAGTGCTACGAAGTTGCTACGAAACGACTACGACAGCTACGAAACTGCTACGGAAGCTACGAGTGTGCTACGACTATAAATAGGAACTACTAAGAAAATTAAGCATCTTACTTCTTGTAGTTAGTTATCCTGAATTTACTTCTCGTAGATATCCAAAATTTCGTTCTTAAAAAAAAATCGTAGACCTCCTATAAATAATCTCCTTTTAATATCCTACAGAATCTAAAAAAACCAAAGACATCTTAATGTTGGCTTTTTCGAGCAATTCTCAGCATAAAAGAAATTCCTTGCTAATTACGCAGCAGAGCTTTTCTTATCTACCGCTATTTGGGTCCCAACCTTCTATAAATGTCACTTTAATTCTGAATCTTATAGCAAACGCGATAAAGCACATTTTTAATAAGGGTAGTAATAAGGAATGTTGCGCATGTTTTGAGCGAAATCGTGATTTATTTAAGGGTATTTAGGTGGTTTGTTAAGTGTATACAGTGGCGCAGTGTAGGTTTCGTTAGCATTCAGCCCTTATCTTGTATAACTTGGAGGGTAGATGCCTTTATTTTTGTGTATAAGGGTGTTAATCGCAATGGTATTTCGGTTTTAGAATAAAATAATTAATGTCGAGAAATAAAAAATAATAATTATTGCAATCACTGATTAAAGTTATGAGTCTTACATTCTTACCTCCGATTTCAGATCTCACAAAATAGAAGTTAACAGACTTAAAACGCGAGACAAAGATTATTCTCTGTATAGGTAACTTTGTCAACTCCATATAAAGGGCATGGCTTTATCGATGTATTGACGACTGCCCCAGAGATATTTATGAATTATACTGCGAGACAAATTTCTGAATGGCTGAATATCAGTCTTTCATGTTTTAAAAGTTGTGGTTACTCAATAAATTTTCAAAATTCTGAAATTAAAATCGTAAATCTCCTGTGAGAGAGATTATTTATTTATTTACAGAGTCATTACGTATTTGCGCGAATTTTGAGTTTAAAAATTAAAATATAAGCGATTTTTCACGTGCTCATTGACTGGCTCGACCGCCCACCCACTGGTAAAACATGTTGTCTTTTTTCGGACTAAAATTCAACTCAGATTCTCGCACATTATCTTAATTACATTACATTAATCTTTACGGAATTCATAATGACATAACTTAGTTTGTAATAATTAAACATAAACATTTATATACAGGCACATACATTGATTTTGACCCCACACTAGGACATCCTATGTCGTGTGAGAAACAGCAACATCACACACATATACACATCCAAGACCTTGGCTTTTTTGGCTTTATCCCCAGCCGGGGATCGAACCCGGGACCTCTCGCATACGCAGAGCCACAACCGCTGCGCCACAGAGGTCGCGTGGCATAGCTCTGACCCTAAAGTTGACAGATGTCAAATGCAACTTCTAAAAATTTATCTACCATAGTATTAGTATCTATGGTGATACTTGACAGCCGCAAAATATAATAATAACTAAATTCAAAACGTAAATTGAAAAAAGTTTATTGAAGCAGCTAATTTGCATTCAACGAGAATTACTTACTTCCTTTTACAGCATTTTAAACTATTATCATTTTTCTAATCTGATGGCATCGCAATTCTCTCGAAAGCTTCCGTTAAAGTAAGATTGGACTCATTAAGGGAATCTGTAGTTAATCACTCCGAATCAGCGGCGCCCTACCACGAGCCTTGTCGCGAAATAAATAACGACAGTGCCGCCCGTGGTGGGGGGACCATAGTGAGCGGTCAAGTTAGGATTTCTCTTGCAACTTGTTCATTGGGAAATCATGATATTTTTGTTTTTTTCTCGTTGTTTAACCCTTTCAATAGACATAAAAAAATGGCTATAAAAAGAAAAATTGTCATGGCCGCCAGCCACATTACCGATTATTTTATTTTTTTCATTTACTCAATCAGTCGCCCAATCATGTGTGAGATACCAGAGAGAATATCCTCCATTTCTGATCGGTAATACTGCTACCGGAAATAGAGGAAAAGGTGAGTAATAAAAAAGAATAGTGGGTAGTAGTAATTATTTTATAAAATTAAATATAAATATTATTCCAAGTCCATGCTAGGTGTTCATGCGCGAGTGGACGGAAGGTATATTAAAATTTAATGCAAGTCCATACTAAGTGTTCAGGCGCGAGTGGACGGTAGTTAAATTAAAATTTAATGCAAGTCCATACTAAGTGTTCAAACGCGAGTGGACGGTAGTTAAATTAAAATTTAATGCAAGTTCATACTTGGTGTTCATACGCGAGTGGACGGTAGTTAAATTAAAATTTAATGCAAGTTCATACTAGGTGTTCATACGCGAGTGGAGGGGTTAGGGATCAATCACTATCTCTCAGCTGTGACCAAAAGTGGACTGCTAAATTATAAATCAGGGTTTACAGGATATATTGACTATTGAGTTTGTTTCTGCAAATCTAGCATTAAACGAAATCTAGTTGTTTATATAAATATTTCTCTTCATTGCCTAAAGTTGTCTACACGTGACCGGTGTCTCCTTTATCTCAAAGATACAAAACA
Organism: Argyresthia goedartella; assembly: GCA_949825045.1. NCBI lineage: Eukaryota > Metazoa > Arthropoda > Insecta > Lepidoptera > Argyresthiidae > Argyresthia > Argyresthia goedartella. The sequence continues at coordinate 28,426,819 of OX463831.1, forward strand.
GTCGGACTGTCATCCGTTTTCTCATATGGGGTGACAAGGCACAGTTCTATAATGTGCGCACCACGTGGTCACCCCGGCGCCGACTATAAATCCTCAGTGACGTCACTCGCCGCTGTAATCCCCGAATTTCTCGGAGTTTTTCGCAACTCGAGGCGACCCTGGATTACGGTAATTTAGCTTTTCCTTATAGTCGTAGGGCGTCCCCGAAGCTTTTACTACGGAACTGGTTTACCACTTATAGCAAAGTTTTTTTTTTCAGTTTAAATTATATGTAAATTGCATTATATTACATTCACGTCTTCATTTCATTATTACTGTGTGTATCACTCGCGTTCTATAAAGAAGACCTTTTATTTTGGCGACCTCTGTGGCGCCTCAGTGGCCTACCATGCAAGTGGGTCTCGGGTTTGATCCCCGGCTGGGGATTGTAGGTGACTCGTTATATTTTAACCTTATATGTAGTTTATCGTAATAATTTATTTATACTGTACATAACATTTATTATAATTCATTTCTTACTTATTTACGTACCTATTCTATTAACTCACACTAATACATTCATTTATATCATACACCACTCTTTTGTACTTTCACAAATATTATTTAATTAACAAGCGAACCCACGCGCGATCATCTGTATAGCTGGTCCTATTGTTCGTCGTTGACGTCACTAGGAGCTAGGAGCAGCCTCGATGCGCGCGCGCCGCCGTCGCCGATCGCCGCCCGCCCGCCAGTCGGAATCTAACCTCAGACGCGAAGCCTGTGTCACTTGTACGCTTGCGCTCCACTCGCTATTGCTTCGCGATCTATTTTATTTGCTTATTTTGCTTTCGCCTGCTATCTCTTTGAACTTTACTTTCTTCCTTGTGATAAATACCATCTGTGTCTACGCTATCCGCATCATTCTGTACATAAACAATAGGTCTATGTGTTCCAATAAATAATATAAAGTTATCAGTGATTTATCGTGTTATTGGCTAGCATCATCACTCAACCACCTACATAGCTACCTATAGGGATGAAGAAAAAAAACACCAGGTCTTGGATGTTTATATGTGTGTGATATCACTGTTTCTGGTGTCCACGACTTAGGGTATCCTAGTGGCCAGAAGCATTGTCTGTGTCTATATATGAATGTTGATGTTAACGTTATGTACGTTTAAACTTAGAAAGTAAGTACCAACACCAGCACCGGAAATAGTATATGTATCGTCAACGACTAGCCCCGAGTAAGCACCTAGAACTATTTAAAAGTGCCTAGAACAAACAATACTGCAAACTGTACCTATTAAGTAAAAGTCTGTCACCTATTTACAACCTTTCCACATGTAACCATTCAGCCCCCTAAAGCCACTGTCGAGAAAGGCTTTTTGGGGGTCCTGAGCGGACCTTAAAATTCATTACAATCCTATATAAATACACTTTCAAGGCTTATTAGCAGAAGTGTTGCCACCTTTCCAATTTTAATTAAAACCGCCAACGTAAGGCTACTTACGAATGCAGCGCGGTACGAGTTGCCATTATAAACAACGTTGGGGTCGCACTGTTACCTGTTAACAAAATGGAGAAACGATGATTAGCACAGAATGTCAATGAGACGAGGGGAACGTTTAATTGTTGCGGAAAAAACAAGTGGAAAGTGTGCATCGGCTAGATGAAGCAGAGGTTTCATATTATTTTAGGAATACAACACAATCCAAACATCTCCAAAGCTGCGGCGATGGGCTAGCCTCCTGTCACATATGATGGAGTATTGAATAACTTGCTAAATGTGGGCACAATCATGCCTCTCCCACCCCGTGTGGGAAAAGGCGCGACGCTACGGTTTTTGTATAATACAATGTTATCACTTTTTTGTATTATTTTTAGCATCAAGGCCTTTATAGACCATGGCCGCCGGTCAGTCTGTTTTACCCGGCGGGTTAATGTCGGGGCACGGTTTAGTAAATTACTATTGTGAAACAACTTCAGCGTTCACAGAGTGATCTGTATAGTTCACAAATATGTTTCTAGAGTCCAGAAACATGTTTCTAGAATCTAGACCAAAAATATGGCTGCACGTTTTTGTTAATTCAGTAATTTTAATTTAACAATAGTAGTTAACGTGACTGATACATAATGCCTAATTATGTACAGTTACTTACACTAGTTTATCTACACACATATCATAAGCTCTATTTGATGTGTTTAGGAACCGCATGTTCTACCGGCATTGTGGCATTGATCATTGCTCTGCACTTATTTAGCTTGTTCAGTAGCACCAACTTCACAAACAAACGAGGGGCGGCACGCAGGCGGGCGTCGGCGTTCTAAATATGAATGTCATAATATGTCGAAATATTGATATATTATGGTCATATTCAGATAAGAAATGAGTTTTTATCTACACACGTATCATAAACCCTCTTTACTGCGTTCAAAAACCGCACGTTACGATCAGCATTATCTTAAACTACTTGGTAAAAACTCGTTTCGTATCTGGAAAACTACACATTATGGTCATTATGTGTAGTTTTTCTACATATAATGACATTCGAACGCCGACGCCCACCTGCATACCGCCCCTAGTTTGTCTGTGAAGTTGGTACTGACATTCAAATTTAGAACGCCCGAAGTTGGTGCTACAGAACAAGCTAAACAACTGTAGAGCCACAATGCCGGTCAAACATGCGGTTCCTGAACACATCAAAGAGAGCTTATGATATGTGTGTAGATAAACTAGTGTATGTAACTGTACATAATTAGGCATTATGTAGCAGTCACATAAACTACTATTACCAAGTAGTATATCATTATGCTGGTCGTAACATGCGGTTTTTGGACGTAGTAAAGAGGGTTTATGTTACGTGTGTCTATAAGATAATGTGGTGGTATTAAGGATTTTTTATTCATATGTTCAAAAACTAAGAGTATATATTTAGAAATATATTTATTTTGTGTCGCTTACAGACTTAGTTTTGCAGAACTAAAACTGTCAACGCGGCTAGACTGTCGTAATGTACGGCAGTAAAAGGTTGTGACCTTTATAATAAATTTTAAGTAAGGTCAAATGCAAGTATAGTGATTATAGCTACAATTGCATAAGCTACCCCGTATAGAAAAGCTAGATATATTTAGCACTGCAGTAATACAACGGAACTCCAAAAACTGACTTCCTTTCAGCTGAAATTCCGAATGGAATCCCAATGACTTCTCTTTGAGTGAATTCCTCCTTCGCTGTCCACTTCGTTAAACCTAATTAGTGACAATTCAACAATTCCAAAATAATTTATCAACTCGCTAACAGCAACACTGTGGTTTCCAGGAGGCTTTTATGTTTCACGTTATGACTAATTTGGCATCAACTACTGTGGCGAACGGAGTTCTAACTAACTGCACCAAACTGGACACGACCTGGACGTGCCTATGCCATACAGTATGGGAAAATGGGTGACTCTATCTTGGTTTGCTTTGTATAGGTAATAACTCGTCATTTTCCTTAGTTAGCCAATTTCTGATGTTTCCCATTACCAAAAATAGTATAATGATAAAAAAAAAATATAGCCCAATAATGTCTCCACCAAAGGGCACAGGCCTTTATCCGGATACGAGTAATACTGAGCCATACTCCACCACGTTGGCTCAGTGCGGGTTGATGGAGAGGTGTCGGGCTTGTGGCCAAACCGTCTGCCAGAAGTTATCAAGCTACCCTATTTGTGCTTCTGTCACAGCTTTACCACTACCACCACCCAGTAGCGATAGTAGCCGGGACCTAAACCTTAACGTGTCATCCGAAACATGGAAAGGCCCGAAACAAATAGCCCATAGAACGGACACCCATCCAGTGCCCGTCTCGGCCAGATGCTGTTACCCCGACGATCGTTTCCGATGTAGGTAATACCTCTAGGCCACGGAAGCTTCTAACTACGTGAATAATACGAAAAAAGTAACATGCATTTTTTTCTGTGATGAAAAACATCGTGAGGAATCCTTTGTATCTCTTATGGTTATCAACCAACCCCTTGTTACGGAAAATGCAATATTTAATTACTTACTAAGGAACAGTTTTCACAGTTTTCAGTACCTCAGACCATACGTTCAAGTTGACCCCGCAAACACCCCAATATGTATGCGAACCAACTGTGTCAACAAATTGTTCATATAAACAAACGTTTGACAGTTAGAACAGTCAGTGCGACTGACCCCCAGTTACTAACTGAGTGTTCGACTGTATTAGGCGGTTCATTGATTGATCAAAATATCCGCACGTGATTGGCTGAAATCAAAATAATAATAATGTTACCGTCGCAAAATAAAATACACAATTATTTTAATTATAATACAATATAAAGTAAGTTAAATGTAGACTAGTAGTATGTAGAATATAATAAAGTAAGTTAAGTATAAGGTAGGTTAAATGTAGGCTAGATTAGATTTAAAAAGAAAAATATTTAAGCAGCATTATTTGAGCAAAATAGCGCGCGAATTCCCAGTATTTTAAAAACAAGCTCTATATTGTTGATTCCATGACATATTATAACTAGAAAAATACACATGTAATTAAAAGTAAGATAATTATTAATAAATTACAAAAATCAATTAAAAATGTAATAATCGGTCAGGTGCGGGTCGGAGGAAGACGCGCGAAGGGTTCCGCGCCACCGTACAAGAACATTTAATTACTAAAAATAATAAAACAGAAACAGAAAGAGAATAATATAATGTCCGAACATGAATTCTAACCCAGAACCGAAGATTGCGAAACCGATATCAAAGCAATAATAATAATACCTTGGACACTATTTACACATATTCATCTAGCCCCAAACTAGGATTCCCTGTATCTTGGGTACTAGACATCGATACACATACATATATAGATAAATATTATATTTAGATAGATAAACAACCATAACTAGGCTACAAACACCCGTTCTCATCAAACAAATATTTGCCCCCACCGGGACTCGAACCCCGGACCCTTGACTTCGTAGGCAGGGACACTGCCGACACGGTCATTCGGGTCGTTCAATTGCGCCACCACAAGCATATGATAATCCCCGAAGTCTACGATCATATTTGAATCATATTTGAATCATGTTATGGTTTGTTATAATTGTGGCTGGTGTCAAACACGCGGTGGTTAAACTTGTACGGAGACCCCTTTAATTCATATATTAAAGGGGTCTCCGTACAAGTTTACATCATCTTGTGAAGTTAATTATTTGTTGCTGTAGCAACAACTGATATACTCATTCTGTTAAAATTTCAACTCTAAACCTGTTACTTATTTATATCCCTTACAAGTCATACTTCAACGAATTTCCTTGTATCGGATACTGCAAAATTAATTTTTTGTTTATTTCTTAAATGGAAAATTACAGGTAATGGTCTTCGACAGTTTCTTCAGATACATATGATCGTTACAGACGGCAACTTTGTTTTAAGCATTACATGAGTTTAACTATTGTTACAACAATTTTTTCTTTCGGAAACCGGGCGTAAGCGGCTTTATAGCTGCCACAGAACAGGGCCCTATGCTTCTAATTGATAAGCCTCTCAAAACCATATCACAGCCTTATGTAGTATAGTATTGGAAAGTCTAGGACACATTTTCGGGTGTGAGAAAATTCCCTAAGTCTCACTGAAGCTCACTGCGTTCGCCTTCCTCCTCCAAAGCGTCCAAGCTTGTCCAATACGGTTAAAGGAAATGTCAGCGAGCCTCTCACACCTGCAAAGTGTCCTAGCTTGCCCAATTATAATACCTTGGACACATACCTTGGACACTATTCACACACATTGATCTAACCCCAAACTAGGATTCCCTGTATCTTGGGTACTAGACAACGATGCACATACTTATATAGATAAATATTATACGTAGATAGATAAACAACCATGACTAGGGTACAAACATCCGTTCTCATCAAACAAATATTTGCCCCCACCGGGACTCGAACCCGGGACCCTTGGCTTCGTAGTCAGCGTCACTGCCGACTCGGCCATTCGGGTTGGTTATATTTAGGGAAATTCTCCCACCCTTGCGAAAAGTATCCTAGCTTGCCCGATTCTATTTAGGGAAATTCTCTCACACTTGTGAAAAGTGTCCTAAACTGCCAAAATTGTACTACTGAAGCCTGCGATATGCTTGTGAGAGGCGTGTCAATTAGTAGCATAAAGGCCCAGCACACCTATCGTACGACATGTGAAGTAGGTCCATTTGCGGCGTCTCTACAGTGATGGTCTGAGGTAGGTTCAGTGTCACAATCTTAACTTAACTGGCCCGTTGACGTGGGAACAGCGACATCACACACCTATAAACATCCAAGATCTGTTTTTTTCTTTATCCCCAGCCGGGGATCGAGCCCGGGACCTTTCGCATGGTAGGCAGAGCCACTACCGCAGCGCCACAGAGGCCGTCCCCATACTACTACTACTGTCTCGTGGGAACCAGAAACAGCGATATCACACACATATAAACATCCAAGACCTGTTATTTTTTTCTTTATCCCCAGCCGGGGATCGAACCCGGGATCTCTCGCATGGTAGGCAGAGCCACTACCGCAGCGCCTCAGAGGCCGTCAAAATTCTTAGCGGGGTCAATGTACTTTATTGCTCGTTTAGCTAGCAGTAGCTGTATATCGTTCTGGAAAAAAGGCTCGTATCACGGGAATCGTTCAACTGAATACAGGCAAAAATATTCTGGTTCCATGCGGCAAACTCAGAACAAAGGCCGCTTTAAATTGTATTTAATTTCACTTTATTTTCCTTCATTAATTATTCAATCGTGTTGTCTGTTCCGTCATGTTGTGTGGTGGTGTGGAAAAGGTTTAATTTCATTTGAGCTCCTATGTTATATCTGGGTATAATGTAGTAAAGAATGTGGTTATGAACACTTTAAAAAATCTGGGTATAGTAATAAAATACTTATGAGACAAGTATCAATAAAATAAAGGTTCTATTCGAATCGCTTCTCTCTTATAAACAGATTATTATTAAATACAAAGTCAACAGAGAAAATGAATAACAGGATTATAATGAAAATAGTACAGTAGTAGCGAGGTCCGTAAAAAGCCTTTTCGAACGAGTTAGGATTTTTCGCCTGACAACCCAAAATCAAGCGGCGAAGGTGCTATTGTTAGCTCAGAAATCGGAAAAATAATTATAATAACACCGTTTTTTTATACATCCAATTTACTTGCCCGACAGTGACTATAGTTTTGACATGCTGGAAAGGTGTCGTTTTCATAGTTTTCGGTTGATATCACAACTATGTACTTTCTAATTCCCAACCAATTCCAAAAAGTGACAACTCAGTATATCAGCAGTCTACTTCACCACGGTTATTTGAGTGTATACATTAATTTTCAGAAATAATATTTTCCTTGTATTTTTTTCCATTCGCGTTTTTCCTTTCACGTATCGAAAATGTAGTGCGTAATAACTCACCGTCATCTACAAGAGGATGGGTTGGCTCTATACTCGTTCTCGTCACAAATGACAAACTGCGTCAGAACAGGGTTTCTTGCGGTCCAACTCACTCGCAGGAGAACTGGGACTGGATATGTTTTCCAAATTAAATCTCTGTGAAAAAAGTTCTGTGGTTTGTTGCTGGGTACAAGGTAGCTAACTACCTATGTACCAAGGAATACAAACACAGATCACCGTCAAACTTTCTTTATTATTATACATATTTACTGATACTTAATAAACGTGATTTTTTGCCTCTTGTCTACGTTGGACCACTGAGGGAGAAGTAGGGCGCGAAAATTGGAATAGATAGGTTTTTGATTTATTTATTTATTTATTTTATTTATTTACACAGTCTTAGGAGGATCTACAGCAAAATATAACATTTTAACATGGTCTAAATGAATAAAACAATGCTAATTATAGGTCCCCGCAAATAGAAATTGAAAAACTAACATTGCCGCACCGGCACTGAAAGAAACCATAAAGGATGGTATACATATCAACAATGAAAGTAAGTTGTAACTCTTGTAAGTTGACAATATGTGATTATTAACATAAGGTTTGAATGTGAAAGCAAAAGGGTAAGCAAATATAACTCAGAAAGTAAATTAGTTAAGAAGGGCGCGTACGGGAGGAGTACCCATGAGCTATTGGCAAAGTGTTCACATGCCAACAGTCGTTTGACAGAGGGAACACTAGAGCAAAACAGGTCTATATTCAAGTGGGCAGGCAGACGATTGAAACTGTCGCAAGCACGTATAAGAAACGAATTCTGTCTATAGTTGGTACGTGCACGTTGAATGTGAATAGTAGGGTGCTGTCTATATCGTAGTGTATCCGTACGTAGGCCAATATGTGATAACAATTCACTATTATCTAATGTTCCATTGGATATGTTCATAATGTAGCATATGTCATTTATTCTTCGCCTGGTCTCAAGAGGTAGGAAGTGGTATTTTAAACAACGCTGTTCGTAGCCTGACAGTCTTTGCTTACTCTTGTAGTCAAGATAACGTAGGATTTTTTTCTGTATAACTTCAATACGAGATACAGATGGACATCATACCTGGGGTTCCACACTTGCGATGCATACTCGAGGTGGCTCCTTACCAATGCACAGAATATAATCTAGATAGTTTTTAAGTTTTTAAAGTCAGTACACGTTCTAATTAGGAAACCCATGGCCTTATATGATTTAGCTACTATGTTGTCTATGTGCATGCCAAATAATAGATGGGAATCAAAAGTCACACCGAGGTCTCTCATACTACTTACTTTGGTTACAGATTGACTGTTGATTGAATAAGAGTAATTAATAGGATTTCGTTTCCGTGAGAAAGAGATATAAAAGCATTTTGAAATATTTAAATCAAGTTTATTATTTACGCAATAGGTCTCAAAACGATCTGGATCTGTCTGCAGATTGTCGGCATCGTTACTAGTCCTAATTTCCTTAAGAATTTTCATATCATCTGCGTATAATAGTATTTTAGAATGTAAGAAACAGGTGTTAATATCACTAATAAATATAATAAATAATAAAGGACCTAATAACGAGCCTTGAGGAACACCGGAAGGAATAAACATCCAGTTGGATGTATAGCCCGCAAGTACAACAGCTTGATGACCCGAATGGCCGAGTCGGCAATGACCCTGATACGAAGCCAAGGGCCCCGGGTTCTGGTCCCGGTGGGGGCAAATATTTGTTTGATGAGAACGCATATTTGTACCCTAGTTGTGGTTGTTTATCTATCTAAGTATAATATTTATCTATATAAGTATGTGTATATGTGTATCGTTATCTAGTACCCGAGATACAGGGCATCCTAGTTTGGGGCTAGATCAATGTGTGTCAATAGTGTCCAAGGCATTATTATTATTATTATTATTTAGATCTCTTTTAAAACTTGGTTGTGTGTAACCAATACAAATATTACAATATTATTTATTATAAATGACATGCTAAAATACATAATTACAAAATGATTATCCGCGAGTTGTGAGTTGAGTTAGATTTAAAACAATGCACTCTTTTCATTTACGTAATCTTGAATATTGTAACATATGGGATCTCGCTGGGAGGGGTTGGCACAGGACCGTGAAGATTGGCGCTCTAGAAAAGAGGCCAATGCCCAGCAGTGGGTCGATGTGCGCGGAGTAATAAACCACGATGATAATGATCGGCAGAGGAGTAAGGCGTCTCCATTCTTGAGCCTCCATGACAAACTGCGTTGGAACTGGGTTGCGGTCTCACCCAGTGAGGTCGGTAAGTGAGAAGTTTTCCAACTGATCGAGCGATTTGATTGCCTACGTGCGGTCTGCTCTGGCATCGACTTTTCTTGACGTAGCTACGCGATAGATATGTCGCAGTAACTTGGTTGTAGGTTATAGGGTTATAAAACTTATATAACGTAATATTACGGAAGCTGTTCTTAACTATTCAACTAGGGTTATAACTATGATCTGATTGCAGTATAGTTACATAATCAGCTAACTAGGCTGATCTAGTTAGATAAATTACCCAGTTAAAATAAAGAATAAATACCTAATGTTATGACTTGTTTAATTTGATATGGCTTATATACATCTCATATGTTACATAAATAAGAATGGAAACTCCGCAATAAACTTAACTTACCTACCTAATTAGATCAGCAAAATAAAGTTAAAGCTAATCCGTAATTACGGAGTCGTCTAATTGAATATTGATATTATAAAGGATGGTATTTAATCGCACATCAAAAATACTGATTTGAGCAGCAAAAAAGGATCAGCAAATAGTAGATTGTTAACCGAGGGCTGAAAGGCACCCATTCCTGACGAGATGTTTTGGCGCTCGAACGAAGTGAGAGCGCCAATAGTTCGAGGCAGAAATGGGTGCTATCACCCGAGTAAAACACTCTACTTTTCATTACGAATACGAGGAAAGTAAACACAAGTCAGTTAAAATCAAAATTATTTTATTAAAAACAAAGTCACTTGAAATCAAAATTATTTTATTAAAAAACAAACAACAAACTCAAGTTTAAAAATACTACTCATAAAAAAAGTAATTTCGGTGCCCCCGTTGATGTCTTTTACTTTGAGCATAACATTAAAAAAAATACTTCCGTTTTATGGCTGTATAGGTTACTACCATTGCGTTGTTCAATATAAACTGCGATTCATATATTTTTTTTTTAATACTTTTCTGCTTTAGAGCAGGCATGTACCACTTTCAGCACGGTGCCTGGATGAACAATGACCCCCTTTCAGAGTATGAGTAATGAAAACACTTTTTATGTTTTAAATATTTAATGAGTATGTTTTAAATATTTTTTGTTGTTCTTACATGTTGAACCTAATACGAAGGATGAAGGGGGCTTCGCTTTGCTCACCCCCTTTACCCTTCACCTAAGCTACCGCAGCAAATATTAGGGATATGAGCTGTGCAAATCAGTATTTTTGATGTGCATTTTAATATTTCCCTATTATAAATGCTATTTGTGATATGCGATGGAAATTTATTTTAATTCGTTCATTGCAGCACTGCGGAGGATGAGCTGATTACGAGGCAGCGACCAAAATGCCGTCATTCCGTTTGACGATATCGCTATTTTGACGGGACATCGGAATGCAGGGAAAATGACGCTTATTTCCCAAAAACATCTATATTTAACCAAGGGTGGAAAGTGACCCATTTCACAGGAGATATTTCTGGCGCTCGAATGAAATGGATCAGTATAACCGGAGTTAAACACTCAACTTTTTGCACTTTTGCACTTATGACTTGACATTTTTAGCAGATCTGCAGTCCATGTAATGGTTGTATGCCTTAAGATATCTCACCTTAGAGCACTGCGGTAATAGTTAGTTAACAACAGCTTTTATCTTATCAGGAGTTAATCAATGTCACTGGAATCACTTTCCGAAACCATTTTTAACCAAAAAAAGACACGGTATTTACATTTTCATCTCTCCTGCTTGGAGGTTTAATTTTCATGGGTAGATAGCCGGGTGGAAAATTGCTTTTCCATCCCTAGGGTGGAAAGTTTTTATTTTTTTCGATTGGCCATGGAGTCGATGATAATTGAGACTCGGTGGATAATCGTAAAAATAAAAAAATAAAGCTTTGCATTCTAGGGATGGAAAAGCTATTTAACAAATGTACTATTTCGTACGAGTTCGCAAAGGCTTATTATCGTAAAGAAGCCTTTTCGAGTCGCAATCAGAACACGAGTCGCAATCGCCTAATCAAGCCGCAATAAAAGACAACTCTTGTTAAATAGTTGTCGATGTTTCATTGCGATTGATATTTGAATTAGATATGTGGCTAAGGTTGGCCCAAGACCAGGCTGGATAGATAGAAAGATATATTTTGCATCACAGGGGGCTAGCCCATCGCCGCAGACAACAAGATATAACAAATTAACTTAAAAAGAAATCACTGCATCCTTTATAAATTGAGTCATTAAATATGACAGCAGAAAATGCTGCAAGAGCCCAAAATATTTCTTGTTACAATAAAGGGTGTGAAATATTCAGTTGGGGCGGCAGTAAATCAACCGGGGACCTTCATAATTTAGTGAGGTCGTGTCTTATTCCTGTGCCCGTTAAATTTTAGGTGAAATATGATATGAACAAACACCATGTTACCACAAAATATATTAAACAGCGTTTAACCTCAAAACCAACAGTAAATCCCATACATTTTTGTTTTTAAACAAGCGTTGAACAGCAGTTTATTTTTTTGTAGTTAGGCCCTTAGCTTCTTTTTCGTCGGTTTGACAAAATATTTATTAGTTAAATTATGTTTCTTCGGCGTTTTTTTTTAAATACTGAATAATAATTACTTGCGTTTCTGTTGTATCTGAGGGCTTTAATTTATTATTTTGATAACACTACTAAAAAGTATACCTACAAAAAGTATAGTTTTTGTTCCAACTAGTATTCAAAGCGTGATTTTACCGCTGAGGAATAAAATTTATGAAACAGGATTAACTCGCAACACTCAAACGATGAAATATCGAACCAGAAAGACGAAACAAAGCAAAAAGGATATAATTAATCTTCAAATGCACTGAGAAAAAAATATTCTCCTAACTCACGGAGAAATGAAAAGCGGCGAAATTAGTATCGGCCGCACTTTAATGTGGTTCCGTAATCACAGAACATAGAGTTAAGGGTTTTTCCATACGGGGTGGTAGAGGCACAGTTGAACTGTCACAGAACTTAGATTAAAAATATTGTACCTTTCTTAGTGCACATGCTACGTGCTCCCAAAGAAAACTCGTCCGTGTGCGCCTATTGGTTCCAGTCAAATGTCCAATGTTCCGAAAGTACCAAAATGGCCGCCGCTGAACGTGTTTGGGAAGTCACGGAATATTTTCGATTGTAATCAATCAAATGGAGCGAAATTTACATGCCACTTCTATCCATTATCTGTCAATAATAGTGGCAGTCATAAAGAACTTTTATCGTGTACATCGAGGGTATTCTGTGAGAAACGAATATGTGCATGGCAAATAAACAGACCCCTTGTTATACCAGTTTTTATTAACGAGAGTAGGTAAAATAAAATTTAATCGGATATAAGATTAAAATATATGTTACATGACCGTTATTAGTGTTCAATTTTAATTAATTTCATCATCATGGCACATGTAATCGGTTTCATCCGAAGACAACGTTGATGATGACGAATCACCCGTATTCATAATGCATTAGTCCAGGCGGTCATCAGTAGCTGCCTCCAGTGTTATAAATTCGTTTTCACATTTTATAGCATGATCAACCACACAAAGCCAAGCTTCTACATTAATTAAAGAAAAAATCTTTAAA